>SJYT01025156.1:23040-64984 GCA_006410635.1 Cephalophus harveyi | reverse complement strand
ACAATTTTGAGCACTACTTTACTAGCGTGTGAGATGAGTGCAATTGTGCAGTAGTTTGAGCATTCTTTGGCATTGCCTTTCTTTTGGATTGGAATGAAAACTGACCTTTTCCAGTCCTGTGGCTACTGCTGAGTTTTCCAAACTTGCTGGCATACAGAGTGCAGCACTTTCACAGCATCATCTTTCAGGATTTGAAATAGCTCAACTGGAATTCCATCACGTCTACTACCTTTGTTTTTAGTGATGTTTTCTAAGGCCCACTTCACATTCCATGATGTCTGGCTCTATGTGAGTGATTACACCATCCTGATTATCTGGGTCGTGAAGATCTTTTTTGTACAGTTCTTCTGTGTATTCTTGCCACCTCTTCTTAATATCTTCTGCTTCTGTTAGTTCCATACCATTTCTCTCCTTTATTGAGCCCATCTTTGCATGAAACGTTCCCTTGGTATCTCTTATTTTCTTGAAGAGATCTCTAGTCTTTCCCATTCAGTTCTTTTCCTCTATTTCTTTGCATTGATTGCTGAGGAAGTCTTTCTTATCTCTTCTTGCTATTCTCTGGAACTCTGCATTCAGATACTTTTATCTTTCCTTTTCTCCTTTGCTTTTTGCTTCTCTTCTTTTCACAGTTATTTGTAAGCCCTCCTTAGACAGCCATTTTGCTTTATTGCATTTATTTTTGATGGGGATGGTCTTGATCGCTGGTGACTATTTAGAGCAAGTAAAATTTTGCTAAGCTTAGAATCATGCAGTCAGACTTTACAAGGTTGGAAGTTTATGTGTCAATGGGTTTCTCTAATCTTTAAATTTCACAAGACTCTTCTCCAGAACATTATGGTTTCCACTACTGAAATGACACTATTCTTTTATAGAGAGGTGTGTCTATATCAAATTACATAACATACTTTTGACCTTAAAACCTGAGGAAGAGAAAGTGGGCTTGACCAGGGTGGGGAATGGAAGCAGTTGCTGCTTCTCTTCTTGGGCATATACTCTAGACTTATGATTTGGTCCAGGTGTTTTTTGAAAGCAGTTTATTGACATGATGAGTTTTAGAATCATCTGGAGAACTTGTAAAAATATTATTTCTTGGGCCTAATTCCAGGTCAGTTAAATGAAAATCTCTGACAATTGAGGAGTCAGAATTGCAGATTAACTTTCTGGTGATTTTGAAATGCAGTCAGTTGAAGAGCACAGCATAGTTGGAATCAGTGTAAAGCCAGTAGTCTGTTTAAAATTTAACTGAAATGCATGGTCAGTTTTTGTGATGCTTTTAAAGATTGTTAAAGATTTACCAATATTTATGTGCTGTTTTATCCACCAATCAGGCTTCTCTGATAGCTCAGTTGGTAAAGAATCTGCCAATGTAGCCCCTGCAGAACGGACCAAATCATTTTACCAGATGTGAGAATTTGGCTCTCTTTCTTCAAAGAAATGATACATGATCTGAAGGATGTTCTTGCTCACATACTGTTACATATCTTTTGAGTTCCAGTGGCTTGTTACTGTAGGTGATTTAATGTGGATTAATTCATTAGTTTGTCCAGAGTTAATGGAAGTAAAATGGAAATTCTAGTTTTGCTCATTTATTGAAAGTTTATTGCTAATGGATACAGGTAAATCTGGCAGAAATAGACCAATGCATATTTATTTTCTGTTATTGAAGTACCCTAAATTAATGTGGATTTTTTTTTTTGGTAGCAGTATCTCCTACTTTTAGTGCTGTGTATATTCCCTGTATGTCTTCAAATCATTTCCCATCACAGCAAGTGATGCACAGTGTCTATTTAAGATAGTATAAAAATGAAAGGACAGTGTCTCACAAGTATAGCAGACATTTCTTGGTGCACAAATCATATATTTATTGAAAAGATGTGTAGCTGATGAAACAATCAAAAGGGTGTCAGTTTCAACATGGTACTTTCAAAACCAAGATCTGAAAAAAAGTAAAAAGGATATGATACATAGATGGGAGTTTTATCTCATTTAGAAAGGAGACATGTCTTTTTTAATGAAAGAAATGATTCTCCTAAGGGTCTATTTGAATTATTAATTTTCTTCATTACTGCTTTTCTTTTGCTTATCTTTCACAGTCAATTAAGATTTTAAGCCTCTGTAAGCTCTTTAGAGCTTGTTTCTGTTGTTTAAGAACATTTTCCCAGGTATATTTTCTTTGCTTTGAGAGATTCTTTTATTCTATGAACTCTGGTTTAAAGCAAAAGTAAATGGGCACACAAGAAAGGATGATTACTGGGTTAATTATGTACCTGTGTATTCTGTGAAGTTGACACTATTCAATAACCTTAAACCTAATGAACTTTTCTTCTGACTGAAACTTTCAATTACTCACTCACTGTTACATTAGTACGTAAGTATTTCAGTTATTGCCATAGCTCATGAGAATGTAAATGAACACCATGGACTGAATTAGCGCATTCAGGGCCTGATTAAGTCAGGAGTAGTTTAAATAGATTTTCTTTCAGATGTCAGTTTCTCTTCTGATATACAAACGGTATACATCAGATTAAACAATTCCATTATATTCACAAAATCTTCATGTGACTTTTTAGCAGTAGTAGATGTGCATATATAAGGCTATATAATAGGGACAATCTGCCTGTTTCTCCAACTCACAAGGGATCCAGAATGAGCCTGAATGATGTTGTAGGAATAAAGACCTGCTAATGCTTGATTGCAGTTTCATTGTTCCTAACACTTCCCATTAACACTGTCACATTTGCTTCCCAAAATAAACCAGCCACACTGTAGTCCATCACAGAGAGTTTATGTTTTAACTTTGGAGTGAACTTAATGGACTGGTCAAATTCTTTCATTAGACTGTGAGCTCAGCTGTTAAGTCATGTTCTACTCTTTGCAATCCCATGGTCTGAAGCCTGCCAGACTCCTCAGTCCATGGAATTTCCCCAGCAAGAATACTAGAGTGGGTTGTCATTTCTTTCTCCAGGGGATCTTTCTGACCTGGGGATAGAATCAGCCTCTCCTACATTGGCAGACAGATTCTTTACCTCTGAGCCACCTGGAAAGCCCTCCTTTAGCTACCAAAAAAGCTACATTCCGTTTCATATCTCCTTGCTTCTGTCATTGTCCCCTGTTGCTGGATACATTAAAAACATCTACTAGTTGAGAAGTGTTCTTTTCAAATATACCATCTAATTTCTATGATTTTTTAATCTCTGGGGCACTTTGCCCGATGAAGGTTTTATTTTATCTTCTTATCATCCTTATGTTCGCAGGAGCCTCAGAGTCTACATCTGTGCAGCACCTATAAGTCTGATAAATCCTTTCTAGAAACTCTGATGGACATTCAGTTGGGTTTTGTCTCCTCTCTTTTGTTTAAGCTCTTTTGTATAGGTACCCTGTTGAGCTTTCCCTCAGACCTCCACACCATAAGGTGGTAGTCCTCTGACTCCTTTTTCTCCAGATGCAATAGCATAAATGCTTCTGCATATGGTATCTCGTCTCTTTTCCATACTATTTTGCAAAGTACTACTAACTGTGAGATTGCGTAATAGTTGAGTGAACCATTCAGGGGCCATTGCTCTTCTGATCTAACATATATTAGGTCCACATCCTATCATGATAGCATTGTCATAGGCTCACAGCCTTATTTTGCACATTTATCCAATATAAGACTGGCCTAGAGATAATTAACTTTTCCAGATAAACAAACTAAAAATAGTACTGCTGATGACTTTTTTAAAAAGCAATAAGTCTAAAAGCTTTAATATATTTTAGAATTATTGAATATGCAGCTGTTTCTAATACAGTTATGTATACCTCTGTTTTTATATATAACTTATGGAAAAACCTTAAAAATTATTAACATGTCTTCAAATTCTTGTATCTGCATGAAAACCCACATTTATCCCCCCGATTCTTTTACCTTCCCCCCTGTTGTGAGGTGAAGGCTGTGAGAGCATCTGTGTGTGCCCACATAAAATGAACACAGAGGCCATTCTCCTGTTCCAAAAGAGAGCTTATGGGGAAATATTTGGTAAGATCAGAAGTGGGTAGCAGAGATAAATTTTACTTAATTACATTATTAAGAAAGATGAATGATACAGGTAAAGAAAATTGATCAGTAATCTAAATGTGCTGTTTTTATAGGTTGTGTCAACCTATTTCATGTGCATTTTTCATTTTAGTGATGGGAAAATGAATGGTGGCAGGTTTTTGTTGTTGTTGTTCAGTTGCTAAGTCATGTCCAACACTTTGGGGCTTCCTTTTGCCTTGAATCTTTCCCAGCTTCAGAGTCTTTTCCGATAAGTCAGCTCTTTGCATCAGGTGGCCAAAGTATTGGAGCTTCAACTTCAGCATCAGTCCTTCCAATGAACATTCAGGGTTAATTTCCTTTAGGATCCACTGGTTTGGCCTCCTTGGACTTCAAGGGACTCTCAAGAGTCTTCTCTAGCACTGCAATTCAAAAGCATCAATTTTTCAGTGCTCAGCCTTCTTTGTGGTCCAACTCTTACATCCATCTGTACATGACTGCTGAAAAATGATAACTTCGATTATATGGACTTTTGTTGGCGAAGTGCTGTCTCTGCTTTTTAATATGCTGTCTAGGTTGTTAAACCTTTTCTTCCAAGGAACAAGTGTCTTTTAATTCCATGTCTTTTGTCCACAGTGATTTTGGAGCCCAAGAAAATAAAATCTGTCACTGCTTCCACTTTCCCCTTCTATTTGCCATGCAGTGATGGGACTGGGTGCCATGATTTTAGGTGTAGTTTATTTTATTTTTTTTGGTAATTTATTTTTTAACTGGAAGAAAATTGCTTTATAATGTTTAATTGGTTTCTGGTGTTTAACAATGCAAATCAGTCATAATTGTACATATATAACCTCCGTCTTGAGCCTCATTCCCCTCTCCATGCTTTAGGTCATCACAGAGCACCAGGCTAGCCTCCCTGTGTTATATAACAACTTTTTGCCAACTATCTATTTTCCACATGGTAGTGTTTTATATATATATATATGACAATGCTACTTTCACCGATGTCCCACTCTTTGCTTCCCCTACTGTGTCCACAAGTCTGTTCTCTATATCTGTGTCTCCATTCCTTCTCTGCAAATAGGTTCATCAATATCCTTTTTACAGATTCTGTATGTATGTGTTAATATACTATATTTGTTTTCCTCTTTCTGACTTACTTCACTGTGTATAACAGGCTCTAGGTTCATATATCTCACTAGAACTGGCTCAAATTTGTTCTTTTTTTATGGCTGAGTAATATTCCAAGGTATATATGTACCATATTTTTTTAACTACTCATCTGTCAGTGAACATCTAGGTTGCTTCTGTGTTCTAGCCATTGTAAATAGTGTTGCTATGAACTTTGGGGTACAAGTGTCATTTTCAATTATGGTTTTCTAAGGGTATGTGGCCAGTAGTGAGACTGCTGGGTCATATGATGGTTTTATTCTTAGTTTTTTAAGGAATCTCCATACTGTTCTCCATAGTGGCTGTGTCAATTTACATTTATACCAACAGTGCAAAAGGGTTTCCTTTTCTTCACATCCTCTCCAGCATTCATTCATTTTAGATTATTCTGATGATAGCCATTCTGACTGGCCAAAATCACTGCAGTTACTGCAGCCATGAAGTTAAAAGACACTTGCTATTTGGAAGGAAATTCAATTCAGTTCAATTGCTCAGTCATGTCTGACTCTTTGCGACCCCATGGACTGCAGCATGTCAGGCCTCCCTGTCTGTCACCTACTCCCAGAGTTGCTCAAACTCATGTCCATCGAGTCAGTGATGCCATCCAACCATCTCATCTTCTGTTGTCCCCTTCTGCTCCTGCCTTCAATCTTTCCTAGCATCAGGTTTTTCTCCAAGGACTCAGTTCTTCGCATCAGGTGGCCAAAGTATTGGAGTTTCAACTTCAGCATCAGTCCTTCCAATGAATATTCTATCTTGATTCCAGCTTGTGCTTCATCCAGCCCAGTATTTCTCATGATGTACTCTGCATATAAGTTAAATAAGCAGGGTGCCAACATACAGCCTTGACATACTCCTTTCCTGATTTGGAACCAGTGTGTTTTTCAATGTCCAGTTCTAACTATTGCTTCTTGACCTGCATACAAATTTCTCAGGAGGCAGGTAAGGTGGTCTGGTATTCCCTTCTCTGAAGAATTTTCCACAGTTTGTTGTGATCCATGCAGTCAAGGGCTTTGGTGTAGTCAATAAAGCAGAAACAGATGTTTTTCTGGAACTCTTTAGCTTTTTTGATGATCTAGCAGATGTTGACAATCTGATCTCTGGTTCCTCTGCCTTTTGTAAATCCAGCTTGAACATCTGTAAGTCCACTTGGAAGGAAAGCTGTGACAAATCTAGACAGCATATTAAGAAAGAAGAGACATCACTTTACCGACAAAGGTCCATAGAATCAAACTATTGTTTTTTTAGTATTCATGTACAGATGTGAGAGCTGGACCTAAAGAAGGCTGAGCACCAAAGAATTGATGCATTTCTTGGAAAACTAAAGCTTCTAATTTGAAATCTGAGCTTTGTAAATCAGAATAAATCAGAGAAAAATAACTTGGTTTACAGATTATAGCATTCAAAATATATTTTTCCTACTCACCCCAATTGGAGAGTTCATTTTTAAAGTGATTAGAAGATCATTCATTTGCAGAAAATTTCCTTACATTCAGCATTTTAGACTGTAACTTTAAAGGACATGAAAAAAGAAGAATCAAAGTGATAAAGCTAAGATCTGGGCCTAGATATAAAATGTGAAAGCTTTTCTTATACTGTCATAATGTCTCAATATTTATTTTTTTTTCAGGAATTCCCTGATGGTCCAGTGGTTAAGACTTTGCCTTCCAATGTGTGGTATGCAGGCTCCATCCCTTGTCAGGGAGCTAGGAGGCCACACACCTGTGGCCAAGAGGCCAAAACATAGAATAAGACTTTAAAAATAGTCGACTTAAAAAAAAAAATCCACTTTTTAAAATTTACATCTTTTCCAAAAAGGGTGTTACCCATATTTTTTGATAAGTTATTCATTGGTAAAATATCAAAAGAAAAGGAGAAATAAAGTATAAACACAGTTTATAATTTAAATAAAACCCAGGATGAACATTTTCTTTATTCTTAATCTTTATTTCTATATTTTATATGCAGTTAAAAGCATATAATGAATGCTTTCCTAAACATACAGTTTTTCACTAAATATCATAGCAGAAACACATTCATGTCCATGAAAATGTACACAAAATGACTTTTATTATAATAAGGCATTGTTGTTGTTTTACCCATATTTTTTGATAAGTTATTCATTGGTAAAATATCAAAAGAAAAGGAGAAATAAAGTATAAACACAGTTTATAATTTAAATAAAACCCAGGATGAACATTTTCTTTATTCTTAATCTTTATTTCTATATTTTATATGCAGTTAAAAGCATATAATGAATGCTTTCCTAAACATACAGTTTTTCACTAAATATCATAGCAGAAACACATTCATGTCCATGAAAATGTACACAAAATGACTTTTATTATAATAAGGCATTGTTGTTGTTTAGTTGCTTAAGCTGCATCCAACTCTTTTGCAACCCCATGGACTATAGCCCACCCGACTTCTCTATCTGTGGAATTTCCCAGTCAAGAATATTGGAGTGGGTGCTATTTCCTTCTCTAGGGGATCTTCCTGACCCAGGGATCGAACCTGTGTCTCCTGCATTGGCAGGCAGGGAAGCCCATAATAAGCATTACGTTTGCCTGAAACAATATCAATATGTTTTTTTAAAGAGAAATATTAAAATAACAATATTTATATTGCACTTTGTGCCAGATATGAGTAAGTCATTTGTATTATCTAATTACTTTTTTTAAACCCTAAGCTTTTAGCTACTGTGTTGCAATGTTTCTAGATAGTGTAAATAAGTGACTATATCAGAAGTTAATAGCACTCACTTCCCAGAAATAAGTCCTCATAATCATTCAAGTATACATATTTCAATGAACAGATTTAATTAATACCCATTTGTTGATGTATAAGACATCTTCTATTTTTATAATGAATGCTGTGATGAACAAACTTGTGGCTTAAGGTTTTAACATATCCCTAACTACGTCTTTATGTCTGGGCCTCTCAGTTTGGGATGAGTATTTGTGGGAACACGGTGACGTGCCAAGATGATCTCAAAGACACGGAATACTTATGTTGTGTTTTTATGAAGTTTAAGTCAATAATTAAGGGAAATGTTTCATTTAAAAATGAATTTAACTCAAAAAGAATTTATTGGGTACCTGTTTTTCCCAAGAATTGTCCTAGAAGCTATATGTGTAACACTCATAATTTCTTGACTTCATGTGACTCCTGGGCTTCTTTCTTATTTTTTTTTTTTTTTTTTCCCCTTGTGAAATACCATCTCTTCAATGTAATTCTAATCTTTGCACTGCTTTAACTTTATTTTCAAATGCACACAAGGAAAGCAAGTCTAATATCTCCAATTCTGTATTATGTGGTGAAAGTCTAATGCAGAAACGTCAGTGTACTATTAAACATAGAACTCTGCTCAGTGATATGTGGCAGCTTGGATGGGAGGAGAGTTTGGGGGAGAATGGATCCATGTATATGCATGGCTGAGTCCCTTCGCTGTTCACCTGAAGCTATCACAATACTGTTAATTGGCTACTCCCCAATACAAAATAAAATTTAGAAAAAAGAAATAAAAATTCTGTCTAGAAGGAAATAAACTGTGTTAAACAGAGAGTACAGTCAGAGGAAAGACGGCAGATTACTCTTTGTATAAAATGCTTAGTGAGAACTACTAATCTGCTGGATTTAGCAAACTGCAATGAAAGTTAGATTCATCAGTAATCTGAAAATGTCCAAGCAGCTAGCTTTATAAATTGTTGAACTTGTCACTATGCAAACAATACTTAAAAACAGGTTTTTTTTAATTACAGAAAATTAAACAATCGCACAGAGTCAGACACGACTGAAGCGAGTTAGCAGCAAACAATGACACTCATGAATGCATTCAAATCATATCACAATTATACTCAATCAAATGTTATTTACAAGCACCATTTATACTTTGTTCCATGTCTCAACTCTGTGAGCTCCCAGATTTGATAACATTACTAAATTTTGAATTTATTTTGATGATATTCTTCATTTATTTTTCAAATTCTTTAATTGAAGTATACTATGCTCAGATATGCAGATGACACCACCCTTATGGCAGAAATTGAAGAGAAACTAAAAACCCTCTTGATGAAAGTGAAAGTGGAGAGTGTGAAAAAGTTGGCTTAAAGCTCAACATTCAGAAAACGAAGATCATGGCATCTGGTCCCATCACTTCATGGAAAATAGATGGGGAAACAGTGGAAACACTGTTAGAGACAGAAACACACATACACACACACACATTGACTGACAATTAAAATTATTTCAAGTTATCATAAGTACTTTTTAAAAAGGATCTGAGAGACAGAATAACAAGGATGATCTATCTTTAACTAGGATGTGGAAAGAGATCTCTCATTGGTGACATGTAAACTGAGACCAAAGAAAAAGAAGTTGCTAGCCACATTTCATGGAAATTTGTCATATCTAGGGCTACTTAGTACCTTTTGAATCATCTTCCTGTGTTTGAGGAATTTCCCATTTCATGAGTAAAGAAATGAACACTCAGTACTACTGAAGAACAATACCGTTGTGCAAGAATCAGTTAAATGAAAAGAGCCAATAACAAAACACCACATACTATACGATCCATTTTTATGAAGTGCCCATGATAAGTAAATCTATAAAGAAACACAGTTCACTAAAGGTTGCCTAGTATACTAGGAAAGGGTGGGGCTGGGGAAAGAGACCAGGGAATGACTGCTCATGGGTGCAAGAATGCTCTGTGATGATAAAAGTGTTCTAAACTTGAATTGAGGTGATGGCTGCACAACTCTTTGAATATACTAACTCTGTGATGCTAAAGCTGAAACTCCAGTACTTTGGCCACCTCATGCAAAGAGTTGACTCATTGGAAAAGACTCTGATGCTGGTTCTCCTCCTGCCCCCAATCCCTCCCAGCATCAGCGTCTTTTCCAGTGAGTCAACTCTTCGCATGAGGTGGCCAAAGTACTGGAGTTTCAGCTTTAGTGTCATTCCTTCCAAAGAAATCCCATGGTTGATCTTCAGAATGGACTGGTTGGATCTCCTTGCAGTCCTAGGGACTCTCAAGAGTCTTCTCCAAGATCAGCCCTGGGATTTCTTTGGAAGGAATGATGCTAAAGCTGAAACTCCAGTACTTTGGCCGCCTCATGCGAAGAGGTGACTCATTGGAAAAGACTCTGATGCTGGGAGGGATTGGGGGCAGGAGGAGAAGGGGACGACAGAGGATGAGATGGCTGGATGGCATCACCGACTCGATGGACATGAATCTGAGTGAACTCCGGGAGTTGGTGATGGACAGGGAGGCCTGGCGTGCTGTGATTCATGGGGTCACAAAGAGTCGGATACGACTGAGTGACTGAACTAACTAACTAACTCTGCTTATAAAAAATGCAAACACATAAGTGTAGAACTCAATGAATTTTCAAAAGGTGAAGGCAAGCATGTAATAGACACCTAAATTAAGAAACAGAACACTTGGTAAACTGAACTCAAGTGAAAGTGCTCGCTATTCTGCAGTGCCTCTTCCTGACATGATTCTATCAAACAAACCACCTTTGGGGGCCAGAGGAGGAAGTGACTATCCACGCTTTAATGTTGCTGCCATTCTGGTTTTTTAGACTGTCGATTCCAAGTTATTTTCCAGTTCTCTGATGCTTATAAAAATATATTTACTCTAGTTTTTCTAGTTGTTGGCAATGGGATTCTTGGCTTGCCCTAAACTAGTATATTCCTTGTGGTATAATAAACCCTCATTGTTAATTTTCTTTAAAAAATAACATTCTAAATCCAACTTACTGTTTTGTAATACAGAGTAAGCAAAATCAATCTAAAACTTGTCAGGTAGTCAAATATGTGCTTTATTACCGATTACCTGTAAGTCAGACTAACATTGTATATCTTTGAAAAGAAATGTGTAAGTGTAGTATGAGGCCATAAGCAAAATATAGATATTTAAAATACAATTAGGAACATTTTGAAGAAAACTAGTTTTTAATTGATAGTTTGACTTGAACATAAGAGTCACAATAAAAAAGGAAGTAAAACATGCCAAAAGTTCAGTCTTTTATTCCCCTAGAATTATTATGGATAAGAAGGCGTCCGTGATAAATAAACATATTAGGAAATCTACAAAGTAGTTGTATCCAAAGTCATTCTCAATCAAGAAGTTAAAATTGAGCTGAAAATGAAATATATGCTCTTAAAAACATATTTTAATGGCCTCAAAATTCATACTTGACCATCTAGTTGAAAGAATGACATTAACTTCATTTTTAATCATGTTGCTGAGTCAAGAAGAAGATGTTCATTTTTGTAAATTAATTGCCTTTGATTCTTATAGCTATGCTCATGACATGTTTGTAAATACTTGGTGATAAAGTAGTTATCTAAGCATTTTATTAACAAATGTCTTTTGTAACCATGATATTCATTTAAAATATAAGTACAAAATTCCAGGCAAACGTTTTACTGGCTTGAATTTAGCAATTCATTTGGGACTGAAAGTTTTTTTTTTCTACAACATATAAGAAAAAATTGAGCAGAGTAAGTTTTAATCTGAGTTTGAAAATCAGTATGGTTGTGTTATCTCTGTGTGTGTGTATATATATATAACTGTGTATGATACTATAGATTGTTTGGTGATTAGAATTTCTTGTACTTCCCAACACACTAGCACAACATTTGTTTTTGCTAAATACAACTTTTGTTGTTTTAAGTAGATCACAATAATGAGTAAAACTACAAAAATGAGGCCAGAAATGCTAGATTGATTATACTGGAAAACTACAAAGGAATGCTCTCTAAAGAGAATGAAATACATCCAGAATAAAAGTTGTGGTGAGGGTCATTTGGTTGTGAGGTAGTTTAGAAACTTGTAAAAGGTGTTTGGGGAGAGTTGTGCTTTATGTGAAAGGAATAATCAAAATATAATTGTGATGAATTTTTCTGAGAATGCTCATAAAAATTCTGGCTCTTTACAGAAGTGAATCTTCACTAAATGTCCTTTTATTTATCTTTTTATAAATACAAGAGTTCTGTGAAAGTAGTGGTGACAACTACCATTAAAATTCTTATCCTAAACCAGAAAAATCGCACTTTTCCAAAAAACAACCAGACCTTATGCAAAGGAAAACAACTCGACTAATGAAACCATGATGGGCTTTGGAACACACTTGCAAAGTCAGAGATATCTAGTAGAGACTGGTTTGTGACCAGAATCATAATGTTTGAAAGAGGAAACTATTAGGGACTTAGTAGGAGAACAGAGCTAGGCAAGATTACGTGCTTTCTCTAACATGAGCAAAATAAATTTTCAAAAACTCTCTTTCATAAAGTTGTAAACGGTAGATCAATTTTATTCAACATTTTATAAGCATTTCAATTGTTAAAAAATTAGAGAACTTTCTGAATGAAGATATTAGGCAGTTACTAAACTTTCACATATTTAAGTCATGCTTCAGCCTTCCTAGCTGATAATGGTCACTGAAGTTTTGGCTTGCAGAGAAAAAGTATTAAAAAATTTTTTTTGGAACCACTGATATAGCTTCTCTGCCACTGGAACTAGAAGAGACCGATTGGAATGAGTGTCTGTATCAGAAAAAAAAAGTGGATTTGGGTTTTGATTCTAGAAGTCAGTAAAACACTACAGGGATAGATTTGTACAACCACAAACAAGGCTGAGGATCCGGTATTTGGTATTGTTTCTGGATTTACAAAACCAAAAAAAAATTTTTTTTGGCTGTAGTTTGCCTCACTGCTCTAGAAAACATATAAAATTGATCGTAATGTCTCTCAGAAAATTATATCGAGCTAGTAAACATACTGTAAAATAAAAAGAAGGTATAATATACAATTCAGGATGACATATAACAGATTAAAAGGACTTCAAGAGCCCACCAGTAGGAACAATAGAATAAGACTTGTCAAGCCAAAAGCTCCTTTAAATAAGGCTGAGAATGCCAATGGAGACACGTCATCTTGGTTACCAGAGGTCTCTGGTAACCAAGATGTTGAAATTTAAGGTTAGCATCAGGGTCTAGATATGAGGCACTGGGCCCAAGAAAAACAAGTACTAAGAATTTGGAACTTCCTATGGAGCCAGAAGAGAAGAACTGTTGCTTTCATGAACAGCAGAATTGCTTGTTCAAGGGAACCAGGCTAAAAGGACAATTTATTACTTTGTGAATGATTTCCTGAAATATAAGATTTAATGCCCAGGAAGATTTCTAAGAGATGGTACATACTTCCTACGAGGATGTTTCCTAGAAGCATGAAACAAGTAATGACTCATAGTAAGTAAGGTCAAAATATTGTAACTGTCAGGGCAGATGGAAAAAGAAGGGGTTGAAAGATTCAGGAAAGTGGGTGGGTGAGAGTAAATATATTTATGCTAGGCCAGAAAGCCTGAAGAGAATTGTGTTCCAAAGCCAGGCCCACATGATATATCAGTAACCAAAGGTGTAAAGGAATGCACTTATGAGAAAGCACAAGAATCTCTCTTTACTTTGTAGATCAGTGGATAGTAAAGACCTTCATGGAGTTAGATTCAATGAGAAGGATGATCGAACAGAGGAGCAACAGAAGCTAGGTGGCAATAAGTAACTGTCCAAAGCCAGATGGATATAATTTTAGTGGATCTGGTAAAGTTAGAGTGGCAGCCAAGTTCTAGAGATTGCTGATTGAATAAAGTGTTTGTTGGTGCAAAACAGGTGACTAACTTTTTATAATCTTAAAATGTCAAAGATGGATTTTCAGAAGGCTGCAGGCAATCACTACAATGAAACATCATGTACCTTGCCCCATTTCCAGGTCCTGACTCCTGTCTTGACAGTAGGTCAGGTGTCCAAGAGCAAGTACTGTACAACATCATTTATTTTTTCCCCCCAAAGGGACCTCCAGCTCATTATTTGGAAAGGAAAATATCTGAATATTTTGAATATTGTTTGACACAGGTAGGGAGCTGACACTGTTGAAACTTGGGGAACCATAATCATCACCTCCTCGGTAGAGCAGGAACATGTTGGTTCCAGATAATAAATAAAACGATGATTATATTGGATTCACTGCCTGTGTGGTACCAAATATCAATTAGAATAATTAACCAATGAATGTCTTCATTTTCACGTAATCAATATCCTCATCACCTTTGTACACTCATATGCCTTTGGAATTTGTTCAATGACTGTGATAAGTAAATTTGGCACACAAACATTTACACAGAAAAAAAAATATTTTTATGCATAATTTTAGCAGAATTGGATGTACTAGGGCAAATATATTTTTGATATCCTTTTGTAAAATATTGTGAAATATTCCTCTTGAAAGACAGACTAGATGAGACTATCCTTTTTCCTTTTTGTCCATAGAATTTATTTTTTACTCATCAATTATCTAGTTTGCAAAAAGTACAGTCTAAAACATATAAGAATATCAAGCGTCAAGAATAATTAAAATTTTTTCCTCAGAAGATGATCAAGCGGGGCATACAAATCCTGCTTAATACAAAGACAATGTCATTATTATCATGCTGTTGCTAAGTCACTTCAGTCGTGTCCGACTCTGTGTGACCCCATAGACGGCAGCCCACCAGGCTCCCCCGTCCCTGGATTCTCCAGGCAAGAACACTGGAGTGGGTTGCCATTTCCTTCTCCAATGCATAAAAGTGAAAAGTGAAAGGGAAGTCGCTCAGTCGTGTCCGACTCTTCGTGACCCCATGGACCGCAGCCTACCAGGCTCCTCTGTCCATGGGATTTTCCAGGCAAGAGTACTGGAGTGGGGTGCCGTTGCCTTCTCCGCATTATTATCATATTTAGCTACATATGCAATTTTCTATTCCTTCAACATATATAAGCTAAATTAATCCTTGCCAGATTCTCAAATTATATCTCAAACTGTATAGCATATTAAAAATCAGATAGCTGACAAGTTGTAAAGATAAGATTTAAATTCACATTGTTTCTAAGAGTTTGGCTTTTTTAGATTCCACATGTAAGTAATATCATACAGTATTTGTCTATCTCTGTCTGACTTATTTTACTTAGTATAATGCCTACACGATACACCCACATTGTTGTAAGTGGCAGAATTTCCTTCTTTCTCATGGCAGAATAATATTTTAGTGCATATATGCACTATATGTTCTTTATCCATTCATCCATTGATGGACATGTAAACTGCTTTCCATATCTTAGCTATTGTCAATAATGTTGCATTGAACATGAAAGGGCAAGCCTATTTTTGATATCCTGGTTTTGTTTCCTATAGATATATACCCAGAAGTGGAAGTGAAAATCATATGGTAGTTATATTTTTAATTTTTTGAGAAACCCAATACTGTTTTCCAAAGTGACTGAGCCAGCGTACTTCCCATTAGTTCACAAAATTTTCCTTTTCTCTATATCCTTGCAAACAGTTGTCTCTTGTCTTCTAAAAGATATGAGAGAAAATCTCATTTTGTTTGTGATTTACATTTCCTTGATTAGTAATGTTGAGTAGCTTTTCATGTACCTGTTGTCCATTTCTATATCTTCTTTGTGAAAATGTCTGTTTAATTCTTTTGCCTATTTTTAATCAGATTGGAAGGTTTTTGTGATTGAGTTGTATGAATTTTTAATATATTTTTGATATGAAGCCCTTATTCAGTATGTGGTTTGATTTCTGTTGATTTTTACTTTCATTACTTCTGCTTCTAGTATCATATGCAAAAAATCATTGCCAAAACCAATGTATATTTCTTAATTATGATTTTGTCTATTTTTACCTCTTCATGTCTTAGGTAAATGGTGTAAGATATGTCTGATTTCATTTTTCTGCATGTTGTTACCCCATCTTCCCGATATCATCTGTTGAAAAGGCTATCCTTTCCTCATTGAGTGTTTTTGGCTACTTTGTCAAATATCAGTTGACAATATATGTCGGATAGAAGCATAAGGTAGATTGATGATTACTTGTGACTGAGGGGTAGGGGAATTGGGGAGATGATGTTAAAGGGTACTAGCTGGCAATTAGAAGATGAATAAGTTCTGGAGGTCTAATATAGTCATATTACTGTATTATAGCTTTACATTGTTAAAGGTATAGATATTAAATATTCTCACCTCAAAAAAAAAAAAGACATAATTATGTGAAGTGGTGGACATGTTAGCTTAAAGTACAGTGATAATCATGTTATGATATATAAATGTATCAAATTAACATGTTGTACATCTTAAACTTACACAATGTTGTATGTCAATTATATCTCAATTTTTAAAAATCTACATGGTTTGCTATTCTTTACTATGTTCTGTATTGAAAAGATGTTGTATTTAAGACAGGATCAGAGTTAGAGAAATATAACAATACAACAAAATATCACAAACCACAGCATATGTATTAGAATTGGAATGGATATCAATTGTGGAAAAAATGAATTGATATTAAAAGTTCAGCTATAAAGAGGAAAGTGAAAAAGCTGGTTTAAGACTCAACATTCAAATAACTAAGATCATGGCATCTGGTTCCATCACTTCACAGAAAACAGAAGGGAGAAAAGTGGAAGCAGTGACAGATTTTCTTTTCTTGGATTCCAAAATCACTGCAGATGGTGACTGCAGCCAAGAAATTAAGACACATGCTCCTTGGAAGAAAAACTATGACAAACCCAGAGAGCATATTAAAAAGCAGAGACATCACTTTGCAGACAAGCATCTGTTTAGTCAAATCTATGGTTTATCCAGTGGTTAAGTGTGGATGTGAGAGATGGATCATAATGAAGGCTGAGTGAAGAATTGATGCCTTTGAATTGTGGAGCTAGAGAAGACTCTTGAAAGTACCTTGGTCTGCAAGGAGGTCAAAGCACTTAATTCTTAAGGAGATCAACCTCATATTCATTGGAAGGACTGATGACTGAAGCTCCAATTCTTTAGCCACCTGATACAAAGAGCTGACTCATTGGAAAGGACCCTGATCGCTGGGAAAGATTGAAGGCGAAAGGAGAAGAAAACATCAGAGGATGAGATGGTTAGATAGCATCATCAACTCAATGGACATGAATCTGAACAAATTCTGGGAGATACTGAAGGACAGGGAAGCCTGACATGCTGCAGTTTATGGGGTCTCAAAGAGTCAGACATGACTTAGCAACTGAACAACAACAATTAGAACAATTAGAAAATATGACTATTTTTAAAGCAAGAATAATCCAATCTTAAAAAGTCTATTAATGTTCAGGTACTCAAAAGTGGTTCTCCCTCATTCTCTTTGTGAGAATTGACCCTGTGACTCCATTTACTTTCACAGGAGTTGAGGAACTCAGAAAGGAGTGCATTGCTGGGAAGTCATTTCCCAGCAACATTTCCACCCCTGGGAAATGTCTCCAAAATGATTTAACTGTGGCTATCTCTATATTATATCAAGCATCAGAAATGGCTTCTGAGTATCTGAAACTAATTTGCTTCATCTGTTTATTGACCATGGTGGTTTCAGAGTTGGGCAGGTAACTTAAGCCAGTCTCATTAGTTTCACTTCTAGGATTTGACCTTGGAATACTCTGATACAGATTCTCTCTTAACTGTGATACATGGTCTTGGGAGAATATAGCCCTTGTTGTTGTTCAGTCACTCAGTTGTATCGGACTCTTTGCAACCCACATGAAATATAGCCCTGGGGGCTACTAACAGCCTCAGGTGTCCAGAAGAGCAAAAGTGAAAGTGAAGTTGCTCAGTCCTGTCCGACTCTTTGCGACCCCATAGACTGTAGTCTACCAGGCTCCTCCGTCCAGGGGACTTTCCAGGCAAGGATACTGGAGTGGGTTGCCATTTTCTCCTCCAGAGGATCTCCCCGACCCAGGGATCAACCCAGATCTCCTGCATTGTAGGCAGATGCTTTATCTGAGCAATTGTCTGATAATGGAGCCAACTCAACTGAAGGAAGAAAATCAAGAGATGATCTAAAATACTGTTTAAGCATTGAATCAAGCTTAATCTGAAAAATATCATATTAGGCCTGGTGTGTTTAGTTATGTGAACTAATTAATGTCACATTTTGCTTAACTTGGTTTAGTTGGGTGTTCACTTATTTGCAGCTAAACGTGTTGTTATACAAAAATTAATAAAGGAGTTCATTAATATGACCAGTTGACATATAACTTAAGAGAAAACAGTAGCCAATTTGTAATAGAAATGGGAAAACAAATCTTGTTAATGCTTATAACAAAATCTATTAACAAGGAATGAGTGGAATCTATATGAAATATATTGAAATGTGTGTTTAAAGGTCTGTATTTAGTTCTTAATAAAGTTGTCTTATAGTAAGAACTTGGAAGATATGAATCAGAAATTAACATGGATGAGTCTTTGTTTAGAGAATTGTTCAACTTTTTTCTCCAATTTTATACATCATTTTTTTTTCTCCTTTATGGGAATAATTGCATTCTCTATGTTTTCCTAGAAAATGGTCCACTTTATGGAGATTTTCAGATGCATGAGCACAGTATCTCACTTAGTATTCTCTCATAATTACTGTACCGTGATATCTCCCATAACTGCAGCAATAGCTCCTGTTTGTTCCTAATGTTTTGTACTGTTGTTTCTCCATTTTTCCTGATTAACCATATTAGATGTTTATAGAGTGGTTCTGTCCCTCTATGACCCCTGTTTAACTTATAAGAAGCAGGGACTGATTGGTTTGCAAGATACTAGTTGTTTGTTGATGTTATGATGTTCAATTGTTTTCAGTCTGGGAGTCTGGTATTAGATTTGGCCAAGGCTAAATCAAAGAGGGGAATCTTTATGAAATCATTCTTTTTCAAGGCAAACAGCAGTCTAACATCATATTACGTCTTCCCAATTCCACCCCCTGTATTTTGGCAAAACAACATTCTCTGGTCTTTGTCTTTAAGTTTTGACCTTTTCTGACAGCATATGATGTACAACATGACCCCAATACTCTTATTCTTCCCAGAAACTTTGGCAATGTCAGGAGTATTTAAAATTCATTCAGTATCTCAATGTCCAGCAAGCATGAGACAAAAATGTAAGAAATAGCAATTTTTTATTTCAAACAGGGAAGAAACAAATGCTTATCATGAGAGGCACAGAAAGAAAGGAAGGAAGGAAGGAAAGCAAGAAAGGATGTTGGGGAAAAAGGGAGAGAAGAAAGTAGGATAGTAGGTATACAGGCAGAAAGTCTTTTAAAGAATTTACTTAAAGAATAAATCCCTTGCCCTCTAACTTCCTGAACGCGATAGCTCAGAAAGACATGTGGGTTGCGGTCAGGTAAAGGAAAATAGTATGAATATTTATGATCCAACTGAGTTTGCTTCAATTATATTTGACAATTAGGTCACCTTTATGTTAATAACGAATATCTCATATTAAATCTAGTTAGTATTTGGTTATTCACATGGGAGCTACTCGTAATATTCAAATAACCCCCATAGCACAAAGTAGTCAAAGTATATGCTGGCTACAAGCAATCAGTAGACTGTGCACACTATCTCAAAAATCATCATTGAAACATAAGGGCAACACTAACAAATTCACTAAGAAACTCAGTGTATTTAATAAATTCTATTGCTTTGTATTTTCTAAATCAATATTTTTCTTTTTGTTTACCTATATCAATTTTTGTTTTCCTTTGCTCATTTTCCAGTTTACTTTTCCAGTTTATTTGATTGGATGGACTAATTTTCTTTCTTTTTCTTTTTTTTTACATGTCAGTTCAGTTCAGTTGCTCAGTCATGTCTGACTTTTTGCGACCCCATGAATCGCAGCACGCCAGGCCTCCCTGTCCATCACCAACTCCTGGAGTTCACTCAGACTCACGTCCATCGAGTCAGTGATACCATCCAGCCATCTCATCCTCTGTCATCCCCTTCTCCTCCTGCCCTCAATCCCTCCCAACATCAGAGTCTTTTTCAGTGAGTTAACTCTTCGCATGAGGTGGCCAAAGTACTGGAGTTTCAGCTTTAGCATCATTCCTTCCAAAGAACACCCAGGACTGATCTCCTTTAGAATGGACTGATTGTATCTCCTTGCAGTCCAAGGGACTCTCAAGTGTCTTCTCCAACACCACATGTATACAGTGCTATGAAAAGAAAAGTTAGTCACTCAGTTGTACCTGACTCTGCAACCCCATAGACTAGCCCACCAGGCTCCTCTGGCCCATGGAGTTCTCCAGGCAAGAATACTAGAATGGGTAGCCATTCTCTTCTCCAGGGGATCTTCCCAACCCAGGGATCGAACCTGGGTCTCCAGCATTGCAGGCAGATTCGATTCTTTACCATCTGAGCCACCAGGGAAGCCCCACTGCTACATTTTTACTTACTTACTTACTTTTTTGGCTGTGCTAGGTCTTCATTGCTGCCCGCAGGCTTTCTCTAGCTGGGGAGAGTGGAAGTTATTCTCTAGTTGTGATGTATAGGCTTGTCATTGTCGTAGCTTCTCTCTGTGTAGAGCACGGACTCTAGGTGCACGGGCTTCAGTAGTTGCAAGACAAAGGCAATGGCACCCCACTCCAGTACTCTCGCCTGGAAAATCCCATGGACGGAGGAGCCTGGTAGGCTGCAGTCCATGGGGTCGCTAAGAGTCAGACACGACTGCGTGACTTCACTTTCACTTTTCCTTTCATGTACTAGAGAAGGAAATGGCAATCCACTCCAGTGATCTTGCCTGGAGAATCCCAGGGACGGGGGAGCCTGATGGGCTGCCGTCTCTGGGGTCGTGCAGAGTGGGACACGACTGAAGTGACTTAGCAGCAGCAGCAGTTGCAACACACTGGCTCAATAATTGTAACTTGCTGGCTCTAGGGCATACAGGCTTCAGTTTGCGGCACAAGGGTGCATTAGTTGTGTCTTTGGGCTGCAGAGAATGCAGCTTCAGCAGTTATGGCATACAAGCTTAGTTGCTCCGAGGCATGTGGAATCTTCCCACACCAGAGATAAAACCCATGTCCCTTGTATTGGCAGGCAGATTCTTATCCACTACACCACCAGGAAAGTCCAAGATTCATTTGTTTTTACAGCATGTTTTATTACATAGTCTCTTACACATATTAATAAAGCATTTACAGATTTGTTCATCTGATTACAACTTTAATGCCATGTTTGAAATGTGTTATAATTGTTTCCCTTTATTGGTCATGGGATGCAATACTGTCATTTTTGTTGACCCAAGTTTTAGAGATTAGTTTCTCTAATTTACAAATATTTGTAGATTTTTAAAGTTGGGCCTTTGTTTTATTTTATGGCAACGACATCAAACAAAACATTTGGCACATTTGATTTTGAGATTTTAATTTTTATCCCTTATATAAACTCCGATGTTACTACATAATCCATGATATTTGAAGAATGCAATGTGATATGAAATTATAGTATACTCTGCAAGCTACTCCAAAATATCTTTTCTCCCTTTTCTAATTTTTGACATAAAAAATGTTTGCAGTAATAAGCACCCAGCTCAGAATATGCCACATCACAGACTCAATTGCAGTTTGAAACTGTCACGTGAACCAGTTCTGGAGAAGTAAGCAGAATGTGGGATTGAGTGAGTCCTGAGGACGATGACTCCTACGTTAGGAGATCTGAATAGTCAAAAGTAAGACTTTGTGGATGTGAGACAAAGAAATTCTTTATTTAAGCAACTATCTGCATTGAAAAATAGCTTTATTCTCTGCAGTAGATTTTAGCAAACTTTTTCTATAAAGAGCAGGATGGTAAATATTTTAGGTTGTGTGGATCATATTGTCTATTACAACTACTATTTATAAATGACCGTGGATATATTTCCCTGAAATGTCTTTTACAAATACAGTGGATTATATTTAATCACTGTGATGATTCTCTTTCTCTCTCTCTTATTTTCAATTTTATCTCTTAAATGTAGAGGTATATATTTGACCATATGTATGGTCAAATTATTCTTGAAAATGGTGCCAAGAAACTGACAGGATATTTCTACCATACTTGGAATTTTCCTCATGGTTTTTGTAGTCAGTCAGGCTTCCCTCATTCTTCGTAGTTGCTTTTTGTGTCTTTCCTGTGTGAGTATTTCTGACCTACTTGGGTGTTGTAGTTTGTTGTCTTTCATGAATTTTGAAAAATTCTACATCATAATTTTCTTAAAAAAAATTTATTAATCTTTGGCTGCATTGAGTCTTCGTTGCTGTGTGTGGACTTTCTCTAGTTGTGTGAACAGGGGCTACCCTTCCCTGTGGTTTGCATGCTTCCCATTGTGGTGGTTTCTCCTGTTACAGAGCATGGGCTCTGGTGCACTTGGGCTTCAGTAGTTGTAGCACTTGAGTGAGTGGTTGTGACTCCCAAACTCTAGAGCACAGGCTCAATAAATACAGCACATGAGGTAGTTGCCAGGTAGCATGTGAGATCTTCCCAGACCAGGGGTAGAACCCATGTCTCCTGCATTGGCAGGTGGATTCTTTACCCCTGGGCCACCAGTGAAGCTCTAGGCCATTATTTTCTTAAACGTGTCTTTTGCTTCTCTCTTTTTTTTTTCTTTCTGAGAATTCAATTCCATGAATGTGTTGACTCATACAGCTCTTGAGAGAGCTCTACTCTGGTTCCCCAAACACAAATAGCCATTTTTTGACTGGGTGGTTTGTTTTTGATGTTGAACTTTATGAGATGTCTGTATATTTTGGAAAATAATCCCTTGTTGGAAGCGTCATTTGTAAATATTTTCTCCTATTTCTTAGGATGTCTTTTAGGTTTTTTTTTTTTTTTTTTTTTAAGGTTTCCTTCACTTTATAAAACCTTTAAAGTTAAATTGGGTACCATTTGTTTATTTTTGTTTTTATTTTTACTACTCTAAGAGACAGATCCAAAAAATAGTGCTATGATTTATGATTCATGTTCTGCCTATGTTTCTAAGAGTTTTATGGTTTCTGGTCTTACAGTTTGGTTTTTAATCCATTTTGAGCTTATTTTTGCATATGACATTAGAAAGTATTCTAATTTCATTCTTTTCCATGTAGCTATCAAGTTTTCCCAGCACAATTTGTTGAAGAGACTGTCTTTTCTCCATTTTACTTTCTTGCCTTCTTTGCTGTAGGTTAACTGGCCACAAGCACATGTGTTAACTTCTGGACTCTCTATTCTCTTCCATGGATCTATATTCCTTTGTGTTATCATCACACTGTTTTGACTATGGCAGCTTGGTAGTATAGTCTGAACTCAGGGAGCATGATTCTTCCAGCTCTGTTCTTCTTTATCAAGATCGTGTTGACTATTTGGGGTCTTTTGTTTTACATACAAATTTTAGAATTATTTGTTTTAATTCTGTGGAAAAAAATGCCCTTCTTTTGATAGGGATTGCATTGAATCTGCAAATTGCCTTGAGTGGTCTGTTTATTGTAACAATATCAATTCTTCTAATCCATGAACACAGGATATTTTCCCAACTGTGAATGTCATCTTTATTTTCTTTCATTCATCAATGTATTATCATTTTTCAGGTCTTTTGCTTCCTTAGATAAATTCATCCCTAGAATTGTATTCTTTTTGATGTGATGGTTAGTGGGATTGTTTCCTTAAATTCTCTTTTGGACCTTGTTGTTAGTGTATTAAAGTACAACAGATTTCTGTATATTAATTCTGCAACTTTACCAAATTCATCAGCGAGCTCTAGTAGTTTTCTGGTGGTATGTTTAAGATTTCCAATGTATAGTATCTTGTTATCTGTGAACAGTGACAATTTTGCTTCTTTTTCAATTTGGATTCTTTTTATTTCTTTTTCTTAAGTCTGACTGCTGTGGCTAGGACTTTCAATACTTTGTTGGGTAAAAATGGTGAGAGTGGACATCCTTGTCTTGTTCCTGCTCTTAGAGGAAATGCTTTCTGCTTTTCACCATGGAGTATGATGTTAGCTGTGATTGTATCATGTATAGGCTTTATTATGGTGAGGTATGTTTCTCCTATTCTCACTTTCTGGAAAGTGTTTATCATAAATTTGTGTTGAATTCTGTCAAAATCTTTTTCTGCCTCTGCTGAAATTATCATTCTTCAGGTTGTTAATGTGACATGTCACACTGATTGATTTGCAGATAAATCTCACTTGATCAGATGTATGATCCTTAAATGCATTGTTGGATTCAGTTTGCTAATATTCTGTTGAAGATTTTTGCATTGTGTATATCAGTTATACTGGCCTATAATTTTTATCTGTGATATCTTTGTCTGGGTGATGCTGGTCTTGTAGAAAGGTCCAGAAGCATTCCTTCTTCTGCAATTTTTGAAATAATTTGAGGACATGTGTTAACTATTTTCCAAACATTTGGTAGAATTTAGTTGTAAAGCCATCTGGTCCTCGATATTGTTTGTTAGGAGTTTTCTAAAGTACTGATTCAGTTTCATTACTGGCAAATGATCTGTTCATATTTTCTATTTCTTCCTTGTTCAGTCTTGGGATATTGTACCGTTCTAAGAATTTTTCCGTATTGATATATAGTTGTTTGTAATGATCTCTTATGATCCTTTTTATTGTTGTGTCTGTGGTGTCAGTTTAACTCTAAGAGGAAGTGAAATATATAAGGGAAAAAGCAGAGTAAGGAGATAGAGAATGATGGAGTGGGAGGCTTAGTATCTTGTATGGTAGATTCATGGAAGTTTTGGCAGAAAGGTTAACTTTTGAACAATGTCTTGGATTAAGACAAATGAAGGAGTTTGACTTAAACCTAGATCGTCAAGAGAAGATTTGTCTCTCCAGGATAAATGGCACATTTATTTATTTTCAGAATATTGATGGAAGTATCAGAAAGCTCCAGAGAAAAAAAGCCACACATTTGGTCAGTTAATGTGATCTCTATGACCTTACCACCTGCATCTCTGAGACTTGCTGTCTTTTTTCTCTTATATTTAGCAAGAAAAGATGCCTTTAAATCATCCCAAAGCAATATCATTTCATTAAGATATAAAAGTAGCAATAGTACACAATTGTTTACATTTGCTAAGTTATTATAAGATCTTTTAGAAGAACATTATAAATTAATTTGATTCTCATGGTGATATTGTCAGATAAATTCTATTCTTAAATATTGGCAAGAACAAGCTATTAAATGGTTGTTGTTCGGAATAAAAGCCTGAGAATAGTTAATATAAGCTGCACTCATGTTATACTCAAGAGATAAACAATAATGCAGATATAAAAATCAGGACACAATTAAAAATATTATTTGTTAATATGATAAAATAAAAATGAGAAAAGTTGATATTGGATATTAAGTAATAGTATGTGTCTATAATTTTAAAAGATATAAATGTTTTGCTTAGCCAAATATGGGTAGAATACTGAGACCCTATCCAAAGTTGTGTGCATATGTTTGTTTATTATAATATTTTGTGTTTTCTGATTCTGAATATGTAAATCCTATATTTGTTATATATGCATATATTCAGTCAATTCAGTTCAGTCACTGTCATGTCTGATTCTTTGTGACCCTGTGGACTGCAGCATGTCAGCCTTCCATCACCAACTCCAGGATCTTGCTCAAACTCATGCCCATCGAGTTGGTGATGCCATCCAACTATCTCATCCTCTGTCGTTCCCTTCTCCTCCTGCCTTCAATCTTTCCTAGTATCAGCGTCTAGTGAGTCAGTTCTTTGCATCAGGTGGCCAAAGTATTGGAGTTTCAACTTCAGCATGAGTCCTTCCAATGAATATTCAGGACTGATTTCCTTTAGGATTGACTGGTTGGATCTCCTTGCTGTCCAAGGGACTCTCAAGAGTCTTCTACAACACCATAGTTCAAAAATATCAATTCTTTTTTTTTTTTAATTTTTACTTTATTTTACTTTACAATACCGTATTGGTTTTGTCATACATTGACATGAATCCACCACGGGTGTATATGAGCTCCCAATGCTGAATCCCCCTCCCACATCCCACCCCATATCCTCTCTCTGGATCATCCCCGTGCACCAGCCCCAAGCATCCTGAATCCTGTATCGAACATAGGCTGGTGCTTCGTTCTTACATGATAGTATACATGTTTCAATGCCATTCTCCCAAATCATCCCACCCTCTCCCTCTCCCACAGAGTCCAAAAGTCCATTCTATACATCTGTGTCTCTTTTGCTGTCTTGCATACAGGCTTATCATTGCCATCTTTCTAAATTCCATATATATGTGTCAGTATACTGTATTGGTGTTTTTCTTTCTGGCTTACTTCACTCTGTATAATCGGCTCCAGTTTCATCCATCTCATTAGAACAGATTCAAATGAATTCTTTTTAATGGCTGAATAATACTCCATTGTGTGATGTGAGAGTTGGACTATAAAGAAAGCTGATCACTTAAGAATTGATGCATCAAAAGCATCAATTCTTAAGTGCTCAACTTTCTTTATAGTCCAACTCTCACATCCATACATGACTACTGGAAAAGCCATAGCTTTGACTAGGCAGACCTTGTTGGCAAAGTAATGTCTGTGTTTTTAATATGCTGTCTAGGTTGGTCATGACTATCATTCCAAGGAGCAAGCGTCTTTTAATTTCATGGCTGCAGTCACCACCTGCAGTGATTTTGAAGCCCCAAAATAAAGTCTGTCACTTTCCATTGTTTCCCCATCTATTTGCCATGAAGTGATGGGACTGGATGCCATGATCTTACTTTTCAGAATGCTGAATTTTAAGCCAACTTTTTCACTCTCCTCTTTCACATTCATCAAGATGCTCTATAGTTCTTCTTTGCTTTCTGCCATAAGGGTGGTGTCATCTGCATATCTGAGGTTACTGATGTTTCTCCCGGCAATCTTGATTCCAGCTTGTGGTTTATCCAACCCAGCATTTCTCATGATGTACTCTGCTTATAGGTTAACTAATCAGGGTGACAATATGCACCCTTGACAGCATTTCCAAGGCAAGACATTCAATATCACAGTAATCCAAGTCTCTGCCCCAACCAGTAATGCTGAAGAAGCTGAAGTTGAACCATTTTATAAAGACTTACAAGACCTTAGAACTAAAACCCAAAAAAGGTGTCCTTTTCATTATAGGGGACTGGAATGCAAAAGTAGGAAGTAAGGGATGCCTGGAGTAACAGGCAAATTTGGCCTTAGAGAACAGAATGAAGCAGGGCAAAGACTAATAGAGTTTTGCCAAGAGAACACACTGGTCATAGCAAACACCCTCTTCCAACAATGAAAGAGAAAACTCTATACATGGACATCACCAGATGCTCAATTCCAAAATCAGATAATTACATTCTTTGCAGCCAAAGATGGAGAATCTCTATACAGTCAGCAAAAAAGGAGTCTGGGAGCTGACTGTGGCTTAGATCATGAACTCCTTATTGCCAAAATGTGAAGTCGCTCAGTCGTGTCTGAATCTTTTGCACTCCCATGAAGTGTAGCCTACCAGGCTCCGCTGTCCGTGGGATTTTCCAGGCAATAGTACTGGAGTGGGTTGTCATTTCAAACTTAAATTGAAGAAAGTAGAGAAAACCACTAGATTATTCAGGTATGACCTAAATCAAATCGCTTACAATTATGCAGTGGAAGTGACAAATAGATACAAAGGATTAGATCTGATAGACTGAGTGCCTGAAGAACTTTGGATGGAAGTTCATGACCTTGTTTAGGAGGCAGTGATCAAGACCATCCCCAAGAAAAAGAAATGCAAAAAGGCACAAGGGTTGTCTGAGTAGGCCTTACAAATACATATATTATTTTAAAGCAAGTCTCGAGGATAACACATTTGTGTTACCAATTAAATAAATATTAGGTAAATATTTTCTAAATGCTTTGTGTGTTCATCCCTCTGCTTATATTAGTTTACTTAAAACATTTTACACATAGATAAGACCAAACATGAGCACAGAGTTATCTATATGATATATAGACTATATATATATACACACACACAGTATAATCATATATAAACAGTAACTATTCCAAAATCAAGCACAATGAATTTCCCAAACTTGACTTCATGCAATACTTGTGGTATTAAAATTAATCTTCAGAATGTAATTTTCTAATCAAATAGGCCTGGGAACTCATATTAGTTAACACCGAAAGCAGGTCACCACTGGGGTGGGTGGTAGAAGTGAAGTAAACTTCTATAGCACTCAAGTGCTGCCCAACTAGGATAGCTGATGAATTATTCTCACTCATAGTTTTTCTAATTGAATTAACATTCCTCTGATGCTACCTCCTCTAAAGAATTTCATCTTATAACTGCCATTTATTTCATTTCCAAACATAATGAACCTTCTTTTCCTGCATCACATACTTTCTAACAGGCCACTGATGACTTTTTTCCAATTTCTACCTTATTCATGGATGTTTCACAACATTGGAAGGCATTAACTTCACTCAGGTATTTTCTCACTTTTACTCCAAAGCAACATGTAGTCTCAATTCTCTCCCATCTTTGATGACTATTTTCATGTCTCCTTATTTTTTAAGAACCATTTATCTATGGTTTTGTTTGTTTCATCAGTTTTCAAATCTATAGCAATCCTCATTTTCAGGAACATTACTATCAAATCTAGTTTTGCAATGTTACAAATGCTTAAACACAGTTTTAAAAAGTATAATCTTATAGAGAGGTTTGTTTATGAAAATAATAGAAGCAAATAGCTGAAGGTCTTTTATTTCAGGTGAAAATTTAGTTCCTTATTAGTTTATGGACAAAGTATATGCTTTTTAAAGTATGTGATCTCCTGACTCCTTAAATTCAACATGTCTGAAAATAAGCTTTTACTTAGTCTTATATAAAATTCCATCTTTGTGAACACTTTAACAGTTTTCCAGTCATCTCGACTCTAAGACCTCTGCTTTGGTTGTAACCCTAATCTCCAGGCTGCTCTTTTTTTTGCAGTTGAAATCTGGGGACCTTTAACCTTCAGTATCTGCTGTAATTCCCTGTTTCTATTGCTTCTAGATCTTTTACTCTTGTTATTTAGTCAGGCTGGAATAGAGTTTTCATTTTTCTCTGCCTGTTAAAATTGTATCCATGTTTTTTAGGACTGGTTCAGATAAACTCTCCCTAATGATTTTCCCTAATCATTATAAGAAATAACCATAAAGCACAAATGCTCTGTTCTCCAGATTTCATTTGAATATTCAAACTTAGATACCCACTTTGGAAGTCCTAAGCCTGTTTTTAAAATCTTTCATCAAAAGGACTATATTTTCCAGTTAGTGAATATTTTATACATACGCTAGTTTAATAAATCATTTTTGCCATATTTGTATTTTTTTGGAAAGTATGTTTTAATATCTATTCTTTAAATTTATATATTATTGTTTCATTGTTGGATGATTTATAAATTACTAATTGTGACTTTGAAAATGAAAGAGGCATCTTATTATTAAGAGTTCTGCATAAGACTTAGTAAATTCAAAAGCTTTTTACTTTGAGGAGGTGTTGTTAAGTCACTAAGTAGTGTCCAACTCATTGCGACTGCCTGGACTGCAATGTGCCAGATTTTCCTGTCCTGCATAATCTCCCAGATTTGGCTCAAATTTATGTCCATTAATTGTTGATAGCATCCAATAACCTCATCCTCTGTTGTCACCTTCTCCTCCTACCTTCAGTCTTTCCCAGCATCAGGGTCTTTTCCAATGAGTCAACTCTTCACATCAGGTGGCTAAAGTATTGGAAATTCAGTATCAGTCCTTCCAGTGAATATTCAGGGTTAATTTCCTTTAAGATTGACTGGTTTGGTTTCCTAACAGTCCAAGGAACTCTCTAGAATCTTCTCCAGCACCAGTTTGAAAGCATCAGTTCTTTCATGCTCAGCCTTCTTTATGGTCCAACTCTCACATCCTTACATAGGTACTGAAAAAACCACAGCTTTGACTATATGGGCTTTTATCAGTAAAGTGATGTCTCTGCTTTTACTATACTGTCTGGGTTTGTCATAGCCTTATTGTTTACCTAAAATTGTCTTCTGAAATGAAGAGCTGGTGTTTAAGTTTGATGGCATCACTGACTTGGTGGACGAGAGTCTGAGTGAACTCCGGGTGTTGGTGATGGACAGGGAGGCCTGGCATGCTGCGACTCATGGGGTCGCAAAGAGTCGGACACGACTGAGTGACTGAACTGAACTGAACGATTATGTGCACATACACACACAGATATACACTGAGATTGTAGTCAGCAGTATAACATACTTCAAATAATCTTCAAAAATACGTTCTGTGTATCTGTCCTGACATATTACGTGCAATAATTACTCATTGTCATCTTAGCTGTTGTTGACTTGCTAAGTTGTGTCCAACTCTTTTGTGACCCCATGGACTGTAGCCCTTCAGGCTCCTCTGTCCATGAGACTTCCCAGGCAAGAATATTGGAGCGGGTTGGCATTTCCTTCTCCAGGGCATCTTCTTGAGTCGGGGATTGAATCCATGTCTCCTGCATTGGCAGGTGGATTCTTTACCACTGAGTCACCAGGGAAGCCCCTTATCTCAGTTAACCTTGACTAAGTAACCAAGAATGTGAAAGTGTTCATTCCTAAATAGAGTGTGTTGCAAATTCAATAAAGGTAGAAAATAAATGAAGAAGTAAATCCTACGACCTGATTTCTAGGTTTATTTTTGTTTACTGTTTGCCAATTCTAAAGTAATAGGTTTATTTTTATTTACATGTGCTTATATAATAATCTCTCTCCAATTGAGAAATTTAATAGAAAATAAAGTAGCAAGAATTTAGAAATAGTTTAATTTCACAGTAATTGAACTAATTGCACTAGACTATGATATCAGTGAAAAAATAGATTTCATCTGGATATTTCTTCTCTAGTCCTAGGGCCTTTGCTACGTATTAGGTTCTGGCCAAGTTACAAAATATTTATCTGTATTATATTTTATGACACTTTATATTGAAAATATAATGAGTGTCATCCTTTATACACATTTCTTTATTGATAAGTTTACTATTCTTGTTCACATCACTGGAGTAGCAATAAAATTTTTCTTCTTAATATACAGACTGCTGAGGCCTAGATTAAAAACCTATATTTAGTTAGTTTGTTTGCATTTCATTTCCTGTATTTCTAAGGAAATGAATGGTTTAATAAATGACTTTTTAACATGGTCGCTTAAGTGTTTGTTCCTTTTCCCAGATGTGGTGACAAGGGTCTTATTAAATTTTGTTTTAAAGTTGATACTTTAAGTGGCTCTTCTTCCTATAAACTGCAAAACTGGCAATTTTAAGAAGCATCTTAAGGTACACAAAATTAAAGGAAAACGTTTATTTGCATTGCTCTTGTAGATTAGGATGAAAATGATTTTAAATAGAGAAGAAAGCATTTTTTAGGCTTTTTATTTTTAAAACATTGTGAGATAGCTGCAGCAAAGTTTAATTACATCACTTTAATCTTAACTATTTACTTACAATAATGTAGAATTAAATGCAGAAATAAATGTTTAATTTCTTACTATATAATTTCTGATAATGATAAATAATAATTCTGTTGGGAATAATGTTTTCTCTTTAATTCTAAAAGTTACTTTAAGATGTGTATAAGAGACAGGGCTTATCATTGCCATCTTTCTAAATTCCATATATATGTGTCAGTATACTGTATTGGTGTTTTTCTTTCTGGCTTACTTCATAGATGTGTATAAGAGACAGATGTTTTCTCTTTAATTCTAAAAGTTACTTTAAATTAATTAAATTTTATTTAGTTATTTTAAACTTATGTTTTATTATAATTATAAAACTTAATTAAAACATTATGAAGTTTTATATAGAAAATATGCTTGGTTTAATTTGTTAAAGGGGGTTTAAGAAAACTTTTTGGAAAGTGACAGGCTCCTTGAATTTTCTATTACTGTTTACAGTAATTGATTAATAAATAGTACTGGTATATCTTCTAAAATCAAGTGATAGAATTTAAAATAGACATACATCTATTTACTGATAGTATAAGGTTGTAGTGAAACTTGTCAAAGGCCTGAGTATAGATAAGATTCAAGAACTGAGAGTGAAAAATATCTGTTAAGACATTTGTGTCTGGTTCCAACCTTGAGATCCAAGGCAAATATTGAAATGATTAGACATCTAATAAAGTTCACTGAGCCATCAAAATCATAGCAGATGAGTCTGATAAAATGGCAGCATGAAGGCAAGTACAGTCTTCTCTGCTACCCTTGAAATTTTCTGAAACCAACAAAAAAGTGAAAATAAAGAAGTTTATATTTTTAACAAGGAGAAAAATTTAGAATTCGAGACTAAAATCTATGAAGAAAAATATCCCAGTGTTATGAATTTGGACATACACAAAGAGGCTGTTGAAAATACACATGTAGCTCAATAGAATTCAGGTGGGAGTAGTTAGTTCAGTTCAGTCACTCAGTCGTGTCCAACTCTTTGTGACCCCATGAATCGCAGCACGCCAGGCCTCCCTGTCCCTCACCATCTCTCGGAGTTCACTCAGACTCACGTCCATCGAGTCCGTGATGCCATCCAGCCATCTCATCCTCTGTCGTCCCCTTCTCCTCCTGCCCCCAATCCCTCCAGCATCAGAGTCCTTTCCAATGAGTCAGCTCTTCTCATGAGGTGGCCAAAGTACTGGAGTTTCAGCCTCAACATCATTTCTTCTAAAGAAATCCCAGGGTTGATCTCCTTCAGAATGGATTGGTTGGATCTCCTTGCAGTCCAAGGGTCTCTCAAGAGTCTTCTCCAACACCACAGTTCAAAAGCATCAATTCTTCAGCGCTCAGCCTTCTTCACAGTCCAACTCTCACCTCCATACATGACCACTGGAAAAACCATAGCCTTGACTAGACGGACCTTAGTGGGCAAAGTAATGTCTCTGCTTTTGAATATACTATCTAGGTTGGTCATAACTTTTCTTCCAAGGAGTAAGCGTCTTCTAATTTCATGGCTGCAGTCACCATCTGTAGTGATTTTGGAGCCCCCAAAAATAAAGTCTGACACTGTTTCCACTGTTTCCCTGCATAGTTAAACAGTTGTTAAATCTTGTGAGCTTCCCAGGTGGTGCTAGTGGTAAAGAATCCACCTGCCAATGCAGGAGATGTAAGAGACATGGGCTTGATCCCTACGTTGGGGACTGTCCACAGGGACACAAAGAGTCAGACATGACTGAGTGAGTAACACTTTCACACTTAAGTCTTGAAGACTCCATCTACCAATTTTGATAATAGTGAACCTATATAGTGGCTAGGGTATGAAAAAGTGTATGTGAGGAGAGATGAAATCATATCAATATTGCATTTCTATTTTCACCATATATGACAGATTGTTGTGATGAGGCAGATGAAAAGGGCAGCAGCAGGGATCATACAGCTACAAAATCATCACAGCTGAATTCCTATGATAAGCACAGTAACTTGCTAATTACTGGAATCTAACGATAGAACTCTTTTCAGGGCAATAATCATCTGGGGAGAAAGTTAATATCAAAAATATAAAATTTAAAATTTCCATAGTTCTCTCTCTTAATCACTTTCCCTGTTGAGTTGATACTTTTTAGAGAATACTAATGGGAGGCCTGGCGTGCTGCGATTCATGGGGTCTCAAAGAGTTGGACACGACTGAGTGACTGAACTGAACTGAACTGAATCTTAAGTAAATCATCATGGAACTGGAGCATGTAAACTTAATGAAAAATGGAAAGACATTATCAAAAGATAGGTAAACAAAATCACAAGAGGAATTACCTAAAGAATCCCCTGAGATTAAATAAATCTTGCTCTATAATTTCAGAATGACAGGACAACAGAATGGACAAATAGAATGATACCATAAAATGAGCTCAAGGAATGATATATAGGAGGAATGAATGTTTTAAAGAAAGAAATGGATCAAATAAAAGGTAAAAGTTAAAGAAGAAATTGAAATAAAACAATAAGAGATGCTAGATATCATGAAAATAGTAAAAGTAGATTCAAAAGAAAATACAATTGAATCAGGTAAGACTGAAATAAGTATGGTGAAATCACACAAAAGAAAATAGAAAAAAAAAACATTAAAATGCTTTGAAAGGTGATAGATATTAAAGGGAGACCAAGGAACTCTAACATCTGTCTCTTATACACATCTTGCCTGTCATGGTACCCAGTAATTTTTCATATTTTATTTTTGAAATAAGATATTTTCAAGTATGCAGAAACTTACAGCACCCAAAAGAAAAATTTGAATATAAATGATAGAAATCCAAGAAAATAAAGAAAATCATATATTCGACAAGGAAAGCTATTATAAAAAGGCAAACATAAAACAGAAAATCATTTTTTATACAAAAATAATGCTGAACAACTGTGGGAGTTTAATTAAAGAACAGATTGTGAATTATAAACTTGATAATGAAATAATAAGCAAAAAAGCAAAAAAAAAGCAAAGCAAAACAAAGCAGACACCAAAAACATAGGGAGAAAAGATAAATTGCGGAACGGAAGCTTATTTTTCCTACACTTCCCTTTTTCTGCACAGAGTAAATGGCTACCCTCCTACATAAGACAATATACTTTAAAATATACTGAAAATATTAACATGTACATAATAATCTAATAATGAACCCCTCCTACATCTTTTCAAACAAAGCCATAAAAACAAAGTCAGCAAATGAAATCACACAACCAGATCTCCCATAGCTCCTTTCTAGGAGACAGAGGACATTATATTCTTAAAGTTATCTGTAAGTAGAAAAATAAAACTCCAATAGAGGTCTTACTGCCACAAACAAAAGGTAAAGACTTAGGATATTCTGTGACAGTAAAGAGGAGAGGAGGAGCAGACTGAGAAGAAGCACTGTAAAATCTCCCCTGGAAAATAGAAAGTGAAAGTGTATGACCAATTGCTAAATATGGATCAGGTTTTGGGAGCCTACAGCTCTGACTGAAAGAAGAAAAAAGGAGCTGTGTATAACAAGGTTAACAGCTTTCAAAGAAAATGGTTTCTTAGGGAGAATCGGATGTGCAGAGAAATATTGGTACTTCTTCGAGAGAAGATAGTGAAAAAGAAGAAATAAAATGGGAAAATAAAGGGTATCAAATGCTAGTAAAGTAATGCTCAAAATTCTCCAAGCCAGGCTTCAGCAATATGTGAACCGTGAACTCCCTGATGTTCAAGCTGGTTTTAGAAAAGGCAGAGGAACCAGAGATCAAATTGCCAATATCCGCTGGATCGTGGAAAAAGCAAGAGAGTTCCAGAAAAACATCTACTTCTGCTTTATTGACTATGCCAAAGCCTTTGACTGTGTGGATCACAGTAAACTGTGGAAAATTCTGAAAGAGATGGGAATACCAGACCACCTGACCTGCCACTTGAGAAATCTGTATGCAGGTCAGGAAGCAACAGCTAGAACTGGACATGGAACACCAGACTGGTTCCAAATAAGAAAAGGAGTACGTCAAGGCTGTATATTGTCACCCTGCTTATTTAACTTCTATGCAGAGTACATCATGAGAAATGCTGGACTGGAAGAAGCACAAGCTGGAATCAAGATTGCTGGGAGAAATATCAATAACCTCAGATATGCAGATGACACCACCCTTATGGCAGAAAGTGAAGAGGAACTAAAAAGCCTCTTGATGAAAGTGAATGAGGAGAGTGAAAAAGTTGGCTTAAAGCTCAACATTCAGAAAACGAAGATCATGGCATCTGGTCCCATCACTTCATGGGAAATAGATGGGGAAACAGTGGAAACAGTGTCAGACTTTATTTTTTTGGGCTCCAAAATCACTGCAGATGGTGACTGCAGCCATGAAATTAAAAGTCGAGAAGGGGAAATTTAGTTGTTCATATAACTGAAAAGTCTAGGAGAAGCTCTAGCTTCAGGCATAGTTTGATCCAGATGCACAGTGTTGTCACGGCATATTTTCTTTTGTTTTACCTCCTGGTTCTCTTTCCCTCTGTGATGGCTTTTTTCCTTAGACAGACTCTCCCTGTAAGGGGGTAAAATGTCTTCCTCAGTGTCAGGTCCATACCCTCACGTCTCATTAATGTCACCAGAAAGAGAGCAGATGTCCTCGAGATTGCATCTCTTTAACTTTGGGCCAAGAAATTAAGACGCTTACTCCTTGGAAGGAAAGTTATGACCAACCTAGATAGCATATTCAAAAGCAGAGACATCACTTTGCCAACAAAGGTCCGTCTAGTCAAGGCTATGGTTTTTCTAGTGGTCATGTATGGATGTGAGAGTTGGACTGTGAAGAAGGCTGAGCGCCGAAGAATTGATGCTTTTGAACTGTGGTGTTGGAGAAGATTCTTGAGAGTCCCTTGGACTGCAAGGAGATCCAACCAGTCCATTCTAAAGGAGATCAGTCTTGGGTGTTCATTGGAAGGACTGATGCTAAAGCTGAAACTCCAGTACTTTGGCCACCTCATGTGAAGATTTGACTCATTGGAAAAGACTCTGATGCTGGGAGGGATTGGGGGCAGGAGGAAAAGGGGATGACAGAGGATGACATGGCTGAATGGCATCACCGACTCTATGGACATGANATTGGAAGGACTGATGCTAAAGCTGAAACTCCAGTACTTTGGCCACCTCATGTGAAGATTTGACTCATTGGAAAAGACTCTGATGCTGGGAGGGATTGGGGGCAGGAGGAAAAGGGGATGACAGAGGATGACATGGCTGAATGGCATCACCGACTCTATGGACATGAATTTGAGTGAACTCTGGGAGTTGGTGATGGACAGGGAGGCCTGGTGTGCTGCAATTCATGGGACTGCAAAGAGTTGGACATGACTGAGCGATTGAACTGACTGACTGACCTTGGGCCATGTGCCCATACTTGGCCAATCCCTGTGGCCAGGGATGTACAGAGTTCTCATTGGTCAGATCTGGGGACATGTGTCCTTCCTTGTCTGGTTAGGGGGAGAAATCAGTCCTGTCCACACCTCTTGGATGAAAATGGTGGAGGGGAAGATTTCTAGATAAAATATAGGGTGACTAGTTCAATTTGAATTTCAAATAAAGAATATATTTTAAAATCTATGCCATGCTACGGACTGTAGCCTGCTAGGCTCCTCTGTCCGTGGGATTCTCCAGGCAAGAATACTGGAGTGGGTTGCAATGCTCTCCTCCAGGGGATCTTCCAGACCCAGGGATCAAACCTGCATCTCTTATGTCTTCTGCATTGGTAGACAAGTTCTTTACCAGGAAGGCCATCTGGGACTCCCTCTTTAAAAATATGGGTATATCCCAAGTACTGCATGGCATAGGCTTATACTAAACAATGACTGAATCTGAAGTTCAGACTTTACTCAGTGTCCTGTGGTTTTTATTTGTAAAATCTGGCAAGCCTGTGAAGGGGTGGCTTTCTAAGGAAAATTACATGGTTGCCAGAAGACGGAAGAGTGGATGCTGAGGGAAGAGGGGACGTTGTCCAAGTCACAGGTGCCCACTGCACAGGTGATGAAAGGGACCAAGGGCTTTGCTTCAGTCTTGGACACCCCCTGAAGACACAGTCTGTGAAGGCAGTCTGAGAGCTGTGGATAGTAGTGAGGGAAGTCTGGTGGAGGGGTGGGGGGCGCCGGTTGAGGTGCTCAGAGAGGCCTTCCTGTACTTGAATTAGGTCTCAAAGAAGAGGAGGCTTTTTCAAAGTTGGGATAGGGTGGGTGGTAGGTGGGAGGAAATGTCCATTCTCAAGACTGCTCTTGTAGTCTGGCAGCTAAGACTTTGCCTTCCAGTGCATGGGGTGTGGGCTCAATCCCTGGTCAGGGAGCTAATCTCCCACATGCCCAACAGCCAAAAAACCAAAAACTATAAAACAGAAACAATATTATAACAAGCTCAATAGAGACTTTATAAATGGTCCACATTAAAAAAAAAAATCTTATCAAAAATATGTCAGTGCTCACCTGCCTGCCACTCAGGTCCAAGCCCTGGCATGAAGACCCTTGGTCCTTGACCTTGCTGGCCTGGCCATGGGGTGGTGCCTTTGTCTGAGACTAATCAGCCTGTCTCTTCCCTGGGAATTCACCAAATGTGTCAGGATTCCTCCAACTACCAGGCAGTTCAGTGGAGAGATAGCTTAGGTTCACAGAAACAGAAGCAGAGCCTGAGACAAGGATTATGTGTCAGTGGTTTCTGGAGTATGCTCTCCCAGAACAGATCAGCAATGGGGCAGGCGTGGGGAGGGGGAGGCAGGGGAGAGAGGGGGAAGGAGCTGGCAAGGTGCAATTTCAGGCAGAGTCTTGGTTTTAGCCTGACTCTGTGGGTAGCTCTGGACTGTAAGTTGTGGCTCAGAGTCAGTCCCCACAGAAGGCATGGAAGCTGGGCTTTCATTTTCCTGGTCTAGGCAGTCACTGGCCTGGGGCCACCTGGTGGAGGGTGGAGGGGGCGGACTTGGGGTTCTCTGACTCTCCCACCAAAGCACTAGGGATTGTTCTCTGAGGAAACCTCACTGGTTTGGGCTGATGGCAGGGACTGCATGCTGAATGGGGGCTGGGGGGATGCAGAAATGGTAAATGAGACAGAGGGGTGAGTCCACATCTAAGGATCTAGAGAAGATGGGGAAATCCCTCATGTTGTGGACACCTCAGGGGTTCCTAATGAAAGCAGTCTATAAAGGCTTGAGAAGTCCCACAGCAGAACCCCGGATCTTCCCCAGACTGCATGGACCACTGGTCCTGGCACCTGGAGAGTCTGGTCAGAGTGCTCCCACCGTGGCCTCCAGTAGAGTTGAGAGACTCTGGTTTTTATTTCAACCCCCGTGAGGCCTCATCTTTTGTTGCCTGCTTTGGATGCTCTGGGTTCTGATCATGGCCCTGCTGCTCTTCAATTCTGTGACTCTGAACAGATCCTGTTGCTTTTTGAGGACTTGGGTTCTCCATCTGTACTCTGAGAGTCCTTAACCTCAAGTTTGCGAAAAGGCTCACCGTGCGATTTTGTCTGTGTGGCATTTTTCTGGGGGGACACTTTGGAGGGGTATGGGCCTTCCTGAACCGGGGTGCCGGTCTGGCCCCAGCGCCTGTGGTCTGGGAGGCTGGGTGTGCGTGTGGGACACGCCTGCCTTCCACTGCCCAGTGGACTCACACCAGGTATCCTGTCCCGCTGAGAAGCTGGTCCCACGAGGCCCTGGCCCTCCCACTGCACCACGTTATTGCCTCCCCTTTCAGAGCCTCGGGCTTTTCATCTGTAAAAGGGGATGATAGCTGACCTTGGTGACCTCCCAGGGTTGTTGGGTGAGTCAGAAGACCCAAGGACTATGATGGAACAAAGTATCGCTGTGATGGATGGAGTCACTGTCGGGGATGCTGTCTTGCTCCCAGGCTTCAGAACATCCTCAGACCTTGGTTGCTAACCACACAGCATCTCCCAGACCTCCACGGGCTTCCCAGAGGACCACTCTGGAGTGACATAAACGTAGGTGGTTGATCAGACCAAATAGGGGCTGCCTTCCTGATCCCCAAACCTATTTTTTGTCTCTCCCTCTCTTCTTTCTTCCCTTCCTTCCTTCCTTGTCTGTGAATGGAAACTGCAGAATTTGGTGTGCAGTGGGTTTACTGTTTCCACTGTTTCCCCATCTATTTCCCATGAAGTGATGGGACCAGATGCCATGATCTTCATTTTCTGAATGTTGAGCTTTAAGCCAATTTTTTTGCTCTCCTCTTTCACTTTCATCAAGAGGCTTTTTAGCTCCTCTTCACTCTCTGCCATAAGGGTCGTGTCATCTTCATATCTGAGGTTATTGATATTTCTTTCGGCAATCTTGATTCCATCTTGTGTTTATTCCAGTCCAGTGTTTCTCCCAGTCCAGCGTTTCTCATGATGTACTCTGCATAGAAGTTAAATAAGCAGGGTGACAATATACAGCCTTGACGTACTCCTTCTCCTATTTGGAACCAGTCTGTTGTTCCATGTCCAGTTCTAACTGTTGCTTCCTGACCTGCATACAGATTTCTCAAGAAGCAGGTCAGGTGGTCTGGTATTCCCATCTCTTTCAGAATTTTCCACAGTTTATTGTGATCCACACAGTCAAAGGCTTTGGCATAGTCAGTAAAGCAGAAATATATGTTTTCCTGGAACTCTCTTGCTTTTTCCATGATCCAGCGGATGTTGGCAATTTGATCTCTGGTTCCTCTGCCTTTTCTAAAACCCACTTGAACATCTGGAAGTTCACGGTTCACGTATTGCTGAAGCCTGGCTTGGAGAATTTTGAACATTACTAGCATGAGATCCAACCAGTTCGTCCTAAAGATCAGTCTTGGGTGTTCACTGGAAGGACTGATGTTGAAGCTGAAATCCAATACTTTGGTCACCTGATGCGAAGAGCTGACTCATTTGAAAAGACCCACATGCTGGGAAAGATTGAGGGCAGGAGGAGAAGGGGACGACAGAGGATGAGATGGTTGGATGGCATCATCAACTCAATGGACATGAGTTTGGGTAAACTCTGGCAGTTGATGATGGACAGGGAGGCCTGGCATGCTGCGGTTCATGGGGTCCCAAAGAGTCAGACATGACAGGGTGACTGAATTGAATTGAACAAGATACTGAAAACAGTTTCCTGTGCTATAAAGTAGAATCTTGTTATATATCTATTCTAAATATAATAGTGTGTATATACTAATCCTAAGCTCGTAATTCCCTCTCTTCCCTCTTTTCCCTTTGGCAACCATATTTTATTTTTATATCTGTGAATCTATTTCTGTTTTGTAAATGAGTTTACTTGTGTCATTTTTTTTTCTTTTTTAAAACTGAAGTACAGTTGATTCACAATGTTGTTAGTTTCAGGTGTACAGCAGGAACTAAAGAGCCTCTTGATGAAAGTGAAAGAGGAGAGTGAAAAAGTTGGCTTAAAGCTCAACATTCAGAAAACTAAGATCATGGCTAGGGATTGGGGGCAGGAGGAGAAGGGGACGACCGAGGATGAGATGGCTGGATGGCATCACGGACTCTGTGGACGTGAGTCTGAGTGAACTCCGGGAGATGGTGATGGACAGGGAGGCCTGGGATGCTGCGATTCATGGGGTCGCAAAGAGTCGGACACGACTGAGCAACTGAACTGAATTGAAGAAAAGAAAACTAGACATGCCAACTCTTCTCTTTCAAGAAGAAAAACAAGCATAAATATCATATTAGATCTTTACTCTGAAAAAAAGAGAACAGACCATTTTTCAAGGAGTCATGGAATTTTTAATATAATTTATCATATTTTAGAGTTCATGTATCAGAAAGGAACAAAGTCATAAAATATAAAAATTCTGCAATTATATTAAAAAGTTCATCTATTTTTGCTTAATAGCACTAGCAATTAACATCAAAATATGAAAACAATACACTTTTCAAAATGGAAATTAGAAAGTAAAGGCTCTCCCTCAAATACTTCATTCTTCCCTGGTATCTCAGCTAGTAAAGAATCTGCTGGCAATGTGGGAGACCTGGGTTCAATCCCTGGGTTGGGAAGAGACCCTGGAGGAGCACATGGCAACTCACTCCCATATTCTTGCCTGGAGAATCCCCATGGAAAGAGGACCCTGGTGGGCTACAATCCATGGGGTCTCAAAGAGTTAGACACAACTGAGCGACTAAGAACAGCACATATCTTTTGTACCATCAGACTTACCAATCCATAGAAATTCTAATGGTGCAAAATAGGATATGCACTTTAAAATGTGTATAAAAGAATATAATATATATTAAAATAAATATTAAATGAATGTGTAGTTTAGATATATTTTACATAATTTTGAACAAATATATGTTTTCAACTTTTATTTAAAAATAAAACATGCAAATGCATAGTTGGATTATCAATCACTTTTTGTTTCTTCTTGATGCTGTTCTGTGTTAATAAGTTACCCACATTAAGTTAAAACAGAAACCTCAGCAAATATTTAAAAATTATGTTTCATACAGGTAAAGCAGTACTATG
>SJYT01025156.1:1345-22839 GCA_006410635.1 Cephalophus harveyi | reverse complement strand
ATACTTAAATATTTATATTAAATAAATGAGCAAATTGAAGTGCAAAATAAAGAAGGAAAGAAGTATTTATTATAGGAGAAGTTACTTAGAAAAATAGTCATATAAAATACATTCAATAGTTGATCAAGATAAAATAAAATATTAATACTTAAAAAAGCTATAAAAATGAAATAGTCATAGAAACAGGGGAAACTGAAGCAATCACAAATAATTTGGTCAATTTGTACCAATACATTTAAAAACACAAGTGAAGTTAATAATTTTCTAGGGAAATACAACTTACTAGAAGTCATGCTAAAAGGATTAGAGAACTTAAACCAAAAAACATAGAAAAAAATTTTTTTCCAAAATGTTAGAAAGCAAACCTCTTTAGATTTTCTGGCTTTCTGAGAAACAGAAATAAATGTGCTAGAAAGAAAGATACTGTGTCCCTTTTCCCAAACCCAGTTACTCCTACTCTAAGGTGACAGACCCAGAGATGCTTGTCTCCTCATCTAGGAAACATCTGCTTCCACTCAGAGAATAATACAGACCTTTTTTTTTTTTAATCTCTCTGGATGCAACTGCTTACATTCAAGATCGAAAACTCCCCTCTGTCCCTAAGATCCGATTTGTTGCCTTCCAGAGTAAATTATCGGAGAAGGCGATGGCACCCCACTCCAGTACACTCGCCTGCAGAAACACATGGACGGAGGAGCCTGGTGGGCTGCAGTCCATGGGGTTGCAAAGAGTCGGACACGACTGAGCGACTTCACTTTTACTTTTCCCTTTCATACATTGGAGAAGGAAATGGCAACCCCCCACTCCAGTGTTCTTGCCTGGAGAATCCCAGGGATGGGGGAGCCTGGTGGGCTGCTGTCTGTGGGGTCGCACAGAGTGGAACACGACTGAAGCGACTTAGCAGCAGCCGCAGAGTAAATTATAATGTCTCTATTGGGCTTCCCTGATAGCTCAGTTGGTAAAGAATCTGCCTGCAATGCAGGAGATCCTGGTTCGATTGCTGGGTCAGGAAGATCCCCTGGAGAAGGGGTAGGCTACCCTCTCCATTATTCTTGGGCTTCCCTTGTGGCTCAGCTGGTAAAGAATCCGTCTGCAAATATGGGGTCTCAGAGTCTGACAGGACTGCCTGAGCGACTTTCACTTTCATCTCTCTCTTTCTCTCCCCGCCCCCTTCCTTCTCCCCGTGTCTCTGTCATCCATCTCTGTCTTCAGAGGGAAGATGAACAGACAGCCCAGCATTCTCTGTATTTTCACTATACATACAGATGGAAACATCATGTTTCTTTTGCCATGTTGCCTTGTGGACACTTGAGTGTAGGGGACCTTTACTGTGAACTTACTCCTGCTGTTGTTACTGCTGTGGGTAAATAAAGATTTGATATTCCATCCATATAGTTTGTCAGCCTGACTTGTTCAACTTCAACTTCAGACTTCTCATAAAAAATCCTACACACACCCTGCCCCCCCTAAAAAAAAATTTGGAATCAGTCACTTTCATAGGGTAATTTCAAGACAAAGTGAAATGATGGGAAGATTCTCATGCTATTTAAGATATTACAGAACACAACAAAGAAAGAAAATGACCAAATAATTTTTATGGGATGGTCATTATATTAGTATTTACACTCAAGAGAACTACCCACACACATACACAATGTACCTTAACATCAAAATTACTTATAGATATCAACAAAAAATGCTTCAAAAGCTATTATTAGACAAGTTATTCCATATAACATAAGCAAATGAGGTTAATTATGGGACTGCAAAGATGGTTTGCTAAGAACTCATAAAGCAACATATCCAAAAAAAAAACCAGATTATTAGTATAAATGAAAATGCTTTTGATAAAATTCTATGCTTGTTCTATTTGTAGAGGAAACAAAATTACATAATAGCCATACTTGCATGTTTCCATATCATTCTAAACCATCTATCTCAACCTCAGGGTAACATCAGGCAAAAAAGTTATTTATAGGAACAGAAACAATACAAAATGTTTGAATAGCAGTTATGTCTTAATTTGACTATCAGTAAACAATGGTTTGAACTCTTAGTGGGAAAAATAAATTAGAAGTAACTGAAGCACAGGTAGAAAATCACCACTTTATTCAGATGATATGACTGTATAATTGAAATACCACCTGAGATCTAAGAGAAAACTTGTACAAACAGTCAAAGAAATTATGAAGATGTACGGAAGAAAGGTAATAAATAATTCATAGCTATAATATTGTGCAAGCAAAAACCATTGAAAATATATAATGAAAGGACTAACCCATTTACAATAATAATGAAAAGAAGAGATGCCTTTGGCTAAGATTAAGGATGGTAAAATATTTGTATAAAAATAACTTTAAAATTTTGTAAGATACATTAATATATCTTGATAAAATATAATAATATTCTTTACTTTGGGAAGAATTAAAGTTGTCAATTCTCCCTAAAATAATCTGTAAATTTAAGGCAATCCAGAAAATATTCCCACAGGAAACAGGACATTGTTTAGTCAGGATGATGTAAGATAGGCAATAAACTAGTAAATATGTCCAAGAGAATTTTGATAAAAATCAACTAGGAGTATCCTGCTGCTGCTAAGTCACTTCAGTCATGTCCGACTCTGTGCGACCCCATAGACGTCAGCCCACCAGGCTCCCCCGTCCCTGGGATTCTCCAGGCAAGAACACTGGGTTGCCATTTCCTTCTCCAATGCATGAAAGTGAAAAGTGAAAGTGAAGTTGCTCAGTCGTGTCCGACTCCTAGCGACCCCATGGACTGCAGCCTACCAGGCTCCTCCGTCCATAGGATTTTCCAGGCAAGAGTACTAGAGTGAAGTGCGAAATATATTATTGCTTTCAACTTTCAATTGACATTCTGATATTAGTTACTGAAGAACCTTAATCAGTGAAATGCAGGAGAAAGCAATAATATATTTCTAAATATAAATTAGTCTATTATATAAATGGCATACAAATTCGTGGGCAAAGTATGAATTACTGAGCAAATTGCACTGGAACTTGGAAGTCATAATGTGAAAAAGGAAAGTTGGATCTAATTTTCATGTCTTAAAAAAGCAATAAATTTTAAATTAAGCCAATATTTTAAAATAAATATTAATTAAAAAAATTTTTAGACCTTGTATTTCCAGTTCATCAAATAATTATGTAAAGTTTACTCACAGATGCATAGAAGGCAATGTGAAAATGACTGAAAACACAATAATTGGAAGAAAGACAGTTCATAAAAAAGATATAAAAAGATATTTTATCTCATATGAGAAAGGCAAGATGAAACTTTCTTTGTGTGTACACACACACATGTAGATAGATACACACACCTTTTCACCAGCAGGTGGTCAAAGGCAAAAGTGTAACAGTGATTCTTACTGGAAATTTTCTGAAAAAGTTAGAGTTATCATATACTGCACTTAGGTATGTAAATTGTTGTACATGTATGCAGATCAATAGGGAATATCTATCAAATTTTAATTACAAATATACTTTGGCCAGCAAAATTCCTTGACATAGGTCAAGCAATTGTCCTGCAGATTTACTTACACATGTGGGAAATGATGTGTATGTATAGTTAGTGACCAAAGTATTGCTAGTAATTGCAAAAGATTGGGAAGGATGTAAATATGCATTTGAAAATAATTGGTTACATTATGACACGTCCATACATTGCCAGTGCAGTCAGAAACAAAAGCACTGTGAGAATTCCTTACTTATCAATACAGAATATTTCCCAAGAAACATTTAGTGAAAGAAGTAATATTCAGATCTTTGGTGCCATATGTAAAAGAAAAAAGAAAAGTATATACACAGACATACTGGTACATGTATAAGATATGGGCTTCCCTGGTGGCTCAGGTGGTAAAGAATCTGGAAAATATTCTGGAAGATATAGAAGACATAAATAATAGTGTTTAGCTAAGGAGAGGATCTAATAATTTGGAATTAGAGGTGTTAGAGAAATATTTCACTTTATCATATTTTAGACTTTTAAAACTTGAGATATATTAAATATCACCTATTCAAAAATAAATTGAAAACATTTTTATAGTCAGAAAATGTAACAGACTATATTCTTGAATAATAAGGCCATACAATGGAAATTAATAATAAAAAGCCTGGCTGAATGGAAACTAGTCTTCTAAATGACTAGTAAAACATGAAAATATCAAATGTGCAATTAGAGATTTAAAAAAGCAATGGAAATTACAAAAACCACACAAGACAAATGGAATGCCACTAAAACTATATAAAAGCAAAGCATAAAAGTTTTTAATAAAAAAGAAAATGCCAAACTCTGTTTATAATTCAAGAATTTAGAACAATAATGAAAATAGAGAATGGAGACTAGCAGACAGTTATTAATGAGCTGGATTTCTTAAGATGTACAAGACAGTCAAGTCATGATTGACATAACCTCTGGTAAATGTTATATACAGTAATATGAAGGAAAACTTACACTGGGAATTAAGACGTTAAGAGATACAGAGTTAATTATGATACATTTAAGTCTATATACTTATAACCTATTAAATATAAATGCAATGAATGTAGAATTTTGCCTTACTGCTTTATTTCCTTTTCCCAGCATACAAAAACAAACATAAAACCCGTAATTGTAAAAAAAGGGGAAAAAAAGGAATGAAAATCATATCTAGAATAAATATTTGATTAAAGGAGAAATGCTGATTGTTATTTTTACTGCTGCTAAGTCACTTGCGACCCCATAGAAGGCAGCCCACCAGGCTCCCCCGCCCCTGGGATTCTCCAGGCAAGAACACTGGAGTGGGTTGCCATTTCCTTCTCCAATGCATGAAAGTGAAAAGTGAAAGTGAAGTAGCTCAGTCGTGTCTGACTCTTAGCGACCCCATGGACTGCAGCCCACCAGGCTCCTCCGTCCATGGGATTTTCCAGGCAAGAGTACTGGAGTGGGGTGCCATTGCCTTCTCCGGTTATGTTTACTAGATTATTACAAACAAGGAATTACATATGTAACAACATAGAACAAAAGATGTGAAATATAGATAGTTAAATTTTTGAGGTCTTACACTGCACTTATACTAGCCTAAGAATTTTAAGAGCGAATTTCACCCTCTAAACAAAAATTTTATATAGGTAACATTATCAGACCAGATTATGAATAAGAAAATTAATAGAGCAAGACAGTAAGTATGGGTCCAAGGTAACATACAGCTAGTTTATTACAAAGCCAGATAATTCAGACCTAATCTGTGTGATCATAGATCTTAGATTCTTAACCATGGCACCATCCTCTCTATATGGAACACCTCAGAATATCAACCAAACTCACTGCAGAAGCAGTCTGAGTTCAGTAACACAGATTTGAAGTACTGCACTAATGTAATAACACAAATACTCATTTAGCAAAAATCAATTATATATAGTTAAATAAAAGTTCCCCATTCTTCCATAATAGCATAAATAAATAAGTAAATGCATACATAACAAATTTTAAATGTTCCTCAAAATCAGTAATGAATATGAATAGAAAAAATGAGGAACAGGAAAAAATGTTCTGCAACATATAACACATTTCTTTTGTAACACACACTTCTTTTTCTTAATGAAAGTTTTTAACTATGGTAAGTATGTCATTTCCTCAAAGATAATTTATAGATTAGATGTAATACCAATGGAGGTTTTTAAAATAATTTTAAATTTTCTAAAAATTGATAGGATACTTAAGATACTTTTTGAAAAAGGTGATTAAGGCTAACATCTTTGCAGACATTAAAATGAATGCGAATGGTAGAAGAGCAGACAATTTGGGTAAGTGGGGAAAATATAACCCAAGTATAGAACCAGGGTGTGCTGGATCCTCCTGATTAAAATCCATGAGAGCCAATTTTGCACATCTCTTATCAATTCTGCTTTCAGAGGCATCATGTTGGTAGTTTGAAATAGCCCATGGTGCCAGTAATTGACATCATGAAAACTGACGGCTATTTTTAAAACATTTATCACTGCATCACTGAATAGAACTAGCAATATGCAATTGTTACATGATAAAATTGGCTTCATACATCAGTTGCAGGATAGTATATATAATTACATTTATCTTGGTAACAATTGTCTCAATTCCAAACTGTATTCCAAGTGCATTAAATAGTTCTTTAAAGAATGAACAAAATTTCTGATTAATTTTGAAATTATTAGTGTATAGGCAAACATTTAACTTTTCAAGATAAATGCAAACTTTTGCAGTTTAAGATTATGTAACAGTGTAAATTTGAGAAAAACAAGTACAGGCAAAACTAAAGATGAGTATGAACGTGCAAAAATATTTTACAAGATTTCACAAATTTTTCTTGCCTATAAATAGTGTTATCTAAAAACAAAATATCTGTCTAATAAATAAACCTCACACACACAGGTTATTAAAAAGAAACATAATGAGTTAACAGACTATCTAGATGTGTATAAGAGACAGATGTTATATAGTAAATTAATTTTATAACCAATGAAGTAAAACATGAAAATATCCCACAGTATCTCCAATTAAATTCTCATATGTCATGAATGAATTTATAATGGCCACTCAAGTAGAATTTAAGATTTTTTACATGGATATATATATAATATATATGTATAGTGTGCCAATAAAAAGCAGGACAGGAACCTTTTATATTAAATATGTAAGAAATATATTAACATTCATAGCAAAATGTCTGAGGGAAAAATATTCTGGCGGTAGATTTATGGATAGTTGTTAACCTTGTTTTTATAATTTCTTACATTAAAAATAAATTCTGTGGGCATTTCCTTCTTTATTTTAGCACAGTCTGTCATTTGTTTCCTCCTCCTTTGCTGATTCTTCATATTTCAAAGCTCCATTTTTATGCCATTACCTCCAGTCCCTCATCCTAGAGCCATGGGTTTCAACCTGACATCATTTCTGCTTATTTCTTGAGCTTAAACTGATGCTTATTTACCATTTCCCTTACACTGACTCCTGTGTATCTCCTTTGGTACTTGATATTTAGAGGGACATATGTGATATAGCAAATGCTTCATTCTTTTCTGAGATATCCTTGCCAAATGCTATTCTAAATTAAACTTGGAGAGTTTCAAGTTCAAGGGAACTCACAAGTTTCTGAGATCAAGATTTATCTTTAGATGGTTATGGCTTTTAGACACGCTTCACATTTATTGAGCTGGAATAAGTCTCCCTGTAAACCTATAGACCTAATGCCAGTACATAAAGTTACAAAGAACAATTTAATCATTTTAATAGTCTGTGATACACTTCTAACCTCTCCCTGCAGCGACACGTTTGCTGTGACTTTGTAAATCCTTCTGTTAAAATATTATAGTTGATGAGAGAAGTGGAAACAGTAGGATTTCCATGAAATAAGAGATTTCTTTTAAAAAATGGCTGGAGACAACTGTAGGAGCTGGTTAAATGATGTATGAATACCTACTGCTTCTGCCCCTGGTGCCAGGCAATTAGAAAGATGGACTTGTGTTGAGAAAGTCAGGGACCTACAAGTGCAACGCTATCCTCTCACCCCTTCTAGTGTCAATATCAGTGATACAGGTAACCTATGGGAGAAACTGGAGCCTTCATTATGGAGCTAAGCATCAAGGATATTTGTATAGATTCATGGAGTCGCAAAGAGTCGGACACGACTGAGCAGAACTGAATGAACTGAACTGAATGATTTTGACGATAGATCCCTTCCCCAGGGAAAAAGGCATACTTGTCACTGATCAATACAATAAAGATACTGCCTTCCTTAGTTTCAGACTTTGGGAATATTTGCTTATTACACCTTTGAAAGATTAGCCTTTCCTCAGCTCAGAATTCCTAAATGTTGATGTACATTATCATGCCAGGCCATTTGACATGGCCCCTGTAGGCTTTGCAGGACAAGAGAATAAGCACAAACATGAAGTTCCTGTTGCCTTTTGTGCTGTGAGTCATAAAGTCCTTGACTCTGACCTGAGGATTTTGTGTCTTCTGCCAGCATCCATGAAACTGAGTCAGGCTAATTTGTTAAGTCGCAAGTTGGGTAAACTGAGAGTCATCATACCTTTTGACAAAGATGCCTGGAAAGTGGAGGAGCTGCAGGACCTGCTGTGGCTTCAAACGTGGCTCAGCAAACAAGGCATGCTAGCCGGCCTGCGACACTATGCATGAGCTGCAATAGCCTCTCCCTGACACCCACGTTCTGCACAGTAACATGGCTGCTGCCTTACCTCCACCTCCGAGTCTCATATACATTTCTCTAGAGGTCAGTCTTGGCCCAGATCCACACAGCAAAGGGAAGTCTGGAGTGCATGGTTGCAGCTTAGCTCAGTCAGCAGGGTGCATAGTCACCTGTAGTCATGGTCATCTTTAGTGATAAGGAGAGTTCTCTCGCCATTCAGTCTGGGCTGTGTGGTATAAGGCTTGAAAATAATATGCAGTATGGATGCTGCCTTGACATCTTTACACCACACAGAGACTCAAAGGCCTAACCAAGAGTTCCCCTGTTCTCCCCAGATATGCCTTTTACTAAATGGGGACAGGCTTTATACCCAGCTGCTTCCCCTATTGGCCAGATCAGCTTCACTTCAGTGTTCAACCTAATGGGTTTCATGTTTCTGCCAGTCTGCAAAATTATTCAAGCAACCCAATCATATCCTCTCATGGGAATCAGGATACTTCTCCTCCTAATACTACAAATCTGTCCTCCCATAGTCCCTGTTGATGTCCTCTATTCCCAAGTGCAACTACTGTGTGGACCCATGTGACAAGGTCTTTTCTTCCCCCAGGATGTGAGTATATGTGACTAAGATTACTGTCAAACTCATCTGTCCAGTCTCAGGTGTTGTGTATTTGGCAATAATCTTGGGGAGGAGACCAGGGTTTGATTCCTGGGTCAAGAAGATCTGATGGAGAAGGGATAGGCTACCCACACCAGTATTCTTGGGCTTTCCATGTAGCACAACTGGTAAAGAATCCGCCTGCAATGTGGGAGACCTGGGTTCTATCCCTGGGCTGGGAAGATCTCCTAGAGAAGGGAAAGGCTATGCACTCCAGTATTCTGGCCTGGAGAATTCCATGAACTCTGCAAGTTCGTGGGGTTGCAAAGAGTCGGACACGACTGAGCAACTTTCACTTCATTTCACTTTGGGAGGAATCTCTCCCTGCAGAGTGAAGAGGAGATGAATAGAACTGCCTAAATTTGAGATATGTTTTGGCCAGAAGAATTGCAAGGAACATTTTGCAGTGTTGTGCCTGGTCTAAACAGATCATTGATGATTCCTCTTCTCTCTTGAAAACACTTCTAAGCAGAAACATGTAGGAGCCAAGTCTTGCTAACTGGATGACAAGGATTACAAACTGTTCACCAGTTCACCACTGATTTCCCAGCCATGAACCAGCAAACACAAGAAGCAGAGCTCTCTGCTGACATGTTGAGGACTACAGATTTAAGAGGGAGCCCCAGCTGAGACCAAAACTATTGAACAGTTGCTGACAGCTGACAAGCTGACAAGCAGAGCAACTTACTATTGACTGTTTAAATTCTACGTATAATAAAATGAAAGTGAAGTTGCTCAGTCATGCCTGACTCTTTTCGACCCCATGGACTGTAGCCTACCAGGCTCCTCAGTCCATGGAATTTTGCAGGCAAGAGTACTTGAGTGGGTTGCCTATTCCTTCTCCAGGGGATCTTCCCAACCCAGGGATCGAACCCTGGTCTCCTGCACTGCAGGCAGACACTTTACCGTCCTAGCCACCAGGGAGCCCAACATAAATAATCACTAAATAATAAATGGTCATCATCCTAAAACATTAATTTTTGTGCTGGGATGTTATGTAGCAATATGCAACTGATTCACAGTCTACAATATAGTTTTAGAAAATGAAACATCATAAGTTCTTTGCAGCTCCAATTTTATAGACTTAATATTCCAAGGTCAGGAGGGATGTTGTAGAAAGATGATGGAATTTGGAGTCAGGAGAATTAGATTCTAGATCAAAAGTTGCCACTTATACAGGTATGTGGAATTTGTTAAATATCTAATATTTTAACTTCATTTGTATAAGCATTAAAAATATAAAATAAATATTCTTTATATAATTGATTTTAGGGAGACAAGGCAAAATATAGAGCTTAGTTTTTCCTACTATAACATTCACAATAGAAGTTTTTGGCTTTGTTTATTAATGTTACTTTGCTGTCATGATCCCTGGCCTGTGAATCAGAGAACGTATTTTCCTTGTTTTAAAAAGAGGATGATTATTTACCTGTATCCCATCTTTGTATTGCCTTCATGATTTCTCAGAATGGTAACATGCCATAGCTATTGGCTTTGTGCTTTTTCTTAGACTCTGAGCAAATTATTTTCCTTAACTAAGATGCATAGGTTCTTTTATTACATTTTTCTCTTTAATTTTGGTCTTTAATTTTCTACAACATAATTTTGTTCTAATATTCTCAGTCTTATGATCACTTCTGACAAAGAAAACAGAAGCAGATTACCAAAGAGTCTAACAACAGTTACACCTAGAGTTACTAGAAGCTTGCCTTAAACATACAAAGCCTGAAGGTTCTCCATGTTCTATTTTTTCCCAACACTTAAATCTCCTGTCTGTCCCTAGAGAAGTGAAGTTTTGAATTTTTTTTCCTCCACTTAACACATTTCTCTGTCTCCACTATTGGCTTCCCTGTCCTTCCCTATCTCCTGGAGTTTGCTCAAACTCAAGTCCATTGAGTCAATGATGCCATACAACCACCTCATCCTCTGTCGCCCCCTTCTCCTCCTGCCCTCATTTTTCCCAGCGTCTGGGTCTGTTCCAATGAGTCAGCTCTTCGCATCAGGTGGCCAAAGTATTGGAGCTTCAGCTTCAGCATCAGCCCTTCCAATGAATATTTAGAGTTGATTTCCTTTAGGATTTACTGGTTTAATCTCCTTGCTGTCCAAGCAACTCTCAAGAGTCTTCTCCAGCACTACAATTTGATAGGATCAGTTCTTCAGTGCTCAGCCTTCTTTATGGTCCATCTCTCATATCTGTATGTGACTACTAGAAAAACCATAGCTTTGACTATATGAACCTCTGTCACCAAAGTGATGATTCTGCTTTTTAATACTTTGTCTAGGCTTGTCATAGCGTTTCTTCCAAGGAGCAAGTGTCTTTTAATTTCATGGCTACTGTCACCAACCACATTGATTTTGGAGCCCAAGAAAACAAAGTCAGTCACTGTTTCCATTTTCCCCCAACTATTTGACATGAGAAGATGGGACTGGATGCCATGATCTTAGTTTTTTGAATGTTGCATTTTAAGCTAGCTTTTTTCACTCTTATCTTTCACCCACGTCAAGAGGCTCTTTAGTTCCTCTTTGCTTTCTGCTATCAATGTGGTGTCATCTGAAGATTACTTTGCCTTCTTTTCTCTTACACCATATTAAGTGAAATCTTTGATTCTCTTTCACCTACTAGTACATCTAATTTATTTATTAACTTTATTCAGTTCAGTCCCTTAGTCATGTCTGACACTTTGCAATCCCATGGACTGTAGCACGCCAGGCTTCCCTGTCCATCACCAATTCCTGGAGTTTACTCAAACTCATGTCCATTGAGTTGGTGATGCCATCCAACCATCTCATCCTCTGTCATCCCCTTCTCCTCCTGCCTTCAATCTTTTCCAGCATCAGGGTCTTTTCCAATGAGCCAGTTCTTTGCATCAGGTGGCCAAAGTATTGCAGTTTCAACTTCAGCATCAAGTCTTTCCAATGAATATACAGGACTAGTTTCCTTTAGGATTGACTGGTTTGATCTTCTTGCAGTCCAAGAGACTCTAAAGAGTCTTCTCTTACATCACAGTTCAAAAGCATCAATTCTTCAGCGCTCAGCTTTCTTTATAGTCCAACTCTCACATCCATACATGACTACTGGAAAAACCATAGCTTTGACTAGAAGGACCTTTGTCAGCAAAGTATTATCTCTGCTTTCTAATATGCTGTCTAGGTTGGTCATAGCTTTTCTTCCGAGGAGCAAGTGTCTTTTAATTTGATAGCTTCAGTCACCATCTGCAGTGATCTGGGAGCCCCCAAAAGTAAAGTCTCTCACTGTTTCCCCATCTATTTGCCATGAAATGATGGGACCAGATGCCATGATCTTACTTTTCTGAGTGTTGAGTTTTAAGCCAGCTCTTAAACTCTCCTCTTTCACTTTCATCAAGAGGCTCTTTAGTTCTTCTTTACTTTCTGCCATAAGGGTGGTGCCATCTGTGTATCTGAGGTTGTTGATATTTTTCCTGGCAGTCTTGATTCCAGCTTGTGCTTCATCCAGCCTGGCATTTCGCGTGACATATTCTACATGTAAGTTAAATATGCAGAATGATAATATACAGCCTTGATGTACTCCTTTCCCGATTTGGAACCAGTCTGTTGTTCCATGTCCAGTTCTAACTGTTGCACCTTGACCTGCATTCAGATTTCTCAGAAGGCAAGTAAGGTGGTCCGGTATTCTCATCTCTTTCAGAATTTTCCAGAGTTTGTTGTGATCCACACAGTCAAAGGCTTTGGTGTAGTCAATAAAGCAAAAGAAGATGTTTTTCTGGAACTCTTTTGCTTTTTTGATGATCCAATGGATGTTAGCAATTTGATCTCTGGTTCCTTTGCCCTTTCTCATTCCAGCTTGAACATCTGGAGGTTCACAGTTCACACACTGTTGAAACCTGGCTTGGAGAATTTTTAGCATTACTTTGCTAGCATGTGAGATGAGTGCAATTGTGTGATAGTTTGAACATTCTTTGCATTGCCTTTGCAAAAGGCCTTTGCGTTGCCATTGCATTGAACATTCATTGCCTTTCTTTGGAATTGGAAAGAAAACTGACCTTTTCCAGTGTTGGGACCACGGCTGAGTTTTCTTATTTCGCTGGCATGTTGAGTGGAGCATTTTAACAGCATAATCTAGCTCAACTGGAATTTCATCACCTCCACTAGGTTTGTTCATAATGATGCTTCCTAAGGCCCACTTGACATCACATTCCAGGATGTCTGACTCTAGGTGGGTGATCACACCGTCTTGCTTATCTGGGTCTGAAGATCATTTTTGTATAGTTTTTCTGTATAGTCTTGCCACCTCTTCTTAATATCTCCTGCTTCTGTTTACTTTATTATTTATTTTTAATATTTAGGCTCTTTTCATCATCCCTGATCATTTGAAAGAAATACTATGAAGGAATATTTGAAGGATTTTAAAGCTTGTTAGTGACCTCCTTTAATGGATAAAGCAATAGAGACTGAGAAACTTAAAGTACCGTATTAAACATTTAATGACTCATATATCCAAAATCAAAATCAAATTGCTTTTTGTAATGGTTCTAGGTAATTTTGGAAGAAAGTTTCTTATAAATAATTTGTAACTGTTCATGCTCCAGTCTACCTCTTGCTTAGCTATTTGGATAGACAGAAGTTCTATGAGTAAATGTACTCTAAGACTTCGAGATAGCTTTCTAACTCTTCAGACCAATCTGCCTTCATTATGTTTGCATGGAGATAACCTCTCATAAGGATAGCAAATTGATATAAAACCTTTTTTTCCCTTTGGAATGACTGCTTTAGCAAACTCTTTGTTTCTTGTTAGGCTTTTATCTAACACATTTAGATCTGAAAATTGCAATTATAATGTGCTCTTCACATGCTCTCATTCAGTTCCACATGCACTAAGCTACTTCCTGATAAATACAACCAATTCCCACCAATTAATTCTAGCTTTCAATAATCTTCAGAATGTGAAGAATATAGAAAACCAAAAAGGATTAGGAAAATTTATAAAACAATATTTTCCCTCCTTTGACTATTTATTCATTTGTTTTTAACTGTGAAAATATTGTTAGCTTTATTGGTTAAGACATTTATACTTACTTATTTAAATAAAATAATTTGGGTTAAAGAAGAACTATTGAAGTCAAGGTCAAATGTAGTAGATTAAAGTGAAACAGGCAATTTATACAAGCAGTGTACACAGCACCCTTTAGGTAATGAATCCCACAATTAACTATGTCACTGGAGGGTAAAATATGTAGATTGAAGATCCTCTCTCAATGATAATCTTCCTTACACACACACACACACACACACACAACACACACACACACTCACACACACACATACACACACTCACACACACACATACACAAGAAAACTAAGCCACTTGGGGAGCCTAAACTGTAAAATTAGATGTAAATATTTAGGTCAAATAGTGCTTTGCAAGACAAAATGTATTCAAAATCATACTTTAATTAATACCTTTATCATACAATAACACTAACAATAATAAGCAATAGGAAAATAAAAAAATAGAGTAAGAAAATAATAATGCAGGGTTCATATTTTTGCTGAATCTTTATAGGCATAAAATTTTAAATCTAGAAAGTGTTGTACAAATCACCTAGTCCAAACTTCTCGTATTACTAATTAAAAAAATGTTCCCAATATTTATTAAATAAATTCCAGAAGGTCACACAAATAACTACAGGTAGATTTCATAGTTATACGTTTCAATATACGTTCAGTTCAGTCGCTCAGTCGTGTCCGACTCTTTGCGACGCCATGAATCGCAGCACGCCAGGCCTCCCTGTCCATCACCATTTCTCGGAGGTCACTCAGACTCACGTCCATCAAGTCAGTGATGCCATCCAGCCATCTCATCCTCGGTCGTCCCCTTCTCCTCCTGCCCCCAATCCCTCTTTAACTTAATAAATTAACTAAACTTAAATTCACGAGACAGTAAATGCTTTTTTTTCATTAGTAGCCAAGTTACCTTTATTTTTATGATTCAGTATTGTTTCCAACAAGTCAAAGTATATTTTGCATATTATTTTTACTGAAGTCCCTGTTGGATATAATGCTGGAAAATATATATGAGATCTTTACAGGTAAAAATTATGTGGGTCATTGATGTCATTAAAAATCTCAAATACCTATGTTTTAAAAAATAATAGGCTACATTCATTACAGGAAGAATATGAGTCTCTTCAGATGATCTATTCATATGGTCAGAGGACTATATTTTAAGGTAAACCCTGGGAAGGAGAAAGGAAAATTATAGATTTGCAAACACAGTCCTCTTTTCTAAAGGAGGTTGAATATGAAAATAACGTTGCATATGGTCATTTTTGTGAACTGAATAATTATTTGGCATATTTTATGTGAGATATAATTTCTAATAATAACTACCTCAAATATTCACCCATAAGTAGCTGTATAAACCTGTGTAATGATATTGATCCTACGTGAATTAAGACTGCATGAGAAATATTTCCCTAAATTTGATGTATAGGATCTGAAGACTTCAGGAGGCAATGAAAAATAGTTTTGAAGAAGACAAATTTAAAACAGAAAAAAAAAAAAAAAAAAAAAACTACCAAAGATGTGTTGTAAGTGTAAAACTGATGGTGTATTTGGGAAAAGAATAGAGGAGAAACTATTGTTGAAAAATTTAGAAAGCTTAACTACATTTTTAAAAATCAAATGCAACTTCAGTAATTAGCTTAGAAAATTAGAAGTAATTAGTTTTTTGCTGAATTGTTCATTTTGCCCCTTAAGCTTGTACCAGTTAAAAAAAAAAAAAAAAAAAAAAAAAAAAACTACCAAAGATGTGTTGTAAGTGTAAAACTGATGGTGTATTTGGGAAAAGAATAGAGGAGAAACTATTGTTGAAAAATTTAGAAAGCTTAACTACATTTTTAAAAATCAAATGCAACTTCAGTAATTAGCTTAGAAAATTAGAAGTAATTAGTTTTTTGCTGAATTGTTCATTTTGCCCCTTAAGCTTGTACCAGTGCAAAATTGCCTTATTAAAATTAAAATTATTTTAATATGATATACTGAATAATAATTAATATAATTGAAATATGAAATATTTCAGATCTGTTTATTTGATACAATTGTTGCCTTAGGAACAAGGAGAAAAGAGTTAATTAATGCAACTTTGCCTGTGAAAGAATAATATGTACAGCATTTACTGTATTATTTTATATGTATTTCATTAATATATCAGAAAAAAAAAATCAATAGAAAACTAAGAGTGGGCTATTTCCTATAGTTTTCTCCTGGGAATGTGACACTGTACTTTTTAAATGAAAAAAAAAAAAAAATCAAATTCTTTCATCCCAGCAAGAACCACAGATGCCTTCCAGTATTGACATCCAGCAATTATAGTTTTTAAACAGTGAGGAAAAATATATCAAATATTTCTAAAGAGGCCAGAAAGGAAAAAAGCAGCAATTTTTTTCATACAGACAGTCAAAATTGAATTTTCAGTTTAGGCCACATAGTCTGTGTTTTTTAAACCTTAAAATTTGTTGAAAACTTTAAGGATAAAACCTTTAAACCTCATACTGAGTCAATGTTGATCATCAGTTCAGTTCAGTCACTCAGTCGTTTCTGACTCTTTGCGACCCTATGGACTGCAGCATGCCAGGCTTCCCTGTCCATCACCAACCCCCAGAGTTTACTCAAACTCATATCCATCGAGTCAGTGATGCATCCAGCAATCTCATCCTCTGTTTTCCCGTTCTCCTCCTGCCTTGAATATTTCCCAGTATCAGGGTCCTTTCAAATGAGTCAGTTCCTCACATCAGGTGGCCAAAGTATTGGAGTTTTAGCTTCAACATCAGTCCTTGCAATGAATTTTCAGGACTGATTTCATTTAGGATGGACTGGTTTGATGATCTTGCAGTCCAAGGGACTCTCAAGAGTCTTCTCCAACACCACAGTTCAAAAGCATCAATTCTTCAGTGCTCAGCTTTATTTATAGTTCAACTCTCACATCCATACATGACTACTGGAAAAACCATAGCCTTGACCAGATGGACCTTTGTTGGCAAAGAAATGTCTGATCATACTAAATGCTGATCATAGCTAAATGACTTTTGTAATTTCATTTATTCATATCAAGTTACAGATGCTAATCATGTTCTGGGGGAGAAAGGGACCAGTGAGCAAAGGGGAAACACAGCCTGCAGTTTTACTAAAACAAAGAAAGGTAAGTGAAAGAGAACAAAGTATTAATGTGTATGCACTCAAATGTTTAGACTGCCAGCATTACTTCTCAGGACTCAAGCACAAGGTCATTGCTAACACATCTATGCCAGGTGAGTTCTCATTCTTCTGAAAGTTCTTTGATTTTTTTGTTCTTCTGTTCTTCTGTTAATATTTTATTATCAAAATTTTTAAAAAGAGATCTATTTATCTATTTACTTTACCCATCTTAAGTCAATATAGTATGACTCTATTCTTCACATGCATTTGCATATGTAAATATTTCAAAGGAAGATCTTTGAGCCACTATAAAACCAAATTGTTAATAGAATGCTGGTCATATATCACTAGTTTATAGAATAAAAGTCAAAATGATCGTTTTTTTCCCCTTTTTACCTTTCTTTGCTCTAGTCTTTTTGTGAATAAATATTTAGGATCCTGGTATTTCTTAAAACCTTTTAATATTAATACTACTAATATCCACATATAAAAGTATCTGTTAAAATTTCATAACTATATTTGAAGTCTTTCAAATCTTAGGAGTTCCCTTCAATAAAGGGATTCTGCCATTCTGATCTTTCCGAGCTCCAGGTAGTGTTGGTCACAGGCATTCTGGCAAATAACCTTTGAGCCTGCTTGTAGGAACCCTCGGAAGCATTTACTGTCTTTTATCTGTTAATAATTAGCAGTAATTAGATCTTCCAAGTGAGGAGTTCACCCTTCAGAAGATAATATGTATAGACTTTACAACAATATTTCAAAATATTCCATTTTCATCTTTCTACTTCTTTCATTCTTTGGCCTATTTCCTCTAATTTTCTGGTTATACTGGAAACTTTTACCTAGAAACCAAGTTACTGACCCTAGTAAATACAGAATATGGAAACTCTTTTGTGCTTTTTTAGGCAAATTAATTCTTGTGCAAACATATCTCTAGGGAACTTAGTAATGCTTTTAATGAGTCTAAATACTAAAAGAAATGAAAGCCAGAAACAACCTATTGTGTTATCCTTTCTCCTCTTGAGAGTTCAGTACAAATGCACTCCCTCTGGTTGTTCTTCCAATATTATTGAAAGTGATTGCTTTGATTTTTCTGTGTGTTTTCTACCAAATTATAACAATTTTTGTTTGCATAACATGTGTTTTATTTTAAGAATTTTCTGCATAGTATTTCAGTGCTTTAATTTTCATGTATGGAGAGTCCCTACTAGGTTTGTAGGCAAGCATCTTCTGAATATGTATTTCCCTCCTCCAGTGGTGCCATGTCCAGGGGAAAATAAGTGAGAAAATAGACAAGTTGAAAGATGCTCAAAATAATGAATATACTCTTAGAAACAGTACCGTGGGCCAGAAATATTGATAGGTGTTTGACTTGGCAACTAGAGTCTACTATTTTTCTTTTTCTCTGCCTCTATAGGGATCACATGAAGATCATTGTGATTGTCCTGTGTTTTGAAAATCTTAGGAGACAATTAATATTATGCTTCTTCCAAAATTAAGAATTCCTTAAAAGGTCAATATATAATTCAATCATACCTTTATTACTAAAAAACGTGAGAATTTTGACTTAGGCGTATAACCAAGATAGCTCATTGATAATTTATCTGGGAAGAAAACGGATTTAATCTAACCAGTTGCAGACTATTCTGGATAATTCTAGATCTCCTGAACCCTTCCTCAGAGAGTCGAACCTGCTCCACTAAATATATTACATACATAAAAGCTGGGTAAAATATATCCTCTCCGAAGTCAGACAGGCTAAGATAGTAATGATGGCAATAATAATGACGACGACAATGAGAGAGAGACAGAGAGAGATCAATTAAAAGAAAGAAAAGAACTAGTTTCCTTTTCCCCTTACTCTCCATCCACATATCCATTCTGTGTCATTCTCTCGTCTTTAAGGAAAAGGAGGAAAATGGGGGTATAAAGAGAACAACAAGGTTATTCTAATCTTTCATCTATATTACAAGATCCAGAAAAAGTCTCTACCCTACCTTCTATGTTATAATACTTATAATCATGTCACATGAAAATTGAACACATATGTTAAACTGAATTTAACAGCTCATGAGTTTTTCATAAATATTTTCAGATTTGATACTAAAATAAAATATATAGATGTGCCTTCTAAATATTAAAATCAAGCTACAAGTTCTGAATTTGATTTCATAATTACTCCAATAAAAAAAAGTAGAAAATTAACCTTAAATTTATAAAGTGACAAAATGGAGCCCTATTATCATGGTTCAAATAAAAGCTCATAAGAAGGAAATACCTTGTAAGTTGAGTCATCACTTTTGAAAGTTTGATGTTCAACTCTGGAGGTATATGAAGTAATTTAACAACTGATCTCCTAAAATGTATTACTTTCCTAGGGATTAAATCTTTGTGACCAAATTCACAAGAGACTAATATGCAAAGAGTCTCAGATATAAGTGAGAAATTGTATATCTACAAAGCATTTTGGAATATTAATTCTCATTAATAATCAGTGAGAAACTTTTCTATGCTGGATTTCCTCATCTAATAAATTTCATTACCTCATAAATTAGTTATAAGGGTAAGAAGATCATGCATACAGAAGTCTGCTTTTTTACTATATCCATAGTGAAAACTCAATACATATTAATTACTATATAGTGTTATCTGCTGCTGCTGCTGCTGCTGCTGCTAAGTCGCTTCAGTCGTGTCCGACTCTGTGCGACCCCACAGATGGCAGCCCATTGGGTTCCACCATCCCTGGGATTCTCCAGGCAAGAACACTGGAGTGGGTTGCCATTTCCTTCTCCAGTGTGTGAAAGTGAAAAGTGAAAGTGAAGTCACTCAGTCCTGTCTGACTCAGCGACCCCATGGACTGTAGCCTACCAGGCTCCTCCATCCATGGGAGTTTCCAGGCAAGAGTACTGGAGTGGGATGCCATTGCCTTCTCCAATAATGTTATCTAGCACTTATTAACTACTTTTTATATACCAGACTGTCTTCTGGACTTCCCTTGTAGCTCAGTCGGTAAAGAATCTGCCTGCAGTGCACGAGACCCCGGGTGCGATCCCTGGGTTGGGAAGATCCCCTGGAGAAGGAAATGGCAACCCACTCCAGTATCCTTGCCTGGAAAATCTCATGGACAGAGGAACCTGGTGGATTGCAGTCCATGGGGTCGCAAAGAGTCGGGCATGACTGAGTGACTAACACACAGACTGTCTTCTAAGGATTTCTCATGTATTAACTCATTCAATATTTCAGTAATACTGGGGCTTTGATGTTATTACTGCTCTCATTTATATATAAGGGAACTAATCTCTACAAGTTGAATATTCATGCCACATTTGATATGTAGTGGATCTAGACTCAAACACAGGCATCTCATTTTATCACTCCATATAGATAGAAAAGTTAGAATTAATGGTGAAAATGTAATTAGAAAAAGCAGAATTAAATGGTCTTAAAGAGTCTAGATGATCAAATTACACAAAGGTATTCATTTTTGTTTTGTTTTTTGCTTCTGACTTTAATATTGTAATTGGATATTTATATTCACCGATGTGTCATGATCTCCCTCAGCCAGAGCCGAGATACAACAATTAAATAACTCTTAACTAATTCCTTAGCTTCCTTGAAAACTATTTCCCTTTTATTACTTCTTCAGGTAGTATACAATACAGCTATTTAGATTTTGACTCTTATTTGAAATCACATAAAATTTTCCATGAAAATAATTTAATGAAATGGGAGTTTAGGAAGAGAGGGACATGTCTTAGTTATAAATAAATATATATAATATATATATGTAATATTTCAGTTAAGTTTGTTCTTTTAAATCAGAATTTTATCCAGTGAGACTTTAACTTAGGTCTGAGCTGAGATAGTAATTATTTTTAATTTCTTGTTGAGTCTTGTAGTTATTTTCATGTTTGTTTATAATTGTATCTCAGTTAGAATGTAATAAATATCAGATGCTGAATATACAGAAATATTCATAACACAATAGAGGCACTATTTGAATAACAGTTCAGATCTTCTGGCCTGAAATTGTAGCTCTGCTTCTTGACTAACTAGTTTGGTCAAAGCACTTAAGTTCACTAGATCTCCTTTTCTTTTTCTGTTAAATAGCATTAACTACAAGGTAATTGAGAGTTATATGAGCTGCTGCTGCTAAGTCACTTTAGTTGTGTCTGACTCTGTGCAACCCCATAGACGGCAGCCCACCAGGCTGTCCCGTCCCTGGGATTCTCTAGGCAAGAACACTGGAGTGGGTTGCCATTTCCTTCTAATATACGTGAATATCCTTTATATGTATATGTGGTATGTGTATATATATATACAATAATGAAAATATTAAACTACAGAATTTTGCTTTTCTTATAGTTTGAAAGTCATAAAATAACATAATTTTTTATCGTTAGACAAAAATGGCTCTTTTAAGGTTAAAATTTTTCAAAATACTGATTAAATCACAAACTCTATAATGATGCAAACATA
>SJYT01025150.1:0-13533 GCA_006410635.1 Cephalophus harveyi | reverse complement strand
TGGAAGAAATGGACAAATTCTTAGAAAAGTACAACTTTCCAAAACTGAACCAGGAAGAAATAGAAAATCTTAACAGACCCATCACAAGCACAGAAATTGAAACTGTAATCAGAAAACTTCCAGCAAACGAAAGCCCAGGTCCAGACGGCTTCACATCTGAATTCTACCAAAAATTTAGAGAAAAGCTAACACCTATCCTACTCAAACTCTTCCAGAAAATTGCAGAGGAAGGTAAACTTCCAAATTCATTCTATGAGGCCACCATCACCCTAATACCAAAACCTGACAAAGATGCCACAAAAAAAGAAAACTACAGGGCCAATATCCCTGGTGGCTCAGAGGTTAAAGTGTCTGCCTGGGATGCAGGAGACCCGGCGTTGATCCCTGGGTTGGTAAGATCCCCTGGAGAAGGAAATGGCAACCCACTCCAGTACTCTTGCCTGGAGAATTCCATGGAGGGAGGAGCCTGGAGGAGCCTGGTAGGCTACAGTCAGTCCATGGGGCAGCAAAGAGTTGGACACGACTGAGCGACTTCACTTCACTTCACTTCACAGGCCAATATCACTGATGTGTAAGCTTTTATATGGTGAAATTTGTACTGAGTTTTTGTTTGTTTGTTTACTTTTCCTCTGATGGGCAAGGTTAAGTGAGGTGATAATCCTGTCTGCTGCTGATTTTGTTTGTATTTTTGTTTGCTTGTTGATTAGATGCAGAGTCCTTCATGGTGTGCTATTTGTGGTTGGGTGATGTCAGGTCTTGTATTACAGTGGTTTCCTTTGTGTGAGTTCTCACTATTTGATACTCCCTAGGGTTCATTTTCTGGTAGTCTAGGTTCTTGGAGTCAGTACCCCCACTCCAAAGGCTCAGGGCTTGATCTCTGGAATTGTCACTCTCACCAGCCAATAATAGAAAGTGCAGAAAACCAGAGGTAGATCCAGGCTTTGAAAAGTTGAGGTCAACACAATTTCAAGATCTCAGAGTAGACACTCAAGGAAGGGAAGCCCACTGAGCACCAGCTCCAGGAAGGAGACTCTGAACTGCGCTTGACAAACTGCTGGAGGCTCAGAGCAGACAAGTCGTATGGGAGCTTGGTCAGAGGGGGCTCCCACAATATTGTGAGATTTACCTCCAGGAACTCTGGTAAATACTGGAGAAGAATCCCCTCGAGTATTCAGCAGGGGAAAAGGAGGGAAACATTCTAAAATTCACTCCAATATTCTTCCTGGGAAATCCCAGGGACAAAGGAGCCAGGCAGTGTACAGTCCATGGAGTTGCAAGAGTGGACACAACTTACAACAAAACCACCACCACCCTACATTCTGAGCTTCCATTATTACCATCTAATTGTCAACACTGACACTTGTATTTTCAAGTGCAAGTTTCATTTTTGTTTTAGACCATAAGTAAGTACATTGCTATTAGGAAAACCAGAATACATCCACAGTAACCTCTGGCCTCTGGGCTATGTTAGATTGGTCCTCAGGTGAACTCAGGTACACGCTCTTGGCCTCCATCCTCTCTGGAGCTCTCCTGAAGTGTCTGTGGAGCTCTCAGATTCACCTGCCTTCAGACTGAGAGGAAAGGCTTTCCCTGTAGAAGTCAAAATTCCTCCCTAAATGCTTAATGATGCAGAACTAATTTGCTGCTGCTGCTAAGTCACTTCAGTCGTGTCCGACTCTGTGCGACCCCACAGATGGCAGCCCATTGGGCTCTGCCATCCCTGGGATTCTCCAGGCAAGAACACTGGAGTGGGTTGCCATTTCCTTCTCCAATGCATGAAAGTGAAAAGTGAAAGTGAAGTCGCTCAGTCGTGTCTGACTCAGCGACCCCATGGACGGCAGCCTACCAGGCTCCTCCATCCACGGGAGTTTCCAGGCAAGAGTACTGGAGTGGGATGCCATTTAGGTCCCCAAATAAGAAAAGTGCTTAAATCAAGCATTGATTCCCAGAGAGATGTAGAACTTCAAAAGCAAGAACCAGGTCCTCACCAACTAACGAGGCACAGGCTGAGGGACTGCAGCAGAGGAGATATTTACAGCTTCCTGTGTCAGCTCATTAGACATGATTCCTCAGGTTACTCCAACTTCTAACTACATGATTTCCCATGGGGAGACTTTTCTGGAAAAAATGGCTTTTTTTTTTTGTACTGATTTTTTATTNCAATTAACGAGGCACAGGCTGAGGGACTGCAGCAGAGGAGATATTTACAGCTTCCTGTGTCAGCTCATTAGACATGATTCCTCAGGTTACTCCAACCTCTAACTACACGATTTCCCACGGGGAGACTTTTCTGGACAAAATGGCTTTTTTTTTTTCCTACTGATTTTTATTCCTAAGACATGCATTATAAGTTATGTGAATTCATTTTTTATTACTCCTTTCCTTTTAATTCTCTTGCTTTCAAAGTTTCCCAGCACAGCATCACACCCCTGAGCAGAAAATTTTCTTTAAACTGTAACACTGGGGATTTGTCTTGACTAGGTCCTTAGGGTCTTCAGAGCTTTGACTTGTGGCAGGGACATAACCACTGGTAACCCTTAAAATTACTATTCTCCTCTTCAAAAAAGGGGATAATTTTGCCCCTTTAGTATGAAACCATGGTTATTATACTTCCTGGATGCATGACAGTTTTTCCAAGCCAATTATAAATTCCCCAGTTCTATCCGAAATCAAGAGCTATCCTTTAGTCCCTCTTTGCTAAATGTTTGTAATTATAAGAGATTTATAAGTTTACATGCACCGTAAGCTATCATAACATATTATGTGTGTGTTTGGGCTGTGCTCATCTTGTCCAAATTTTTGTAACCCCATGGACAGTAGCCCATCAGGCTTCTCTGTTCATGGAATTTTCCAGGCAAGAATACTGGAGTGAGTTGCCATTCCCTTCCCCATGGTGTCTTCCCACTGAAAGATCAAATCTATGTCCCCTGCATTGCAGGCAGATTTTTTTAACATCTGATCCACCAGGGAAGCCATGCTAATACTCTTCACTCATGTACAAATGTGTGCAACCCCATGCACTGTAACCTGCCAGGCTCCTCCACCCATGGGATTCTCCAGCCAAGAACACTGGAGTGAGTTGCCATTTCCTTCTCCAGAGGATCTTCCAACCCAGGGATCAAACCCACATATCTTATGTCACCTGCATTGCAAGGCAGGTTCTTTACCACTAGCAGCACCTGGGAAACATATATATGTTTGTGTGTGCATATGTGTGTATGAGTGCCTGCATGTGTGCTACAGGCTGAGCAGATGCTTGGGAACTTAGCTGTGAGTCGCAGCAGAGACTCAGATATGAAACAATGTCTAAGCAGGGCCATGGCCTCTATTATTGGTGCTTACATGGGCTTCACATCAGAAGCAACCCCAATCACTGACTACAGCTGGATGCCACAGCCCACACCTCTATCCATGCCAGAAGTCCATGCAGGTCTCGGCTGCCTTGTTTTGCAGCCCTATACCATGGCAAGTACAGCAGCTTTACTGTAGGCACAAAAGAGCTTTAGACCCAAAGATGCTTCTGAGCAGGGGAGAATCAGCCATTGATGGTGCTTATACAGACAGCACATCAGAGGCAGTCTGCATCTCAGGCTCTGCCCAGGCCAACAGGGTCCTTGCCCCACCCCATCTAGAGTGTCACACACTAGCACTTCTTGCTCCAGGAGTGCCCCCCTCTTGGTTGACTGAGCTGGTGCAGGAGTGGGGGAGCACACAGTTAGGGGGAACAAGGTCAGCTCAGACCTGACCCTCAGGGCTTCAGCCCTAGTACCTTGGGGCTTGCCTGCCTCCCGTTAAGCCAGTAATGGCTACTAAGAAAACAGGAAGCTCTATCTCATACTTGGTTCAAGCCCTAAACTGTCCATCATTCTTAGCAAGATGATTGCAACCAGTACACCCTAGAGACAGGCATGGACTGTGATAACATAAAATCTAACTCTTCCAGTAAAGCCACTGGGCACACATCAATTGTATATGACTGTTGCCACAGAAAGACACCATTTGAAGACCACAACAGTTAACCAAGGCACATAATTTCAGATGTGTAAACAAAGGTATGTAAAATGAAAAAACAGAAGAATTTGTCCCAACTGAAAGAGCAAGTGATCATGCCTTAAAAAACAGCTAGAGAAAAGACAGAGAGTTTACCAGATTTGGAATGCAATGCACTAATGAAGATGATATAAAACCCCATTTTCTCAAGCTAAAATGATTCAAGGAATCTTCCAAAAGAAGTTTTATTTCCAATATTCACCCTGTGAATTTGTTAATAAGTGGAAGATCATAAAATATTTAATTTTGTGAAAAAAAGGACTGATGAACACAATGATAATTTAAACAGGGCACTATAAAATAAAAACTAATTATAACTGAACACTACAATAAATTAAATGAACAATAAATAGAAGTAGTTAATAGTATACTAAGTGATACAGAAGAATGCATAAGCTATTTGAAATACATAAGAATGGCAATGACTCAGTCAGAAAATAAAAAGAAAGATTAAAAATGAGAATAGTTTGAGGGATATTCGACTACATTAAGAACACCAACACTGGCATAATTAGAGTGTCCAGGAAGGAAAAGACAGAAAGAGAAGTTGGTGAAAAATTCTTTTGATAAAATTATGGTTGAAAGCCTTCTCAAACCTGAATAAAAAACCAGATTCAGATATCAGAAGATAAAAGGGTTCCCCCAAAATGATAGCAACAAGACCCACACCAAGATGCATCAATTAAAATGATAATATTAAACATATGAGTTGTAAAGAAACCAAAGTAAAACAGCATTATATAAAAAGGTGCCCTATAAGTCTATCAAGTTATTTCCTTTTTTTTTTTTTTTTACCAGCTCCAGGAAGGAGACTCTGAACTGCGCTTGACAAACTGCTGGAGGCTCAGAGCAGACAAGTCGTATGGGAGCTCAGTCAGAGGGGGCTCCCACAATATTGTGAGATTTACCTCCAGGAACTCTGGTAAATACTGGAGAAAAATCCCCTTGAGCATTCAGCAGGGGAAAAGGAGGGAACCATTCTAAAATTCCACTGCAGTATTCTTCCTGGGAAATCCCAGGGACAAAGGAGTCAGGTAGGCTACAGTCCATGGGGTTGTAAGAGTGGACACAACTTACAACAAAACCACCACCACCCTACATTCCACTATTACCATCTAATTGTCAACATTGACAGTTGTATTTTCAAGTGCAAGTTTCATTTTTGTTTTAGACCATAAACAAGTACATTACTATTAGGAAAACCAGAATGCATCCACAGTAACTCTGGCCTCTGGGCTATGCTAGATTGGTCCTCAGGTGACCTCAGGTACATGCTCATGGCGTCCACTCTCTCTGGAACTCTCCTGAAGTGTCTGTGGAGCTCTCAGATTCACCTCCCTGCAGACTGAGAGGGAAGGCTTTCCCTGTAGAAGTCAAAATTCCTCCCTAAATGCTTAATGATGCAGAACTAATTTAGGTCCCCAAATAAGAAAAGTGCTTAAATCAAGCATTGATTCCCAGACAGATGTATAACTTCAAAAGCAAGAACTAGGTCCTCACCAACTAAAGAGGCACAGGCTGAGGGACTGCAGCAGAGGAGATATTTACAGCTTCCTGTGTCAGCTCATTAGACATGATTCCTCGGGTTACTCCAACCTCTAACTACATGATTTCCCATGGGGAGACTTTTCTGGACAAAATGGCTTCTTTTTTTTTTTCCTACTGATTCTTTATTCCTAAGACATGCATTATAAGTTAGGTGAATTCATTTTTTGCTACTTCTTTCCTTTTAATTCTCTTGCTTTCAAAGTTTCCCGTAGACTTTTCTGGACAAAATGGCTTTTTTTTTTTCCTACTGATTTTTATTCCTAAGACATGCATTATAAGTTATGTGAATTCATTTTTTACTACTCCTTTCCTTTTAATTCTCTTGCTTTCAAAGTTTCCCGGCACAGCATCACACCCCTGAGCAGAAAATTTTCTTTAAACTGTAACACTGGGGATTTGTCTTGACTAGGTCCTTAGGGTCTTCAGAGCTTTGATTTGTGGCAGGGACACAACCACTGGTATCTCTAAAAAGTACTATTCTCCTCTTCAAAAAAGGGGATAATTTCGCCCCTTTAATATAAAACTATGGTTATTATCCTCCCTGGATCCATGACAGTTTTTCCAAGCCAATTATAAATTCCCCAGTTATATCCAAAATCAAGAGCTATCCTTTAGTCCCTCTTTGCTAAATGTTTGTAATTATAAGAGAGATATTTATAAGTTTACATGCACCATAAGCTATCATAACATATTATGTGTGTGTTTGGGCTGTGCTCATCTTGTCCAATTTTTTTGTAACCCCATGGACAGTAGCCCATCAGGCTTCTCTGTTCATGGAATTTTCCAGGCAAGAATACTGGAGTGAGTTGCCATTCCCTTCCCCATGGTGTCTTCCCACTGAAAGATCAGATCTATGTCCCCTGCATTGCAGGCAGATTTTTAAACATCTGATCCACCAGGGAAGCCATGCTAATACTCTTCATTCATGTACAAATGTGTGCAACCCCATGCATTGTAGCCTGCCAGGCTCCTCCACCCATGGGATTCTCCAGCCAAGAACACTGGAGTGAGTTGCCATTTCCTTCTCCAGAGGATCTTCCAACCCAGGGATCAGACCCACATATCTTATGTCACCTGCATTGCGAGGCAGGTTCTTTACCATTAGTAGCACCTGGGAAGCATATATACGTTTGTGTGTGCGTATGTGTGTATGAGTACCTGCATGTGTGCCACAGCCTGAGCAGATGCTTGGGAACTTAGCTGTGAGTCGCAGCAGAGGCTCAGATATGAAACAATGTCTAAGCAGGGCCATGGCACCTATATGCATTAATAAAGATGATATAAAACCCCATTTTCTCAAGCTAAAATGATTCAAGAAATCTTCCAAAAGAAGTTTTATTTCCAATATTCACCCTGTGAATTTGTTAATAAGTGGAAGATCATAAAATATTTAATTTTGTGAAAAAAAGGACTGATGAACACAATGATAATTTAAACAGGGCACTATAAAATAAAAACTAATTATAACTGAACACTACAATAAATTAAATGAACAATAAATAGAAGTAGTTAATAGTATACTAAGTGATACAGAAGAATGCATAAGCTATTTGAAATACATAATAATGGCAATGACTCAGTCAGAAAATAAAAAGAAAGATTAAAAATGAGAATAGTTTGAGGGATATTCGACTGCATTAAGAACACCAACACTGGCATAATTAGAGTGTCCAGGAAGGAAAAGACAGAAAGAGAAGTTGGTGAAAAATTCTTTTGATAAAATTATGGTTGAAAGCCTTCTCAAACCTGAATAAAAAAAACAGATTCAGATACCAGAAGATAAAAGGGTCCCCTAAAATGACAGCAACAAGACCCACACCAAGATACATCAATTAAAACAACAATGTTAAACATATGAGTTGTAAAGAAACCAAAGTAAAACAGCATTATATAAAAAGATGCCCTATAAGTCTATCAAATTATTTCCTTTTTTTTTTTTTTTTTTGCAGGTGGGAAAAGTCTGATATATTTAAGGTGTCGAGAGGGAAAAACCTGCAAACTAGGGCATACTACCCAGAAAGATTATCATCTAGAATCAAAGGAGAGATAAGGAACTTTTCAGACAAGTAAAGAATGAAACAATTTATCACTTCTAAGACTACTCTACAATAAAAGTCTGATATATTTAAGGTGTCGAGAGGGAAAAACCTGCAAACTAGGGCATACTACCCAGAAAGATTATCATTTAGAATCAAAGGAGAGATAAGGAACTTTTCAGACAAGTAAAGAATGAAACAATTTATCACTTCTAAGACTACTCTACAAGGAACAATGTAGAATCTTCTCTAAGAAGGAAAGAAAAAGGCATAACAAGTAGTAATAAACTATATGAAAGACAAAATCCCACTAGTAAAGGCAAACATGTAGAAAGGCTGAGGATCAAATCACTTAAGCTAGAATGAGAATTTAATAGACAAAAATAATTTCTGAAGTCAAGTATAGCTACAATAAAAGTTAAAGGCATAAATAGTGAGTTGTTAAATATGACAACAAACACACAAATGTAGGCCAGGGAGTTAAAAATGTAGTGTTGTTTCAAAGTGCAAAATCTCAAGACAGTCTGTTTTGAAAAAAAAGTATAGTTGTAGGTCATCACATAAAAACCCATTGTTTACCATGCATCAAAAAACTACATTGGATACACAAAGACTAGAAAGAAACACAAGCATATTACTTTGCTGTCTAGTCACTCATTCTATCTGACTTGTGCTACCCCATGGACGGCAGCATGCTAGGCTTCCCTGTCCTTCAGCATCTCATGGAGCTTGCTCAAAGCATACCACTAAATAAAACATCAAACCTTAAGTATCACACAAAAGGAAAAAACAAGAACTCCAAAGGCAAAAAATCAAGTAACACACTGGCAATAAGCAATACCTACGGATAACCTCTTTCAGGGTCAGTAGACTAAATGCTTTAATAAAAAGACACTATTCTCAATGAATTCTTCATAAATCTATGATGCCCCACCAAAGAAATGAAATTTCAAAGCATTTTTTTCTCCAAAGGTAAGTAAATTGTGGAATAGGAAAAAATAAAATCTGTCTGTATACAAGACTGAGAATAAAGCTTAAAAAAGAAGTGCCTAAATTGTATAAATATGTTGAATCCAAAGAAGGAAAGAAAAATGGAAATTCAAGAAAATACATACAAGGAGAAAATTTTATTCCACAATGATCAAAGAATCATAATTTCTGGTTCTAAGGCTTTGGGTTATGCAATCCAGGGAACTATTATAATTGGTCTTTTATACTTGGTGTCAAATATAAACTCTTCAGAGCCCCCTTTATATCTTGATTTCTCATACGGTATAAAAGGGATTCAGCATGGGTGTGATAACAGTGTACTTCACCAAGGAAATTGTACTTGAATGTGAGCTGTGGATGGCACCAGAGCTAAGGTAAATTCCTAAGGCTACAAAACAAAATAAGGAGAAAACCAACAGGTGAGATACACAGGTAGAAAATGCTTTGTATTTCCCTTGAGCTGATGTGATTTTACATATGCAGGGAACTATTTTAGAGTAAGAGTAAAGGATACCAGCAAAAGGACCACCACCCATCAGGACAGCTGCAAAATACATCACTATGTTATTAAGAAAGTTGTCAGAACTGGCATGTTGTACCATCTGACTGAGTTCACAGAAAAAGTGGGGGGTTTGCACAACTGGACAGGACAGTCACAGCACCATTAAGCTGTGTAGCAAGGAATACAAGGCAATCAGCACCCAGGATATCAGAACCAGCAGTCCACAGAGCCAGGGGCTCATGATGACCACGTAGTGCAGGGGGTGGTGGATGGCCACATACCAATCATAGGCCATCACAGTCAGCAGGAAATCATCTAATCCTGCAAAGAGTATGTAAAAATATATCTGGGTGATGCAGCCTTCACAGGTGATATCTTTCCTCTGTGTCTGGATGTTCCACAGCATCTTTGGGATGGTGGTAGAAATGAAGCAGAGGTCTACAACGGACAGGTTGGAGAGGAAGAAGTCATGGGGGTGTGGATATGGGAGTTTGTGCCAACAGTCAAGATGACGAACAGGTTTCCAAACACAGTGATCAGGTACATGGCGAGGAAAAGCCCAAATATGAGGGGTTGTAGTTCTGGTTCCTTGGAAAGTTCCAAAAGAAGAAATCCTGAAATTTGTGTATTGTTACTTAGTTCCATGAGGTGGAGATGACTACCAGAAAAAAAGGAAATAATGAAAATTTTCACTCCTACTGGTATAATTCACATAGCTGAATTACTGCAATTTCTATTCAGCCCTCAAGAAGTTGGTGTTAACATTTTATTTTCAGATAAGTTCTCTTTGAACGTATGTTTGTATGCTTACATTTTTAGCCACTTCAGACTTGTCCAACTCTGGGGGACCCCAAAGACCATAGCACACCGGCCTCCACTGTCCATGGGATTTCCCAAGAAGGAGTTCTGGAGTGGGTTGCCATGCTCCCCTCCAGGGGTTCTTCCCAAACCAAGTATTGAACCCACATCTCTTAAATGGCTGTTACAATACAGGTGGATTCTAAACCACTGAGTCACCACAGAAGGCCCTTTGACAGCATACTTCGTTTCCTTTCTGACTAGGAATTTTTTCCCATTCTCATCACATTTGCTAAGAGGTCATATATTCTGGAGTTTTAATGTGGTATTTCTTCATTCACTTGAGAAATACATATTTAGTGCTAACCATGTTCCAAGCACATGGAAACAAGCAGTAGAAGTGCTGAAAAGTAAACCTCTCATAATCCAAGGATAGTGAACGAGGATATTAAAATAAAATATCATAGAATATGTCAGAAAGTGACAGATGCTAAGAACAAAACAAAATCAGATATAAAGGAGAATGGTAGGAGGTGTTATTTTGTCCTGAGTGTTCAGGAAATTCTGGCAAACTAGGTGATGTTTCAACAGATTCCTAAAGAAAGAGAGACAAGGAGCTAGTGTGATGTCAGAACTCTGTGCCTCGAAGAGGGAGATGGCACTGCTAAGGACCGGAGGTAGATAGATGCTTGTTCGACATGTTCAAGTGCAAACATGAAAGAAAAAAGCCGCAATGATCTGGCTTCATTACACGCTCCTGGCTTCCTTCCTCTCTGACGCTTTCCTGCAGTGTCTGTGGATCTATCAGACTTGCCTGCCCGCAGATTGGAAGAGAAAGCTTTCCTTGTAGAAGTCAAAATTCCTCCCTAAATGATTACTGATGCAGATGGAATTTTGTCCCCATAGATGAAAACAGGAAGTGATTAAATCAAGCGTTGCTTCCCAGACAGATGTAGAACTTCAAACGTAAGAACCAGGTTCCTCACCAACCAAAGTGGCACTGGCTGAGGGATTGCAGCAGTGGAGATATTTGGAGTTTTTTATGTCAGCTCATTAGACATGTTTCCTCTGGTTATTCTAACCTGTAACTACATGATTTCCCTTGTGGAAACTTTTCTGGACAGAATGGATTTTTTTTTTTTTTCCTATTGATTCACTGTTTCTAAGACACTACATTATAAGCTACATGAATTCATTTTTCATCACTACTTCCCCTTTAATTCTCTTGCTTCCATACTCCTAAGAGTCCAGAATGTCATCACATCCAAGAATATAAAATTTTCTTTAAATTGTAACATTGAGGATTTGTCTTGACGAGGTTCCTTGGGTCTTTAATGCTTTGATTTATGGCGGGGATTGAAATGCAGTACTTGGGTGTTTTATCCAGACCAGTCTGAAATACAGTACTTGGGTGCAGTCTCAAAAACAACAGAATAATCTCTGTTGGTTTCCAAGGCAAACCATTCAATATCACAATAATCCAAGTTTATGCCCTGACCAGTAATGCTGAAGAAGCTGAAGTTGAATGGTTCTATGAACACCTACAAGACCTTCTAGAACTAACACCCCAAAAGATGTCCTTTTCATTATAGGGGACTGGAATGCAAAAGTAGGCAGTCAAGAAACACCAGGAATAACAGCAAATTTGACCTTGGAGTACAGAAGGAAGCAGGGCAAAGGCTAATAGAGTTTTGCCAACAGAATGTACTGGTCATAGCAAACACCCTCTTCTAACAACACAAGAGAAGACTCTACACATGGACATCACCAGATGGTCAATACTGAAATCAGATTTATTATATTCTTTGTAGTCAAAGATGGAGAAGCTCTATACAGTCAACAAAAACAAGACTGGGAGTGGACTGTGGCTCAGATCATTAACTCCTTATTACCAAATTCAGAGTTAAATTGAAGAAAGTAGGAAAAACCACTAGACCAGTCAGGTGTGACCCAAATCAAATCCCTTATGATTATACAGTGGAAGTGAGAAATAGATTTAAGGGACTAAATCTGATAGAGTGCCTGATGAACTGTGGATGGAGGTTCATGACATTGAACAGGAGACAGGGAGAGAGACCATACCCAAGAAAAAGAAACACAAAAAAGCAAAATGGCTGTCTGAGGAGGCTTGACAAACAGCTGTGAAAAGAAGAGAAGTGAAAAGCAAAGGAGAAAACGACAGATATACCCATTCAAATGTAGAGTTCCAAAGAATAGCAAGAAGAGATAAGCCTTCCTCAGTGATCAGTGCAAAGAAATAGAGGGAAACAATAAAATGGGAAAAACTAAAGATCTCTTCAAGAAAATTAGAGATACCAAGGGAACATTTCATGCAAAGATGGGTACAATAAAGTACAGAAATGGTATGGATCTACAGAAGCAGAAGATATTAAGGAGAGGTGGCAAGAATACACAGAAGAACTGTACAAAGAAGATCGTCATGACCCAGATAATCATGATGGTATGATCACCCACCTAGAGCCAGACATCCTGGAATGTGAAGTCAAGTGGGCCTTAGAAAGAATCACTATGAACAAAGCTAGCATAGGTGATGGAATTTCAGTTGAGCTATTTCAAATCCTGAAAGATGATGCTGTGAAAGTGCTGCACTCAATATGCAGGCAAATTTGGAAAACTCAGCAGTGGCCACAGGACTGGAAAAGGTCAGTTTTCATTCCAATCCCAAAGAACGCAATGCCAAAGATTGCTCAGACTACCACACAACCACACTCATCCTACATGCTAGTAAAGAAATGGTCAAAATTTCCAAGCCAGGCTTCAGCAATATGTGAACCTTGAAATTTCAGGTGTTCAAGCTGGTTGTAGAAAAGGCAGAGGAACCAGAGATCAAATTACCAACATCCACTGGATCATGGAAAACGCAAGAGAGTTCCAGAAAAACATCTATTTCTGCTTTATTGACTATGCCAAAGCCTTTGACTGTGTGGATCGCAATAAACTGGGGAAAATTCTAAAGAGATGGGAATGCCAGACCACCTGACCTACCTCTTGAGAAATCTGTATGCAGGTCAGGAAGCAACAGTCAGAACTGGACATGGAACAATAGACTGGTACAAAATAAGGAAAGGAGTACATCAAGTCTGTATATTGTCACCCTGCTTATTTAACTTAGGTGTAGGGTACATCATGAGAAACTCTGGACTGGATGAAGCACAAGCTGGAATTAAGATTTCCAGGAGTAATAGCAATATCCTTAAATTTCACAATTTGTATGGAAATACAAAAAAAAAAAAAAAACTCGAATAGCCAAAGAAGTCTTGAGAAAGAAGAATGGACCTGGAGGAATCAACCTGCCTGACTTCAGGCTCTACTACAAAGCCACAGTCATCAAGACAGTATGGCACTGGGACAAAGACAGAAATATAGATCAATGAAACAAAATAGAAAGCCCAGAGATAAATCCAAGCACCTATGGACACCTTATCTTTGACAAAGGAGACAAGAATATACAATGGAGTAAAGACAATCTCTTTAACAAGTGGTGCTCAGAAAACTGGTCAACCACTTGTAAGAGAATGAAACTAGAACACTTTCTAACACCATACACAAAAATAAACTCAAAATAGATTAAAGATCTAAATGTAAGAC
>SJYT01025145.1:30969-50408 GCA_006410635.1 Cephalophus harveyi | reverse complement strand
TATTATGTTGAGGTATGTTCCTTCTATTCCTACTTTCTGGAGAGTTTTTATCATAAATGGATGTTGAATTTTGTCAAAGGCCTTCTCTGCATCTATTGAGATAATCATATGGCTTTTATTTTTCAATTTGTTAATGTGGTGAATTACATTGATTGATTTGTGGATATTGAAGAATCCTTGCATCCCTGGGATAAAGCCCACTTGGTCATGGTGTATGATCCTTTTAATGTGTTGTTGGATTCTGATTGCTAGGATTTTGTTAAGGATTTTTGCATCTATGTTCATCAGTGATATTGGCCTGTAGTTTTCTTTTTTGTGGCATCTTTGTCAGGTTTTGGTATTAGGGTGATGGTGGCCTCATAGAATGAGTTTGGAAGTTTCCCTTCCTCTGCAGTTTTCTGGAAGAGTTTGAGTAGGATAGGTGTTAGCTCTTCTCGAAATTTTTGGTAGAATTCAGCTGTGAAGCCATCTTGACCTGGGCTTTTGTTCGCTGGAAGATTTCTGATCACAGTTTCAATTTCCATGCTTGTGATGGGTCTGTAAAATTTTCTATTTCTTCCTGGTTCAGTTTTGGAAAGTTGTAGTTTTCTAAGAATTTGTCCATTTCTTCCACGTTGTCCATTTTATTGGCATATAATTACTGATAATAGTCTCTTATGATCCTTTGTACTTCTGTGTTGTCTGTTGTGATCTCTCCATTTTCATTTCTAATTTTATTGATTTGATTTTTCTCCCTTTGTTCCTTGATGAGTCTGGCTAATAGTTTGTCAATTTTATTTATCCTTTCAAAGAACCAGCTTTTGGCTTTGTTGATTTTTGCTATGGTCTCTTTTGTTTCTTTTGAATTAATTTCTGCCCTAATTTTTAAGATTTCTTTCCTTCTACTAACTCTGGGGCTCTCCATTTCTTCCTTTTCGAGTTGCTTTAGGTGTAGAGTTAGGTTATTTGACTTTTTTCTTGTTTCTTGAGGTATGCCTGTATTTCTATGAACTTTCTTCTTAGCACTGCTTTTATAGTGTCCCACAGGTTTTGGGTTTTTGTGTTTTCATTTTCATTCGTTTCTATGCATATTTTGATTTCTTTCTTGATTTCTTCTGTGATTTGTAGGTTATTCAGAAGCGTGTTCTTCAGCCTCCATATGTTGGAATTTTTAATAGCTTTTCTCCTGTAATTGAGATATAATCTTAATGCATTATGGTCAGAAAATATGCTTGGATTGATTTCAATTTTTTTGAATTCATCAAGGCTAGATTTATGGCCCAGGATGTAACCTATCCTGAAGAAGATTCCGTGAGCACTTAAGAAAAAGATGAAATTCATTGTTTTGGGGTGAAATGTCCTATAGATATCAATTAGGTCTAACATATCTATTGTATCATTTAAAGTTTGTGTTTCTTTGTTAATTTTCTGTTTAGTTGATCTGTCCACAGCTGTGAGTGGGGTATTAAAGTCTCCCACTATTATTGTGTTATTGCTAATTTCCCCTTTCATACTTGTTAGCATTTGTCTTACATATTGCAGTGCTCCTATGTTGGGTGCATATGTATTTATAATTGTTGTATCTTCTTCTTGGATTGATCCTTTAATCATTATGTAGTGGCCTTCTTTCACAGCCTTTGTTTTAAAGTATATTTTATTGGATATGAGTGTTGCTACTCCTGCTTTCTTTTGGTCTCTATTTGCATGGAATATCTTTTTTCCAGCCCTTCAATTTCAGTCTGTATGTGTCCCTTGTTTTGAGGTGGGTCTCTTGTAGGCAGCATATATAAGGGTCTTGTTTTTGTGTCCATTCAGCCAGTCTTTGCTTTTTGGTTGGGTCATTCAACCCATTTACGTTTAAGGTAATTATTGATAAGTGTGATCCCGTTGCCATTTACTTTATTGTTTTGGGTTTGGGTTTATACTCCCTTTTTGTGTTTCTGGTCTAGAGAATATCCTTTAGCATTTGTTGGAGAGCTGGTTTGATGGTGCTGAATTCTCTCAGCTTTTGCTTGTCTGTAAAGCTTTCGATTTCTCCTTCATATTTGAATGAAATCCTTGCTGGGTACAGTAATCTGGGCTGTAGGTTATTTTCTTTCATCACTTTAAGTATGTCTTGCCATTCCCTTCTGGCCTGAAGCGTTTCTATTGAAAGATCAGCTGTTATCCTTATGGGAATCCCCTTGTGTGTTATTTGTTGTTTTTCGCTTGCTGCTTTTAATATTTGTTCTTTGTGTTTGATCTTTTTTAATTTGATTAATATGTTTCTTGGGGTGTTTTGTCTTGGGTTTATCCTGTTTGGAACTCTCTGGGTTTCTTGGACTTGGGTGATTATTTCCTTCTCCATTTTAGGGAAGTTTTCAACTATTTGTTTTCAACTCAAGTATTTTCTCTTGGTCTTTCTTTTTGTCTTCTTCTTCTGGGACTCTTATAATTTGAATGTGGAGCATTTCATATTGTCCTGGACGTCTCTGAGATTGTCCTCATTTCTTTTAATTTGGTTTTCTTTTTTCCTCTCTGCTTCATTTATTTCTACCATTCTATCTTCTATTTCACTAATCCTATCTTCTGCCTCCAATATTCTACTATTTGTTGCCTCCAGAGTGTTTCTAATCTCATTTATTGCATTATTCATTATATATTTACTCTTTTTTATTTCTTCTAGGTCCTTGTTAAACTTTTCTTGCATCTTCTTCAGGCTATTTATCTGGATTCCATTTTGATTTCAAGATTTTGGATCATTTTCACTATCATTATTTGGAATGCTTTCTCAGGTAGATTCCCTATCTCTTCCTTTTTTGTTTGGTTTGGTGGGCATTTCTCCTGTTCCTTTACCTGCTAGGTATTCCTCTGTCTTTTCATCTTGGTTATATTGCTGCATTTGGGGTGGCCATTCTGTATTCTGGGAATTTGTGAAGCTATCTTTATTATGGAGTTTCTTCACTTTGGGTGGAGTTGTATCAGTGGCTTGTCAAGGTTTCTTGGTTAGGGAAGCTCGTGTAGGAGTTCCGGGGGTGGAGCTGGATTTCTTCTCTCTGGAGCACAATGAAGTGTCCAGTAATGAGTTAGGAGATGTCAATGGTTTTGGAGTAACTTTGAACTGCCTGTATATTGAAGCTCAGGGGTGTGTTCCTGTGTTGCTGGAGAATTTGCATGGTATGTCTTGCTCTGGAACTTGTTGGCCCTTGGGTGGTGCTTGGTTTCAGTGTAGGTATCGAGGCGTTTGATGAGCTCCTATCGATTAATGTTCCCTGGATTCAGGAGTTCTCTGATATTCTCAGGATTTGGACTTAAGCCTCCAGCTTCTGGTTTTCAGTTTTATTTTCACAGTAGGCTCAAGATTTCTCTGTCTATATAGCACTGATGATAAAACATCTAGGTTAAAGATGAAAAGTTTCTCCACATTGAGGGACACCCAAAGAGGTTCACTGAGTTACATGGAGAAGAGAAGAGGGAGGGGGTAAGTTAGAGGTGACTGGAATGAGATGAGGTGGGATCAAAAGAGGAGAGAGCAAGCTAGCCCATAATCACTTCCTTATGTGCGCTCCACAGTCTGGACCACTCAGAGATGTTCATGGAGTTATACAGGGAAGAGGAGAGGGAGGAAGCAGACAGAGGTGGCCAGGAGGATAAAAGAGGGAAATGAAAAGGAGAGAGACAGATCCAGCCTGTAACCAATTCCCTAAGTGTTCTCCACAATCTGGAACACGTGGAGATTCACAGAGTTGGGTAGAGAAGAGAAGGGGGAGGGAGGAGACAGAGACAACCTGGTGGAGAAAAAGGAGAGTCCAAAGGAGGAGAGAGTGGTCAAGCCAGTAATCTTGCTCTCAGGTAAAATTGGGTACTGAATTTTGGGTTTTTAAATGTACAAAATTGACAACAAATACCAAAAAGCAAAGATTAAAAATCTAGAGTAGAGGTTGGATTTTCAAAAATAAAATATTAAAGAAAAGAAGAAGAAGAAGAAGAAAACAGAGTCACGAGAATTATTAACAAAACAACAACAATAACCACAAATATATATATATATAATTAAAGGAGAAATAGAGGACATAAAAATTTTAAAAAGTTTAAAAAAAGGAGAAAAAACAAACAACATCAACAACAACAACAAAAAAAGAGAATGGTCTTAAAAATAGTAAAGATATTTCTGTGACTTTCTCTGGTGTTGTGGGCAGTGTGGGTCACTTCCAAGGCAGTTCCCTCTGTTTAGCTTCTTCTGTTTGTTGGTCTCTTCAGTGTCTGGTTTCTGCCCTGACACATGGGGGGCGATGGTGGGCACTTTTTTTTTTTTTAGGCTCACTTGTTCAGTTGCACTGTGGGGAGGGAGGGATGCTGCAAACAAATAACACTGGTGTGTGCTCGCAGTGTCTCAGCCACGCTGGGCATGCCCCTGCACACAGCGCACACCACTCAGGCTCTAGATTGCTCTGCCAGGAACTGTCTGAGCCCGGCCCTAGGCTGCATGCACCTCCCTGGTCTAAGCCGCTCAGGCTCGGCTCTCAGGTAGCCCTCAGAGGCACAGATTCGGTTGGGCCTGCATTTTATGCCCTTCCCAGAACTGAGTAGCTCAGTTGTTTGGCTAGTGCAGTCACTGCGACTTATTGCCTTTCCCATCCCTGCTGCTCAGTTTTCTGGGTGTACTGCTGGCGCCCCTTGTCAGGCGGATGGTGACTGTCCAGGACCCCAAGAAGCCTTAACAAAGAAGCTTGCTTGCAGTTTGGTAGGTAAAGTCTTTCTGGGGCTGTGATTGCCCCCTTCCAGCCCTTACAGCTCTGGCTGCCTGTCACCAGAGGGGGAATGTCTGCAGCCGGCTATTTCTGTTTCGTCCTTGTTCTGTGCACAGTCCTGGCAGTGTCTTATGTTAGAGCTTTTTGCATGGTAGCTATCCCACAGTCTGGTATGCTAGCCCAAGTTAGTTCCCTCTGGTTATACTCGCGGCATTCTGGCCTGATTCTTAAAAAGCACTGCAGCCCGCGCCTTCCTGTCCAGGCCCCACTTGCTAGTGGTGGACGCAGGCGTCTGCGCTGCTTCTCTGCTGGGAAGAATTAATTATTTATTTATTTTTCTTCCCTGTTATGTTGTCCTCTGTGCTTCCAAGGCTCGCCTCAGACTCAGCAGCGAGAGTGTTTCCTAGTGTTTGGAAACTTCTCTGTTTTTAAGACTCCCTTCCTGGGACAGAGCTCCCTCCCTACCTACTTTGTCTCTTTTTTCATCTTTTATATTTTTCCTACCTGTTTTTGAAGACAATGATCTGCTTTTCTGGGTGCCTGATGTCCTCTGCCAGCATTCAGAAGTTGTTTTGTAGAATTTACTCAGCGGTGAAATGTTCCTTTGATGAATTTGTTGGGGAGAAAGTGGTCTCCCCGTCCTATTCCTCTGCCATCTTAGGACAACCCCCCAGTTTTTGGTTTTAGATAGGAGAAACCAAAGCATATTTATGTTGAGAAAGGTCCAACAAAGAGAAAAAATTTGTTGATGCAAAAGAAAATGGGAAGACTTACTGGGACTCAGTGAGACGGGATAGAAGTTTTTGCCCAAAGGAAGAGCTGGTCATGGATGTGATGAAGAGAGTCCACCCACACTAAGAAAAACCAAGGTGGCATCCATAAATATACATGCTAGTAGATCCACTGGTGTGGGGAGGGGGAACTTGTGAGGGTCATCTGCTGAGTGCTTCTGTTTTCCCACTGGAATAGGAAGAAGAGACTGGAGAGAAGATGATGGAGTTTTGAGAAGAGAAGGGAGGTATGAAGTTGTCATGGAGGAAAGCAGAAGAATGAATGGACTGGGTCTGCAATGCAGCCTGCAGCCCACTGGGGCTGAGTGACCAGGAGTCTAAAGTCAGGCTATGGGACTGTGTTTTCTTCCAACAGGTTCAGCTGTGTGGGCACAGCATGGAGGTGGAGGGTGGGACTGAGCCGAGAGTATGTTTTTGCCTCAGTGAATAATTGTTGCAATTAAACTTTCAGATGCCTGCTGTGCCAAGGGGCATGACAGCTATGGATGAGGGAAGGGTGATGTGGCAAAAGGAAAACAACATTACTGAAGTCCTCGTCTGTGTTGTAGCAGCTTTAAATTTCAGAGAATGCTCACAACAACCCTGTGAAGGAAGCAGAGGCTAAAAGAAAGTAAACCATGTGTTCTAGGGCTATACAGCTAGAAAGCCGCGGAACATGCAGAGGGGCACAGGTTTTCCTAAGGCCCTCACAGATTGGACTGAAAGGAGATTTGGGACTGTCTTCTGGGGACAGTCATTGGCTCAGGGTCCAGGCCATGGCTGAGTCAGCTGGCCAGACACCAGGACACAGCTTCCTGCCATCAAAACCCCAGGTGGCAGATGCGGTCACCCGTTTGGCTGGGAATCTGTGGCACCACCACGCACAAAACCACTCATTTGCTCCTATAAAACAGTCATCACCTCACTGGATGCCAAGAAAATCAATCATGACTAAACTGCCAATTTGGTTTGATTCACTGACCACGCATAGACATGATCATAATGTTTGGTTATCATTCTTCATAATAATCATCCTTAGGTCTGCAGTAGCTGCACAGAGCTGCACAAAGTTGGGTGAATCTTCCTTGAAACAAATTTCAGTCTTAGGAATGGATGCTTTAGTTCACAGATGATCCCTAATTCCAGTAGGGGACTGGCTAGTCCTTCAGAACTGGAAGAGATTTTAGAGATAATTGTGCCCAGTTTTCTCATGTCCCAGTCTCAAGAATTGTAATCTTACATAAAATGTAGGTATGTTACCCTGCCCTGGATACTAATTTAATAATGAAGACACACAAGGCAGAAATCCTTCTCAAGTCTAAATAATTTTTTTGAAGTAACTATAGCTCATGAGCTAATACTTTCCTTAAATGACCATTGTTCTTTACAAATAACATGTACTCAATAACTGTTTATTAAATGTTAAACCAGCTGGCCAAAGGGAATGAAGCCATGGCACATTAAAAAAAAAAAAAAAAAAACTGCAAGGAAAATTTCACATCCCTGCCACTCTTTCTCCCAGACCGGGGCTTCATGTCCCTAAATGGGGACAGTATGGAGGAAAATGAGGACAGGTAGATCTCATCAAAAAATAGAAAGCATATCAAGGTCACTGTTGCTGTGAAACAGTCTCATTGAAACCCCAGCCCCAAGTCAGCCACAGGATCTGCAGCTCTGACTCTGACTGTTAAAAGGCTATTGTTGGATACTAAGTCAGAAACATGCAGGGGGAAGTGGGTTCTGAGCATCAGGGGATAAGCTCAGGAACAACTTTTCTTAATCTGACTAAACATATAAAAACAATCCTCTCAGTAAAGAGGTAAAGGGAAATTAAAGGTGAAGGTGAAGTTGCTCAGTCGTGTCCGACTCTTTGGGACCCCATGGACTGTAACCTACTAGGCTTCTCTGTCCATGGGATTCTCCAGGCAAGAATACTGGAGTGGATTGCCATTTCCTTCTCCAGGGGATCTTCCCGACCCAGGGATCGAACCCAGGTCTCCCACATTGGAGACAAACGCTTTAACCTCTGAGCCACCAGGGAAGCCCAAGAACATCAATGATGATTTAAGGACACAGACAAATTGCATTTCCTTCACTAAAACATTAAAATGTCTTACCTGTTTACCATCTATTATTTTCAAGTTTCATAAGAGGCAGAGATTAGGTGTACTTCTTCTTAGGTTTGGAATCTAAAAGGAGACAAGTGAAATATACATTCATTATCCTACCACAAAGCAGTGTATGGTGGATGTCAAAGAAGCAGTACAAAGCAAATGATGAAAAAACTCAGAAGCACTTTCACAGTTCATCTATGCTAATTTTTACAGTGGCTCCTCAAGTGGTAGTAAGATCCCTATTATACAGACAAGGATTCTGGGGGTCTACAATCTTAAGTGACATGTCCAATATCCTATAACTAGAAAAGATATTGGGTCTAGAGGTACAGAGAGTGAAGGGCTGGCTTAAGCAGTGACAAGTCTATGAAATAGAAGGGAAGAAGGCTATGAAGTGATGGAGATTCTCACTGTGAAGACCTTGATGGTGAAGCAATACCGAGTGATGATAAAGTCCACACAGTGACCTCCTGGAGCTCATTTACAGTAGAGTGGTAAGAGTTTCTACTGGTGATCAGAGGATCAGGAGCTATCAGGTGTGATTGCCAAGTTATGAATAGCCAAACTAATTCAGTCATGAGGGGGACCCTTCTGTCCTTATGAAAAGTGGAAATGCACAGTGGAGATCAGCAGACAGTGAAAACAAAGATATAGAGAAACATAACTCACCTGTGTCGTGGAGTCTGATTACACCAATGGCACAATAAAATTTAGCCAGTGTGACTGTGGTTCATTAAAATAACCCTACACTGGGCTCCCAGTACTCTAGAAATTTGGAGACTGTACATGGTTGGTATTTTGAGCTTGACTACATTGGAGGATCTGATTGGTGTGGGTGTTATTTCTATGGTTTAAGCTTTCCTGATCTGATCACTTGGGACCTCCAGCAATGGTGGTATCTTCAGTTTGTGGTTTCCTTCCCTTTGCTGCTTATCATACCATGTTTGTGTTAGTTGCTCAGTTGTGTTTGACTCTTTGCGACCCCATGGACTGTAGTCCACCATGCTCCTCTCTCCATGGGATTCTCCAGGCAAGAATACTGGAGTGGATAGCCACTCCCTTCTCCAGGAGATTTTCCCAACCCAGGGGCTGAGCCCGGGTCTCCTGCATTGCAGGCAGATCCTTTAACATCTGAAGAAAGTCCCATTTATCATATTACTGTTAGCTTAATTGTCTGTCTTACCCTTAGACTATTTCTTTTGTGGCCAGAAGCTACATCTTTCCTTCAAATCTTTTCCTCAACATTAGTATAGTCTCTAGCTTATGGTTAGTGACTGAGAGATGTTGTTGAATAAATGAAGTTGTATTGAAGCTGGGTTGTGAAATATGAACAAATATGAACAAATATGAACAAATAAGTGTTTTGGGAGAGTAGAATAAAGAGAAGTGGGAACCATTTTGTCCAGAGAGTGTTGTGGTTAAAAAAAGAAGAAAAGAAAGAAATTTGAAAGAACTTAGAAAGTTCAGGATGGCTGCATAACATGCTGGATAGGAATACTGGCTTTAGTGGCAGAAGCTTGGATTCAAATCACAGCTCTATTCCTTAATGACTAAATGATCGTGGGCTACAATCCAAGAAGAAAGAGAAAAAACTATTGGATCTTTACTTGTATTCTCTAAAGGAAAGAAATGAAAAGGAATCAAGAGTGTCTGTATTATTCATCTGATATTATTAATGCCTTCATTACACAGATAAAGCTGACATTTCTGCTTACTTGCATGACATTTATCTTCCAAAACATATTCGTTGACACTCACATGAGGACTACGCTTATCTGTTGTTAGAAAGAAACAGCTAAACTTCTAAAATGACTTAACTTCATACCACAAGAATCAATTTTAGATACATTCTAATAAAACTTTATAAGATTCATATATAGAATAAAATCCTATCATGAAGCACCAATAAACTCAAATTAATATAATGAAAGGACTCTGCAAACTGTTATCTGCCAGACAAAAAGATCATTTGAGAGACCCAATGGCACAGTGAAAAGCATACATAGAGTTAGAAGACAAGAAACATTATTAGCTCTGTCACTTAGTAGCTATGTGGCCTTCAGCAAGTTACATAAACTTTGTGAACTTCAGCTTTACTGGTGACAGTAACACCTATCTCATGGGTCATGATCTACAGAAATAATAAGCATGAAAGTGTCTTGTTATTATGATAATTTTAACAAATATTTTATGATATGATATGAAATTCACTCAGTCATGTCCAACTCTTTGTGACCCATGGACTATAGAGTCCAAGGAATTCTCCAGGCCGGAATACTGGAGTGGGCAGCCTTTCCCTTCTCCAGGGGATCTTCCCAACCCACGGATCTAATCCAGGTCTCCCGCAGTGCAGGTAGATTCTTTACCAGCTGAGCTACAAGGGAATCCCAGATATTGTGTTATAGTGAGACAATTTTTCATTACTGTATCAAAAAGGGGAGTGATAAAATGATCATAACATCCAGACAGTGCTGGAAAGGTGATGCAAATTTTTGTGGTTGAGAGGCAGTATAACTTTGAGACAGTTTAATCTGGATCCAGATTCAGCCAGGTATAAGATGTTGTATGACTGGGGGATAGGTTTTACCACCTCATTGAGTCTCAAGTACCCCATCCGCCAAATAGAAATAATAAAACCCATTTTGCAGGAGTTTTTGTAGAGGATCAAAAGCTAATGTAAAGTACCTGGAACAAAAGAGACAGTCAGTAAAGATGTCTGCTAGTCTCATCATTATTTTCTCCATCACTGTCATTGTTACTTTGTACTTTTTTCCGTTCTGCAAATTTCAACCATAGCCGTGATGGGAAAGAGATCTGTTCCAACAGAAGCACAGGTGGAGACTTTGCATTTCTTATTAAGCTCCAAATCCACTAGGAGGAAGCCCCACTTTGGAATATAGTAGATTTTCAAATTTCTCCATTCTGCCATTGAAATACAACTAAAGTTTGTAAATGACACTTCTTTGAGCTAAAAATGGAAACCAACAAGAACCCAAATTTTGTCAGTGCAGTAATGATCTGGCTTCAATAATATGAGCAGAGTGAAATAAGGCAGAAATCTATTTGGAGATCACAAGGTCAAATTTTATTTCTATAAAGTTTTCAGATTTTGTTTTGCTTATTTGATATGATTGTGTATAAGATGCTAAATAAATAGGAGCTATAATTTTGGCAGTCTTAATGATTGCTACTTCAGTGTTTGAACACTGAACAATACTCACAGAGTAAGCAATTTAATAAACTAGCAATTGCTCATGCAAGGGCAATTACCCCCATTTTGGTTTAATTATTAATGTGGGTTTTTTATATTCCCAACTTTAGCAAGCAATCTTGTTGTAATGAAAAAGTACAAACTGTTACATGCTACAATGATTATAAAATGATCATTTTATTAATATTATGGAATATTATTCCTAATTTATTAACAGGAATATTCAGCTAATAATATCTCTTGAGGTTCTGAAATTGTGTCTTAATTCTGTCTTTATCCATGGGGAATGCCAAAGTTAGAAAAGCCAGTTCTGTACAGGTAAAGTTATAGAGAAACTTAAGGGGCACTGGATAATTTGTGACCTTATTTATTTCTTTCAGAGACCTAGTATGATTCTTGAAGTCTCATTGTTAAAGGGAATTTGTGCAAGGAAAAGAATAATCCTGAACCACTTAGTGCTATATGTGAAAGGGAATCCTGAAAAAACTCTGTCATGGGGTACTAGAAACACTAATACCTAGAGGTAGGAGTGTGAGGTGGGAGGGAGATCAAAACACAAGGGGTGGGGCACTTCCTCGATGTCCAGGGGTTAAGACTACATGCTCCCAGTTCAGGGAGCCCAGGTTTGATCCCCTGGTCAGGCAACTAGATCCTGCATACCTCAGCTAAGACCTGGTGCAGCCAAATAAATAATTTTTTAAAGGCAAGGGGTAAACGTCAAAAACCAGTTCTATTTTCTTTTTTCAATTTACATATATATATATATATATATTTATATATAAATCATGAAGTCACTCAGTCGTGTCCGACTCTTTGTGACCCCATGGATTGTAGCCCATCAGGCTTCTCCATCCATGGAATTTTCTAGGCAAGATTATTGGAGTACTGCAATGTATATATGCATATATATATACACACACACACATATATACATTTATATATACTCTTTTTTAGATCTTTTTCCTATACAGGTTATTACAGAGTGTTGAGTAGAGTACTCTGTGTTATATAATAGGTCCTGATTTGTCATCTATTTTATATATAGTAATGTGAATATGTCAGTCCCAGTCTCCCAGTTTATCCATTTCCTCTCCCCTCCTGGTATCTGTGTTTATTTTCAACATCCATGACTCTGAATAAATCATATAAAGCATCCTTCAAATAGACTGGATTGTGAAAGGGCATCTTCCCTGGACACCACTATAGCATTAAGAACCGCAGTACTGGAACTAAACTCCTGCCATTACTACTCCATCGAGCCTCCCATTCCTGATGACCTCAGTCATGACTAGAAGTCCAAGCCTCCTAGGCTATTCATCACCCTAACTCCACACCACATATTCTTTACATATTTGTTAGTGTGACTCAATCCTTCCCTCCTCCAGCTCTCCTAAATCTTCACTGCCTTCTGGAGCTGTCATTCTGTAACCACCAGCTCCCTCAAATGACCCAATTTCATTCCACATCCTCTTCTGGAAATTTCACTTTACAAAAAAAAATTAACCATTTCCCAAAGTCTTTACTTCCTCTACTGTTTATTCCAATGTAAGCGTATTCATCTTACATTAGCAGACCAGAAAGTAGGATTAGTTTTATTTTGTTCTTTATAGCTAACTATATTTCTGTTCCTCTTATAATAATTCCTTCCTCCTCTAAGAAACTACCCAGTTTTACTTTCTATTTCTACCATTATCTCTGTTAATGTGCACCATTCATTGAAATCTCAAACTCCTTGCAACACAGTACTTCTTTCCAACCTAATTCTAGTTATAATATGTGGCAATTTCAATTGGTTGTTCATGTGAGTAACTGTCCTCTCAAAGCCTTGGCCTTTCAGATCTTTGAGCTTTTCATCTCCAAACACCATTAGTTCCACTCTACATCAGCCATTCTATCTGTATTAGTCAGTTTTTACTTAAGTATCAGTAAGAAACAGCTCCAACATCTCAGCACCTTGTAACAGGAAAAGATACATGTTTTTTCTTACTCATGTGAAATGTCAGCTACTGGTAAGCTGCAGCTCTGCTCCATATGTCTGGAATCTAGTGTGAAGGAGCAGTCCCTGTCTGAAACATATTGGGTTGTAGGGGGAAAAAAACACACAAACAGAGAGAGGGAGGTCGGGAATGACAGAGTCATATGCTGGTTCTTAAAGCTGTTGCTCAACAATGGTCAGTGTCACTTCTGTTCATATTCTATTGACCAAAGCAAGTCACATGGCCAAGCCTGACTCAATCAATAAAGAAAGTATTAATATGTCCCTTTCACAGGGTATATATAACATGAGGGAGATCAAGGCACATGTTAGGGAAAATCATGCATAAAACTGATATGGGGAGGAGAATATTACATAATTTAGAACAATAGTATAATTTATCACACTATTCCTTTTTCCCAAAACTATTTTATTATCAGAAATATCTTGATCATGCCTAAAATCTTGAATGCTAACTTCCAATACATGAGGGAAATCAAGGCACATGTTAGGGAAAATTATGCATAATACTGATATGGGGAGGAGAATATTACATAATTTAGAACAATAGTATAATTTATCACACTATTCTTTTTTCCCAAAACTATTTTATTATCAGAAATATCTTGATCATGCCTAAAATCTTGAATGCTAACTTCCAACTCTCTGACATCAACTTTTTATCCTATCAACTTTCTTATTCTAGTGTAACTACTATAGTTAATTCTACATCATTATGACCTATATGGGCTTCCCTGGTGGCTCAGAGGTTAAAGCGTCTGCCTCTGATGCGGGAGACCCAGGTTCGATCCCTGGGTCGGGAAGATCCCCTGGAGAAGGAAATGGCAATCCACTCCAGTATTCTTGCCTAGAGAATCCCATGGGCGGAGAAGCCTAGTAGGTTACAGTCCACGGGGTCGCAAAGAGTCGGACACGACTGAGCGACTTCACCTCACCTCACCTCATGACCTATATACCATTGTTTCACTACTTTCTCACTATCCATCTATCTTCTTCTTAATTAATTTCTATTCTTGTTCTGTTTAGAAACATGGTCCTAATAAAAACAATAATAAAAATCATAGTGGGAGCCATTACATATCCTGCACTGGTCTAAACATTGTACATGTAATAATGTGTTCAATATGTACAACAATCACAAAGTATAGGGGCTTTTATTACCTCTCTCTTCCTGATGAGGAGACTGAGGTGCACATATACTAATACTGTGTCCAAGATCACAAATTTAATAAAAGGAAAGCAAATACCTCACATTTAGCAGTTGTACAATATTGTGCAATTACTCCTTTCCTTAAACCTTCAACTCCCTTGTTCCCAGTGGGGATATCTTTTCTGTGCTATACATGAGGAACTAAACAGGAGGAAAATCACACAAGTAGATTAAAATGTTTTGTATTAAGCATGATCTCAAATGTAGTTGTACTCTTTATACTGCTTGGCATATCTACTCCATGTTTCCTGGATATCCAAGAGGATTATTTCTTATCTTCTCCACTTTCTTCTCTTCTCATAAGTCATACTTCTTCCCCTTACCCCTCATTCTCTGCTGATGACCTTGACTCTTCTATACAGTCTTTCCTTGGTCATTGCGAATACCCCTGGAGGACACCAAAATCTGAGGATGCTCAAGTTCCTTATATAAAATGGTACAGCATTTGCATATAACCTAGGCATATTATCCCCTATATGTCAAATCATTCCTAGATTACTTATAGTGCCTAATACAATGTAAATGTTTTACTTTTTGAAGTTTTCTGAAGTTTTTTCTGAATATTTTTGATCCATGATTGCTTGAATTTACAGATGCAGAAGAACTCACAAATATAAGGACCAACTGCATTTAGATATTCCAAATACATAAATATTTAGTCACTCAGAAATCCTTGATGGCCCATCACTACATCTACAAAACCACCTGCATCTATATCTATTTTTCCTTTTGTTCTTTCCTCCAGACAGTGGAACAATTTTATTTTGTTTTTCTAAGGGTTATTATTTCATGTGGGTTCTGAAAACCCTTACTTTTTATAGACATCTCTCCTCTTTGGCATCACAAAATTTTTATTCCTCTTTAGTGGCATAATTCAGCATACAGAAATTCTCTATTTTCTCTCATCCTAAAACAGCTCTTCCTCGATGTGTATCTTCTCCACTCCTCTTCACAGTCTAAGCGCTCACAAGAATTGTCTATGCTCTTCTCCCCTTCCTTACATTCTATTAACTCTTCAAGCCACTCTAATCTGACTTCTGCGCCCATCATACCATAGCAACTATGACTGCCAAGGTTATCATGGGCTGAAACTGAGAGTTACTTATCCTTCCTTATCTTATTTTCTTCCTTAAAAAAATGCTTTCATGGTTTTGTGTTAATCTCTCTCTTATGGCTTTCCTCATACAACTACAGTTACTCTTCATTGTCACTGGAACATGCTTTTCCTTCGCTTAACCTCTAAAAGCCAAAGTTTATGACCAGTAGAACCTTAACCCTTTATTCTTCTCATTCCTTTCTGGATGATCTAACAGTGCTGCTCCATTCATATGCTTTTAAATGCCATCTATATGTTAACAGTTACCCACTTCTTTCTCAGCCAATACTGCACCTCTGTGTTTTCTTGTATAACCAATTTTTACCAAATATCTCTACCATGAAGCTTCTTGATTATCTCAAGCTCAGCATATGCCAATTTAAATCCTTCAGTTATCTCCTCCTTCATATATATCATTTATTTTGCAGTATTTCTCATCTCAGTTCACAGCAGAACTAATAACACAGTTTCTCAACATAGAAACTTGCTTTCACCCATGACTTATCCTTCTCTATCATCCCAAATTCTAATTGATCATCAGTCTTGTAACTTCTCTTTTATTTTATTTTTTTTATTATTTTACTTCACAATTCTGTATTGGTTTTGCCATACATTGACATGAATCCACCACAAGTGTACATGAGTTCCCAATCCTGAACCCCCCTCCCACCTCCCATCCCATATCATCTCTCTGGGTCATCCCAGTGCACCAGCCACAAGCATCCTGTATCCTGTATCGAACATAGACTGGCAATTCGTTTCTTACATGATAGTATACATGTTTCAATGCCATTCGCCCAAATTATCCCACCCTCTCCCTCTCCCACAGAGTCCAAAAGTTTGTTCTATACATCTGTGTCTCTTTTGCTGTCTCACATACAGGGTTATCATTACCATCTTTCTAAATTCCATATATGTGTGTTAGTATACTGTATTGGTGTTTTTCTTTCTGGCTTACTTCACTCTGTATAATAGGCCCCAGTTTCATCCACCTTATTAGAACAGATTCAAATGTATTCTTTTTAATGTCTGAGTAATACACCATTGTGTATATGCACCACCGCTTTCTTATCCATTCGTCTGCTGATGGACATCTAGGTTGCTTCCATGTCCTGGCTATTATAAACAGTGCTGCAATGGACATTGGGGTACACATGTCTCTTTCAATTCTGGTTTCCTCAATGTGTATGCCCAGCAGTGGGATTGCTGGGTCATCAGGCAGTTCAATTTCCAGTTTTTAAAGGAATCGCCACACTGTTCTCCATAGCGGCTGTACTAGTTTGCATTCCAACCAACAGTGTAAGAGGGTTCCCTTTTCTCCACACCCTCTCCAGCATTTATTGCTTGTAGATCTAAACGTAAGACCAGAAACTATAAAGCTCCTAGAGGAGAACATAGGCAAAACACTTTCTGACATAAATCACAGCAGGATCCTCTATGATCCACCTCCCATAATACTGGAAATAAAAGCAAAAATAAACAAATGGGATCTAATTAAAATTAAAAGCTTCTGCACAACAAAGGAAACTATAAGCAAGGTGAAAAGACAGCCTTCAGAATGGGAGAAAATAATAGCAAATGAAGCAATTGACAAACAACTAATCTCCAAACTATGCAGCTCAATTCCAGAAAAATAAATAACCCAAACAAAAAATGGGCCAAAGAACTAAATAGACATTCCTCCAAAGAAAACATACAGAAGGCTAGCAAACACATGAAAAGATGCTCAACATCACTCATTATAAGAGAAATGCAAATCAAGACCACAATGAGATATCGTTTCACACCAGTCAGAATGGCTGCGATACAAAATTCTCTTTTAGGATATACCTGGAGGGACTTCCCTGTTGGGCCAGTGGTTAACACTCTATGTTTCCAAAGAAGAGCACAGATTTGCTCCTTGGTCAGGTAACTAAGATTCCATATCCCTGTGGTGTGGCCAAAAGAGAAAAGAGGAGACCTAATAAAATAAAATATATCTGGAATCTATGTTTCTGTCAGTTTCCACTGCCTTAAATTCAGCTACTGAAATCTCCTACTTATATTACTAAAATATTTTCTTTATAATTTTTGTACATCCTTCTCTTGTTTCTGTGAATACTATGTCTCGCATGGTAGATAAACTAATGAAAATAAAACTCACATTTAAAATTTCCAAATAACTCATCAAATTCTTTCCTCCTTACAAACCCTGAATAATCAGAGTCGTACCCCAATCTCCATCCTCACTTGAGATTGTTCACCCCTCATCCAAAATTCTTCCTCCTCTTTGTCTTGTTTTACTTCCTTGAATACATAAGTTTTCTTTCTACCTCAAGGGATATCATACCTTCTTTGTGAAATACTCTTCTGTAATTTTCACATGTGACTAGCTCATTAGTTTCCTTTAGGTCTCTGTTTAACTGTTTTAAATCTCAGCCATATTTTTCCACCTTTACCACCTGGGTTTTCACGTTTCCATCAAGGTCCCCATAGGTTATTTTATAGCATCTTCGACTCTTTCATGGATCTTATTACAATGATTGCATGTGTATTTCTCCATATGCTTGCTTATTATTAGACTCCTTACCACACCAAGACCCCCATAAGACAGGATCCATGCCTGTTTGATTTATGAACATATACTAGTTGTCTCCAGTAGACTGGCATACAGTAAATGCTCAATAAATATACTTCTTGAATAAATGTATGAATTTGATTTCAAGTTAAGTTATCCAAATCTCAGTTTCCTGATATTTAGAATAGGAGAATTATTATCTAGGATTATGCTAAAAATCAGTGGTCTAAATAAGATAATCCCTGATAGAGTCTTTACACAGTAAATACAAAGTCTTCTTTCCTGTATTCATATACATCTTTCAGGTCATATCACAAACAGGAGGGCCTAAAGTATAAAAAAATTATTTCAATGAATTAAAAAAACAGAATTCAGAGCCTAAAAGAGCTATAAATTGTGGTTAGAGTACCAGAGAAGAGGGAGCTACAGACAGAGAGGAAAAGACCTTGAAATCTCCTTAAAGTCACTGTGAGTCTAGCTGAATAGTAGGCCATTTATGCATAGAGTGAAATTCCTTAAAATGAGGCAGCCATAAGTTGAAAATTTTCCATAACTCACACAAGATTGGGAGATGTTTGCATTCTAACCAAAGTAAACAGACTTTACTGAGTATCTGAAATAACAGGAGAGAAATGAAAGATCAGACCTCAGTCCAGGGTCTGAATTAGTCCTAAGTGAAAATTATTGCCCTAGACTTACTCAGTAAATACAGTAGAATATTACTCAGCCATTAAAAAATATATACAAATCAACTTATTTGCAAAGCAGGCTTACAGATTTAGAAAACAAATTTATGGTTACCAAAGGGGATTGTGGGGCTGAGCGAGGAATAAATTAGAAGTTTGGGATTAACAAATACGTACTACTGCATATCAGATAAATAACCAATAGGGACCTCCTTTATAGCACAAGAAATCCTGGATATTCTGTAATAACGTAAATGAGAAAAGACTCTGAAAAAGAATAGATACATGTGTAAAGGAATCACTCTGCTATACACCTGAAACTAACAAAATATTGTAAATCAACTGTACTGCAATATAAAATAATCTTTTTTATTAAAGGCTACTACCCTAGGCTTACTCAACAAAAAAATAGTCTCAGAAAGATGTCTGAACTGCAAGTAACTTAATGATCTAGCAAAATAAAATCATTACAATTTATATTAAACATAAAAGTGCCAACATTAAAGTTGTAACATGACAATATCCAGAATCCAAAAAAAGTAAAATACTAGCTATACAAAGAAGTAGAAAATGTAAATTATAATCAAAAGGAAAAAATAGTCAATAGGAACAGGCACAGAAATAGCATACATGGAATTTAAAGGAGCTCTCAAAAATCTGATCAAGGCTTCATAGGGAAGCATAGACATAATAAAGAAAATATGAAAACTACTGAAAAAAAGTCAAATGGAATTGGAGGACCAAAAAACATAATATCTGAAATATAAAAACTTCAGTGTGAGTCTACTACCAAATTAGAATGATCAGTGAAACTAAAGCATAGCAATAGAAACTAGCCAACTTGAACCACAGAAAGAAAAGAGGCTATACAAAACAGACGGAGAAAAAAGGCTGAAGAGCATCCATACGACTAGTAGAAAATAATTAAGTGTTTTTCATGCAATCATGCATGTAATTGGAATCTTAGAAGGAGATGGACCCAGGAAAAAATATTTGAAGAAATAATAACCAGAATTTTTCAAAATATGGTAAATCATGTACCCACAGATACATGAAGCTTAATAAATATCAGGGAAAAAAAAAAAAAAAA
>SJYT01025145.1:11686-29800 GCA_006410635.1 Cephalophus harveyi | reverse complement strand
AGATGGTGATGAACAGGGAGGCCTAGCGAGCTGCGATTCATGGGGTCGCAAAGAGTTGGACACGACTGAGCGACTGAACTGAACTGATTATGAAACTTTAAATAATAGGATCTTTACATATTCAAATTTTGAAATTAGGATATTTTATCTGTTATGATTTACTTTTTTTCACTCAACATTATATTTTTTATATCCAGTTATGTTCACATGTGTTGTTACGGTCCATTCATTTTCAACATTCTCTTATTGACAGACAAATGGATGCTTACAGTTAGAAGCAGTGCTTATGAACATTCTTATACACCTCCTGACTTAACTGGGTTTCTGTAAGAGGGGAATTGTTGCACTATGTTTCTAGACTTTATGGTCATACTGTGTTACTACCCCATTGTATCAATTAAAAGAAACCAAGACACTTATGTAGGGTCATAGAGCTAGGTAGTAGAGTTAAAACCAATAAACTTTACTCCTCTTGCTGCTGCTGCTGCTGCTAAGTCGCTTCAGTCGTGTCCGACTCTGTGCGACCCCACAGATGGCAGCCCATTGGGCTCCGCCATCCCTGGGATTCTCCAGGCAAGAACACTGGAGTGGGTTGCCATTTCCTTCTCCAACGCATGAAAGTCAAAAGTGAAAGTGAAGTCGCTCAGTCGTGTCTAACTCAGCGACCCCATGGACTGCAGCCTACCAGGCTCCTCCGTCCATGGGAGTTTCCAGGCAAGAGTACTGGAGTGGGATGCCATTGCCTTCTCCGTTACTCCTCTTACTTAAAGGAAAAAAAAAACTCCAGGTTAGGTAACTCCTACTCCTGGGAACAATTATCAAAGGGAATCCTGAGAGTAAATGGAACAGAGATAAACACACACACCTACAGTCAATTAATCTTTGACAAAAGAGACAAGAATATACAATGAAGGGAAAAAGTCTGTTCAACAAGCATCGCTGGGAAAGCTGATCAAATGCATGTAAATCAGTGAAGTTAGAACACTCTCACATCATACACAGAAATGAACTCAAAATGGCTTCAAAACTTAAATGTAAGACACTATACCACAAAACTTCTAGAAGAGAAGAGAGGCAAAACATTCTCTGACATACAATGTAGCAATCATTTCTTAGGTCATTCTCCCAAGGCAACAGGAAAAAAAAAGCAAAATAAACAAGTAGGATATAATCAAAAGTCTTAGAAGAAAAGAATATTCCCCACAGAATGGGAAGAATATTTGCAAATTATACAACCAACAAGGGCTTAATTTCCAAAATATTCAAATAGCTCATACAGCTCAATAACAACAACAACAATCAAAAACTAGGCAGAGTATATAAACGGACATTTCTCCAAAGAAGACCTACAGATGGCCAAAAAGCACATGAAAAGATGTTCACCATAGCTAACTAACAGAGAAATCCAAAATCAAAACTATAATGAGGTATCACTTCATACCAGTCAAAACAGCTATCATCAAAAAGTCTACAAATGATAAATGCTGGAGAGGGTATGGGAAAAAAGGAACCATCCTACACTGTTGGCAGGAATGTCAACTGGTGGAACCACTATGGAGAACAATATGGAGATTCCTTAAAAAACTAAAAATAGAGTTACCATATGATCCTGCAATCCCACTCCTGAGAAAATTCTATATACAGAGAAAATTCTAATTCAAAAAGATACATTCACCCCAGTGTTCACAGCACAACTATTTACAATAGGCAAGATATGAAATCAACTTAAACGTCAATCATCAGATGAATGAATAAAGAAGATGTGATATAGATACCCACACAATGGAATATTAGCCATAAAAGATGGTGAAACAATGTCACTGGCAGCAACATGCAACATGACTGGACCTAGAGATGATCATATGCAGTGAAGTAAGTCATAGAAAGAAAAAATATGATATCATTTACATGTGGAATCTAAAAATTATATAAATGAACTTATTTACAAAACAGTCACAGATGTAGAAAAAAATTTTATGGTTACCAAAAGGGAAGGGAGGGAAGAAGAGTTAAATTAGGAGTTTGGGATGAGCAGATACAAACCACTATATCAACAACAAGGTCCTAATGTACAGAACAAGGAACTATATTCAATATCTTGTAGTAACTATAGTGGAAAAGAATCTGAAAAAGAATCATTTTGCTGAATACCAGAAGCTAAAAACATTGTAAATTGTCTACACTTCAATAAAAAATAGAATTGTGATAGGTAATATTGTATCTTGTTTTACATGAAATTGAAAAAGGAGGTGCCAATAGCTGACTCCAGTCCATTCTACTTCTTGACTACTCTTGGCAACTTGATTACGTGACATTCACATGACCACAACTTTCAGCTTGTTAAAATATTCTGTGCTTCATAATTCCTGAAAATTCCAGCCAAATACTTTATAGTTAAATATGTTGGGATGTATGTAAATTATGTATGTATGAAATAATAAAATAGTGGACTTTCCTGGCAGTCCAGTGGCTAAGACTCCATGCTCCCAATGCAAACAAGAGGGATTCAATCCCTGGTCAGGGAACTAAGATACTGCATGTCATGCAGCATGGCCAAATAAAATAAATTAATAATAATAATAATAGTAAAATCACTATTTATTGTGATCACATTTTAAGTAAAATTACAAGCACCTTAATTTCTTTCATGACTAAATTTGACTTTGGAAATTCTATGTTTAAGACTCACTAAAGTGAATATAATAATCATCTTCAAATTACTCTGTATTCATTTTAGAAGTTACTTGAGAATAGTTTCAAAAGCTGTTTTGCATGTCATTCAAACCAACCAAATAATTTCCAAGATATGTAACATTATTCCTGCATTTAAAAAAAGAGTACAAACCGAAACTTTTCTTTTTTATTAGCTAAGTCAACTGATCACTCCTTCAGTTCAGTTCAGTTCAGTCACTCAGTCGTGTCCAACTCTTTGCGACCCCATGAACCGCAACACGCCAGGCCTCCCTGTCCATCACTCAGACTCACGTCCATCTAGTCGGTGATGCCATCCAGCCATCTCATCCTCTGTCACTCCTTAGCCCTGGACAAATTTCCAACTTAAAAATATTTATGTTTTTTTAAGGAGGACTCTGGGAAAATGGCAGAGTAGGAGACACCAGAAATATGTCTCCCTACCTGGATAACAATTACATTAGCAAAATCTGTCTAACACAAGGAACTCTGGAGTCAGCTGAAGGCTTCCAACTTCCAGGGAAAACTTTAAATATACACTGTCAGTTAATTTTAGTCACTAGCAACTACCCATCCCCTAGCCACATAGGAGGCAGCTGTGTACATGGAGCCACTTACACACGGCTTATCGGGGCTAGGTGGAGTAAAAGAACTCTGTCCTCTAAATATCGGGCATCTGTGATCTGATCATTGATTACTGTTTCTGATCAGAGCTGCAGACAAAGAGGTGGGCAGCCATTGTTGCTGCACCTTCTCTCACTGATGCAAGCCCCTCCCTCTCTGGCTAAAGTGACTTCCCAAAGATATAAAGAGGCAGGGCCCCAGGCTTCCCAGGTGGCACTAGTGGTAAGGAATCCACCTGCCAATGTAGGAGACATAAGAGACGCAGGTTTTATCACTGGGTTGGGAAGATCCCCTGGAGGAGGGCATGGCAACCCACTCCAGCATTCTTGCCTGGGAAATCCCATGGACAGAGGAGCCTGGTGGGCTATAGTCCATGCAGTCATACAAAGTCAGACACAAACGAAGCAACTTAGTATACATACATACCCCAGACATCCCTGGTGGTACAGTGAATGAGAGTCTGCCTGCCAGTTCAGGGGACATGGGTTCAGTCCCTGCTCCAGGAAGATTCCACATGCCACAGAGCAACTAAGCCTATGCACAACTACCAAAGCCCAAGAACCTAGAGCCTGTGGTCCACAAAAAAGAGAAACCACCTCAATGAGAAGTCCTTGCACGTCAAGAAAAAGTAGCCCCTGCTCACACAATGAGAGAAAGTCCACAAGCAGCAACAAAGACTCAGCAAACATAAATAACTAAATAAATTTTTAAAAATAAAGAGGCAGTGCCCTTTATCACCCCTCTTACATTTTTTCCCATTTCCTCTTTTAGGAACCAGATATTAAAGACTAGGATATTCACAAACCACTGATATACAAAAAAAATTAGAAAGTGACCACACATGTCAATAGAAAGGTACAAAAAAAAAAATCTGAATAGACATTAAGTTTACACCTCCATCTGATTTTCAACATAGACAGCTCACAACAATCAAAATACAAAAACAGCAAATCCTGGGAAAGGCAGACAATCTCATTTCCAGAGATACACTATTAAGAGTCAAATGTACAGTGCTCAATGAAAAACCACAAGGCACACAAAGAAAGAGGGAAAGTTTGGCCCATTTAAAGCAAGAAAAAGATAAATCAAGAGAAACCACCCCCAAAAGACGTAATGGTAGATAAACTAGATGAACTTAAAACCACAGTCTTAAATATGCTCAAGGAATCAGAGAAAAATGTAGACAAAGTCAAGAAAACAATGTGTGAACAAAATGGAAATATCAGTAAATGAAAAGACAAACTAAATCAAAAATAATGATGCTGAAAAATATAGTAACTATAAGGAAAATTCAGCAGGTGGAGTCAAAGGCAGACTTCAGCAAGAAGGCAGAAGAAAGAATCACTGAAGTTGAAAATCAGACAATGGAAATTATTAAAGCTCACAAAAAGAAAGAAAAAAGATTTTTAAAAAAGTAAACACAGTCTAAGGGACCTATGGAGTACCATCAAGTAGACTAATAAATGCATTATGGCAGGCCTAGAGGCAGAAGACAGGGAGACAAAGGCAGAGAATATCTGAAGAAATAATGACTGAAAACTCCCCAAATTTAAAGAAAACATGAAATTAACATACATGAAATTCAACAAATGCCAACTGAAATGAATTCATAAGACCCAGACTGAGACATATTATAATGAAACTTTAAAAAGAGAGAATCTTAAAAGCAGCAAGTGAGTCATCATATTGAAGGGATCCTCAGTAAGATTATATGCAGACTTCTCACCAGAAATTTTGGAGGCCAGAAGACGGTGAGCAGTTACATTCAACATGATAAAGAAAAAACTGTCACCCAAGAATCCTATTTCTAACCAAACTGTCCTTCAAAAGTGAAGGGGAAATTCAGACATTTCCAGATAAACAAAAGTAGAAGGTATTCATGACCATTAGACCTGTCCTACAAGAAATGTTCAAGGGAGTCCTGCTAGGTGAAATGAAAGGATGTTAGACAGCAACTTAAAGCCAGATAGAGAAATAAAGATGTTAACACAGGTAAACACATGAGTAATTATAAAAGCTACTATTAATGTAAAAATGGCCTGGAACTGTAGTTTGTTTTCTACATGACTTAAGACACTAATACACTGAAAGAAAAAGCAAAAACATTTATTAGTGTAAAAGCTAGTTTTACCATAACTTGTAATTCCAAATCTTGTTTTCTACATAATTGAGGACACTAATGCATCTAAAAGAATTGTAAGTTTATGTTTTGGGGCACACAATATATATAGTTCTGTGATATCAACAACAAAAAGCTGTAAAGGAGCAGAGTTTCTGTATGTTATTGAAGTTAAGATGGTATAAATTCAAATTAGTGTTATAACTTTAAGATATTAAATATAATCCTCATGATAACCACAAAGAAATTAACAATAGAATGTACACAAAAAGAAATGAAAAGGGAATAAACTTTTTTATAAAAAACTGATTAAACACAAAAGACTAATGTAAGAAGCAGAGGTGAAAAAGAGCTATAGGACACACAGAAAACAATAGTTCAATGACAAAAGCTTCTCCTTATCAGTAATTATTTTAAAAGTAAAAATAAGAAAGCAGGGGCAGTTATACTAACATCAGACAAAACATACTTTAAAACAAAAAAGGTTACAAGAGTCAAAGACAATATATGTTAATAAAAGCTTCAATACAAGAAGATACAATTATCAACATTTACACACTTAATGACAGACCATTAAAATATATCAAGCAAGAATTGACAGAACTGAAGAGAGAAACAGACACTTCTAAAATAGGGTTGAGGACTTCAATATCCCATTCACAATAATGGCTAGAACAACGAGAAAGAATATAACCAAGAAATTGAAAACTAAATGCAACAAGCCATCCAGATCTAACAGACATATACAAAACATTCAACCCAACAACAATGGCATATACATTCTTCAAGTATACACAGAACATTTCCTAAGGCCCACTATATATTATGCTACAAATTAAATCTCAAAAGGCTTTAAAAGATGTAGATGATACAAAGTATATTTTCTGGCCACAACAAAATAAAGTTAGAAATCAGTAACAAGAGTCAAACTGGAAAATTCAAAAAAAATTGTAGAAATAATACACTTTGAACAAACAATATTTCAAAGGAAAAAATCACAACCAAAGTTAGAACATACTTAAAGGCAAATGAAAATGAAGATACAACACACCAAAACATATGGGTTGCAGCAAAAGCAGTGCTGGGGGGAATTTATAGCTATAAACGTTTACAATAAAACACAAGATACATTTCAAATCAACAACTTAATTTTACAACTGAAGGAACCAGGAAAAGAAAATAACCCCTCTAAACCCAAAGCTAGCAAAGAGAAGAAATAATAAAAATTAGAACAGAGGTAAATGAATGAAGAACAGGAAAATAATTAGAAAAAGTCAGTAAAAATAAAAGTCGGGTTTTCTTGACAAAAAAGAGGAAAGACCAAATTACTAAAATCAGAAATGAAGCTGAGGACATAACTACCAATTCTTCAGAAATAAAACATACTATAAGAAACTACTGGGAGTAATTGTACACCAAAAAACTGGTTGCTTAAATGAAACAGACAAATGCCTAGAAACACACAAACCTACCCAGACTCACTCATGAAGAAACAGAAAATATGAACAGACCTATAACTAGTAAGTAGATTGAATCAATAATAAAATCTCCCAAGAAAAAAAGTCCTGGACCTGACAGATTCAAAGGTTAATGCACCAAACATTTGAAGAACTAATACTAATCCTTCTCAAAATTGAAGAAAATACTAATCGTTCCCCAAAATTGAAGAAAAGGGAACACTTCCTAACAAATTCAATGAGGCTAGCATAACCCTGATAATAAAGCCATGCAGAGATACTACAAGGAAACTACAGACCAGTATCTGTCATGAATACTGATGTGAAAACCCTTGCAAAACACTACCAAACAGAATTCAACAGAATATTAAAAGGGTAACACCAGGACAAAGTAGGATTTATTACTGGAATGCAAGGATTGTTTGACTGATGTAATGCACATTTCTGTAATAAAGAAAAAAGTACATAATCATCTCGATGCAGAAAAAGTATTTGACAAATTTCAAAACCCTTGAATTATAAAAACACTCAACAAAATAGAAATAGAAGGAAACTACTTCAAATAAAAAAGTTGTATATGGAAAACCCACAGCAAATATACTCAATAGTGCAAGACTAAAAGCTTTCCCTCTAAAATTAGAAACAAGGTAAGCATGCCCACTTTCACCATTTCTATTCAACATAGTACTGGAAGTTCTAGCCAGAGCAATTAGGTATGAAAATGAAATAAAAGGCATCCAAACTGGAAAGGAAGAAATAAAATAATCTGTTTGCAAATATGATCTTATATGGAGAAAACTGTAAACACTCCAGAATAGAAAACTGTCTGAATAAATGAATTCAGCAAAGTAACAGGATACAAAGTCAACAGGCAAAAATTAGCTGTTTCAACACATCAACAATGAAGAATCTGAAATGGAAATTACAAAATCAAGGCCATTTACAATGGCATCAAAAAGAATACTTAGGAATTAAGAAAGCAAAAGACATGTTCAATGAAACAACGATGCTGAAAGAAATGAAAGAAGACAAATAAATGGAAACAGATCTCATGGTCATGGATTGGAAGATTTAATATAGGCAATGTTAATACTACCCAAAACAACCTTTGGGTACTACAGATTCAACACAATTCCTATTAAGGTAGGAGGACTCCCCTCCCCTGAGGGTAAAGCAACTGGAGATTCATTCTTTATTGACTGAAACTCCAAGACAAGAAAAGTAGGGCAATTAAGGGAGGAGGCTAGACCCTGCACAGGACACATATTTCTCGTTCCTTAAGTCAGGAGACCTCCTAACCACACAAGTGCAGAAAACACTTCTTGGAGGCCAAAGGGGAGTTATGTCAAGGGATGTTCTACTCAGATGCCTTTTCAGTAAAATCCATCTCGGCTAAGAGATGCATGTGCATACATGGGAGGATCCTGAGATATACCAAATATGGACTGTGAACCAGGTAAATCAAAATGTTTGGCCAAAGGAAACAGGGAAGAAATACCCCAAAAGAGTAATTCTAACTGTCTCGAGGGCATAACTCAGTGACTCTCTGAGTCGACCCTTGTGTCTATCCACAGGTACCGTATCCTTTTTTCCTGTTAAACACTTCACTTGTTTCACTGCTTTCCATCTTTGTGGGAATTCTTTTCTGCAAAGCCAAAGGATCTGGCCCTTTCACCACTGTGACCCAGCCCAGTTTTCAGGTGGGACCCCAAGCCCGATTCCAAGCCACTGCAGGCCAAGGCCACCTGAGATCACTATCAAAATCCCAATGACATATTCTGCAGAAATATTAATAGAAAATTTTAAATTTTAAATGGAATCTCCAGAAACCTCAAATAGCCAAAACAAATAGGAAAAAAAAAAAAAAATCGAAACGCTCATAGTTCTGTTAGGTAGTTAGAATAGGAAAAAGGAGTCCAGAATGGCGGTGACTAAAAGACAAGGAAGGGAAAAGCCCACAAAAACAGAACAAAGGAAGGTTCGAGGACCAGAGTGAGGACCTTAGGTAGAACAAACAGCACTCCTGGCTAGCCCAGTTTACATAGGGCAAGCCCAGGGGGAGGAAAAATACATATAAAAAGAGGAGCCAAAGGGCTGGGGGTCTCTCTCCTGCACGCGTGTGCTCTCTCTCTCTCTTTCTCTCTCCTCTCCTTGCGTCTTTTGGGTCGGCATGCCCTCACGCCTTGAGGATGTATTTCCCTTTATTTTTAAATAAAACTGAGCTGTAACACAGAGCTGTAACACTGTCTGAGAGCTGTGATGCGCCGAGGGCTTTAACATCTGTCACTTCAATTTTTTGCTGTGATGAGACAGAACCGAGGAAATTACACACTCCCCTGACAGTTCTTAATATCAAAACTTATTACAAAGCTAGAATAATTCAAACAGTGCAGCACTGGCATAAAAACAGCTATATAAACCAACAGAATAAAATAGCCCAGAAATAAACTGTCACATATAACGTCAAATTTTTGACAAATGTGCCAAGACCATTCAACGGGGAAAAGGACAAGTCTTTTTAACAAGTGGTTCTGGCCAAACAAGATATTTATTGGGCAAAAGAATGAAGTTGGACCCTTACTTAAAACCATATATAAAAACTAACTCAAAATGGATTGAGGAGTTAAATCTAAGAGACCTAAAACAATAAAAGTCTTAGAAAAAATACAGGGACAAAAGCTTTACAACATTGGACCTGGCAACAATTTCTCTGATATGATAGCAATGGCACAGAAAACAGACAACTTGAAGTTAATGAAAATTTTTAAATTGGGGGCATCAAAGGACACTATCCTTAGTAAAATAACACATTACTTAAAAAAATCATCCATTAATACATGATCCATTCAATGTGCAAAACAGGCCTACAGATTTTAATGTAACAGAATAGGAAATATTCAATGATACTTTTTCTGGTTACATTTTGCAAATAACTTTTGAGAAACTACCACTTGTATAGTTTTAACTTAGTATCAAAGATGAATATTACCTGAAACAGTTATTTAAAATACTATGCCTTAAAAAAAAAGAAAAGACGCTAACTATCCAGAGATCTACAGAGCAAAAAGGCAACCCATACAATTGGAGAAAATATTCACAAACCAAATATCTGATAAGGCATTAGGACAGAGAATATATAGAGAAGTTCTAAAACTCAACATCAGAAAAACCAAACAATCAGATTTTTTTTTAATGGGCAAAGGATTTTAGTAGACATTTCTCTAAAGAAGATATAGGAGTGGCCAATAGGCACATGAAAAGATATTCAAACCACTGATCATTAAAAAAATGCTAATCAAAACTACAAGGAGATACCACTCCATAGCTATCAGAATGGGTACTACAAAAAACAGAAAAAAAAGTGTTGGCAAGGATACTGAAAATCAGAACCTGTGCAATGTTGATGGAAATGTAAAATGGTGCAGCTGCTAACAGAAATACGGCAGTTCCTCAAAAAATTAAAAGTACAGTTACCATATAATCCAGGAATTCTACTACTGGATATGTACCTTACAGAGCTGAAAGCAGGGTCTCTAAGAGATATTTCTACACCCATGTTTGGTACAGGGCGGTGTGCACACACTCAATCGTGTCCAACTCTTTGCAACCTAATGGGCTCCTCTGTCCATGGAATTTTCCAGGAAAGAATACTGGAGCAGGTTGCCATTTCCTTCTCTGGGGATTGAACCCATGTCTCCTGCATCGCAGGCTGATTCTTTAACTCTGAGTCACCACTACACTGATGCTATGTAAAGCTCATATTGCTACTTGAGCAGATACCTAAGCCAACAGTCTCCAAATATTACTTTGCTAGTTTCAATTAAAGGGAATCATATTACAAAACTGTTACACAAAAAAAGCCTTAAAGCCTAACTGTATTTCATTAAGGAAACATTAAAATGAATTATTTTTATCTAGATGCATACAACTTTTATATACACTATAGATAAAATTAACAGGAGGTGAAGTAATTTCATAGCGTAAAAGTATAAAATCTTCTAAGTTCCAAAATACCTTCAGTATAAAGAGCCAACATTCAAGTTTAGGGATCTAAAACTTAACACTCCTTTAATAGCTCTGCTGGAAGTTGTTAGAATGGTATTTCAAGTATTTTCTCTAATTTGAATTAAACATTACCTAAAAACTGCTAAGCTGGGGAAAAAAATGCTAAGAACATCTCCAAATCCAGCATAACAGTTCAATGTTCGATTGTTTGTTGCTTCAACAAAATGAATGCTTACAACGAATTCAGAAACCACCTGGAGATTCAGACTCACAATGAAACTGCAATGGCAACTTATGCTACTTGACATTAGTTATTACTAGAGATGGTTCTCCAAGAAGGCAGAGAAAGCAGACAACCTTATTATTAGTATAATTGGAAATGTGCTGATACTTTCACCTATTTCTCTCTTCCAACATATATTACCTGGAAATGTTCATCATTGATGCATTCCTTCATCCGATTAACAAGGAGAAAAGGAAAGTGAAAGTGTTACTTGCTCAGTCGTGTCCTATTCTTTGTGACCCCATGAACTGTAGCCCTCCAGGCTCCTCTGTCCTTCTCCAGGCAAGAATAATGGAGTGGGTTGCCATTGCCTTCTCCAGAGGATCTTCTCGACCCAGGGATCAAATTCAGGTCTCTCACATTGCAGGCAGATTCTTTGCCATCTGAGCCACCAGGGAAACCTGATTAACAAGGGGAATGAACTCTAAAGAGAGTAAGGCCTGTGAACTACCAGACAGGGGACTATGACTGGGTTGGCAGACAGGGGCATACATGTTTGTAGCCTTACAGGAGTATGGGGATGTCCTATCCTGCTAAAAGACAGTGACGAGAATTCTGCTTACAAAAGTTGTTCCTTGTAAATTCACTGTAAATCAAGGACAGAAATTATGAGATTTTAAGAACAACAACAGGGGAAAATATTTTTCTCTTAGCAGCTAGTAGAAGAATTCATTTAATGGAACTACAGAAATTTTAAATAAGGGTTCAAGGTGAAACAATACTCTGAGAAACTAGATTTGGAGAATAATGCATACCTACTCTATATGAGAAAAGGAGATCTCATTTGCTCCTCAGAAAGAGAGGGAGAGCCAGAGGCAGCTGCTGTATGCTGTCCCACAAGAGCCATTCAGGCACTTGTAAGCCCAATGTTTAGTAGGGAATTTAATGCAGGCCACACACTTCCAGCAAATTACATAATGAAATATTTATTCCAATTATGGTCAAGACTGATCTCAGAAAATGTTACTTTCTACTTTCTATTGACAAATGTAAAATCATCTGCTAACTGTCAGACCAACTCACTTTCAGCAAGTCACTTTCTTCCTTTATTAAATACACACAAAAGTTCGTGAAGTGTAAGAAGTTTACTGAAAGAATACCATTCCTTTTATCATACTCCTAACTTTATAAATAACTTATTATTTTAAGCCCACTTTGCACCACTTTAATATAAATTAAGCAATGAGAAATAGCATTATCATGATTCATGTGATTTTAAACATTTACACTTTATTATCACTGCACCATTTTAACCTTAACTTTTAGTAATCTCTCTTTCAAATACATTCTATAATTTATTTCTCAGTTTTTTTTACAATATTCCTCAAAATTTAATGTTACTACATTAATTTAAAATGAAATCATGCTTTTTCTGAAAACCAAGTTAGTCTTATTTGACTGACTGGTTTCACAATTAGACTATATGGCAGCATTTTATCCAAAACAGAAAATTCAATCAGCAAATAAGCCACCTCAAGATGGTGACAAAAATATATATAAAGGAGGTGACAATATAAAAGCATTTGACTTAAAATACTGTTTTGGAAAGGGGATACTGAAATAATATTGTAATTTTTCCTAACACTTGCATAACATATTGACTTAAAGTAACTGTAAATAAAAGGCAAAATCTTAGTAAAGCTTTGAAAGACTAATAAGTAGTAAATTCTTTTACAAGTCAGGTGGTTTTCAATTGTTTGCTTTTAACTGAACTGAAGAATAGCCTGAATGAGTTAATTGGTTAACAGATCACTGAAAGTAACTTCTGATAATAAGCTACCATGTTATTTTGTGTTGCAAATGACATGGAAAGGGTCCAAAGAACCCCTATCTTCTTATTTATCTGAATATGGTTTCTAAGCACTTACATCGATAATTCTGGAAAATACAAATAAATCTGAAACTAAATCTAAATCCAGTTTCATTCTACCTAATACTCCTCCACAGGTACATAAACTAATGAGAGCAGAAAAGGTCCCATCCATTCAGAGGTACATTTCCATTAAAAGTTTACTTTTAATATTTAATAATTATCTAAATTTGTAACATTTGCTTTGATAAATTGTACATTAAGAAATTATAATGATAAAGTTTATTACACTTACAGCCATCAGTGGCAGATTAAAAAAACTTAAGTTTCAATTTACAGTCATAGTTTTGCTGAAGAAGTATGATGACACTGATCGTGAATAGACATTTTATCATTAAAATATAGTAAAGTAAGATACACTTATGTCAGAAGAGTGTACTGGAAATTTGAGATTAAGGATATATAGAAACCTCAACTTTTGACTGTCAGATTTACCTATTTTTTAAATGGATGATTCTAGAAGAATATTCAGATTCCACTATATACTTTTTGAAGAACAATATAACAATTTCATTTAAAAACTCATTTATAATATATTGTAAAGGAAATTATAACCTTTATAACTGTATAAACATGGCATATTTTAGATGTTAATTTTTAAATGTGTGAGGGAATATGGAGGTTTTTTGTTTTCTGTTTTTAATATAAGATCTTAGTTTTCTTGCTTAGTTTTCTTAGCAAGAAGCCCTCAGACAAGTCACAACTTTTGAACTGAGTTTCTTACCCTGTAAAATGAGGATGATAATCACTCACTCTATCTTAGGGTTAAATTTTATATATGTAACAGTATATATACGTATATATGGATGTACATATGGATGTATATATGGATATATGGATATATATGTATATATGGATACACATATATATATGCTTTCTGTTAAATGCAAAACAATATGATTAAATTTATGAGGGCCTAGAAAAATAACACCCACATTAATTTTGAGTCCTTCTTATAGGAAATAGTTGAAGGAAGACATCACATGACAAATCTCAGCTGTAAGTCATGAAAACTTGCTTCATTTCCAGGTTCTATATATTAAATTGAACATATAAGTAAGTAAATTCCTTATGCGTCACAATTCTTTAAACTTGGCAAAATATGGGAGAGTTATTACTAAACCAGACTTGGGAACTAAGGCACTGAAATGTCAACTAAAAAGGAACAAAGGCCTTAGATGTAGAAGCAGTGTTGTAGAGAGCCATCCTTACTCAGTGAATCCCATCTTTTGGGGACAGTTTGCAACTTCCTATCTTTACAATGAGCACTTTGCAACATAAAATCTAAGGTCTGTCTTAGAAAAGTACAACCTTCCAAAAATGAACCAAGAAGAAATAGAAAGCATGAACAGACCAATCACAAGCACTGAAACTGAAACTGTAATAAAAAACCTTCCAACAAACAAAAGCCCACAGCCAGATGGCCTCACAGGCAAATTCTACCAAAAGTTTAGACAAGAGCTAACACCTATACTGCTCAAACTCTTCCAGAAAATTGCAGAGAAAGGAAAACTCCCAAACTCACTCTACAAAGCCACCATCACCCTGATACCAAAACCAGACAAAGATACCACAAAAAGAGAAAATTACAGGCCAATATCACTGATGAACACAGATGCAAAAATCTTCAACAAAATTCTACCAAACAGAAGCCAAAAGCACAATAAAAAGATCATATACCATGATCAAATGGTTTTGTCCCAGGGATGCAAAGATTCTTCAATATATGCAAATCAATGTGATACACCATATATCAACTAACTCAAAGATTAAAAACCACATGATCATCTCAACAGATGCAGAAAAAGGTTTTGACAAAATTCAACACCCATTTATGATAAAAAAAACTCTCTAGAAAATAGGCATAGAAGGAACAACATATAAAGGTTCAATTTAATAAAGGTCACATACAACAAACCCAAAGAAACATTATTCTCAATGGTGAAAAACTGAAAGCATTTTCTCTAAGAACAGGAACAAGACAAGGGCATTCACTCTTGCCACTGTTATTCAACATAGTTTTGGAGGTCCTAGCCACAGCAACCAGAGAAGAAAAAGAAATACAAGGAATTCAGATCAGAAAAGAAGAAGCAAAACTCTCACTATCTGCAGATGACATGATACTATACACAGAAAACCCTAAAGATTCCACCAGAAAATTACTAGAGCTAATTTTATTACAATCAATGAATACAGTAAAGTTGCAAGATATAAAGTAACACAGGATATCCCCTGTATTCCTATATGCTAACAATGAAAAATCAGAAAGAGAAGTCAAGGAAGCAATCCCATTCACCACTGCAACAAAAATAATAAAATACCTAGGGATAAACCTACCTAAAAAGACAGAATAGCTGATACAGAAAACTGTAAGAAACTGAAGACAGAAATCAAGGATGACACAAACAGATGGAGAGATACACCATGTTCTTGGACTGGCAGAATCAATACCATAAAGATGACTATACTACCTAAACTAACCTAGACAGTCAATGCAATCCCTGTCAAACTACCAATGGTATTTTTTACAGAACTAGAACAAAAAATTTCACAATTTGTATGAAAACACAAAAGATCCCTCAAGAAGAAATAAGCTGGAGGAGTCAACCTTCCTAACTTCAGATTATACTACAAAGCTACAGTCATTAAGATTCTGTCATATTAGAACAAAAACAGAAATATAGACCAATGGAACAAGACAGAAAACCCAGAGATAAACCCATGCATGTACGGGCACCTTCTCTTTGACAAAGGAGCCAAGGATATACAATACAGAAAAGACAGCCTCTCCAATAAGTGGTACTGGGAAAACTGGACTGCTAAATGTAAAAGAATGAAACTAGAACACTTTCTAACACCATACACAAAAATAAATTCCAAATGGATTAAAGATTTAAGTGTAAGGCCAGAAACTACATAGGCAGTACACTCTTTGACATACATCACAGTAAGATCCTCTTTGACTCACCTCTTTGAATAATGGAAATAAAAACAAAAGTAAACAAATGGGACTTAATTAAACTTAAACTTTAATTAAACTTAATTAAACTTTCCTTTTACACAGCAAAGGAAAAAAATAAACAAGACTAAAGAAAAACCCTCGGAATGGGAGAAAATAATTGCAAACAAGACAACTGACAAAGGATTAATTTACAAAATATACAAGCAGCCCATGCAACTCAATACCACAAAAACAAACAACACAATAAAAAAAGAGGCAGAAGACCTAAACAGACATTTCTCCAAAGAAGACGTACAGATGGCCAACAAATAAAAAGATGCTCAACACTGCTCATTATCAGAAAAATGCAAATCAAAACTACAGTGAAATTATCACTAGCCAGAATTGTCATCATTAAAAAAATCTACAAACAAATAAATTCTGGAGAGAAAGTAGGGAAAAGAAACCCTCTTGCACTGTTGGTGGGAATGTAAATTGATACAGCCACCATGGAGAGTAGAATGGTGATTGTTTAAAAAACTAGCCATACAACTACCATGTGACCCAACAAAATGCTAAAGAAATTATACCCAGAATATTAGAAATTATCATTTTAACTAAAATATAAATATATATTTGCAAATTATGTTGTACTAGCCTGGTCACTGTTGGGGAAATAAGTCATAACAGACCTAAAAATTGCACAGTGACTAGAATATTGAGATACTTGTCAGAAAACTTGGATCAACTGTTTAAGCCATATCTTTGTAGCCTATTGTATCATTTGTTATATTATTAGAAATAAAAAATGGCAGCCTTAAACTGTAGGATCCAAATGAAAACCAGATGTGATAAAGTCTGTATTACTCCTTTCACTGGGAAAAATTATGTAATTATAATTCTAGTAAATGTCCATAATTATGATCTGAGACAATATACTGAATTGTCAAAAATATTATAAAGATTAAACATTATCATTATTAAAAATTCTAAGGTCTGCAGAAAGGTTATTAAGTAAGCATAATATATGCCCATTCTGTGGGATTCCATTTATTTCCCATTTGTTGTATGGAGTATTGAGCCAACCATAGTCTCCAGGCAAGCCAAGAACACTAGATAATAAATACATTATACCAGAACAAAAGATCATTTTAAGTATACATTTTATAATCTAAACTAGCCTTAATTCTACCTATAGCTTAAGTCTGATAATTTAGCTGAATGATTTGCTAGACAAATTAACAATCAGCTATTTATCAAAACATAATAATAAATTTTTACTAAATTATCAAAATACATCTGGGAAATTTCTGATGTTCTCAGTATTTCGCAACATCTTCCAATTATTTTCCAATATTATTTGTGTTTACAAAATTTCTGTTTAGCAAGAAAAGTTTGGAGGGTTTAGGTTCTTTAAGCCAAGATTAGTCTTCCAACTCCACAATGGCAAATTTAAAGGCATTTTGTTTGTTCCTATTGTGAGAAAGGTATCATGTGTTCCATGAGGCATTTACAGATGTATGACACAGACTCTGAACTCAAGGAAATTTCAGTCTAATAACTGATACAGAAAAGCTGAAAGTAAGCTACAGGGACTTCCCTGGTGATTCAATGATTAAGAATTCACCTCACAATGCAGGGGACACGGGTTCAATCCTTGGATGAGGACTAAGGTCTCACATGCCTCAGAGTAACTAAGCCCGCATGCTACAACTAGAATCCATGCGTCACAACAAAAGATCCCGTATGATGCAAAGAGGATTCCACGTGTTGCAACTAAGACGAGATGCAGCCAAATTTTTTTTTAAACTAATATACAGTAAACACCACCAAAATTGTACAGTTCAGTTCAGTTCAGTCGCTCAGTCGTGTCCGACTCTTTGCAACCCCATGAATCGCAGGACGCCAAGCCTCCCTGTTCATCACCATCTCTCGGAGATCACTCAGACTCACATCCATAGAGTCCGTGATGCCATCCAGCCATCTCATCCTCGGTTGTCCCCTTCTCCTCCTGCCCCCAATCCCTCCCAGCATCAGAGTCTTTTCCAATGAGTCAACTCTTCGCATGAGGTGGCCAAAGTACTGGAGTTTCAGCTTTAGCATCATTCCTTCCAAAGAAATCCC
>SJYT01025140.1:103477-130570 GCA_006410635.1 Cephalophus harveyi | reverse complement strand
AGACATTACTTTGCCGACTAAGTTCCGTCTAGTCAAGGCTATGGTTTTTCCAGTGGTCATGTATGGATGTGAGAGTTGGACTGTGAAGAAAGCTGAGCACCAAAGAATTGATGCTTTTGAACTGTGGTGTTGGAGAAGACTCTTGAGAGTCCCTTGGACTGCAAGGAGATCCAACCAATCCATTCTGAAGGAGATCGGCCCTGGGATTTCTTTGGAAGGAATGATGCTAAAGCTGGAACTCCAGTTCTTTGGCCACCTCATGCGAAGAGTTGACTCACTGGAAAAGACTCTGATGCTGGGAGGGATTGGGGGCAGGAGGAGAAGGGGACGACCGAGGATGAGATGGCTGGATGGCATCACTGACTCAATGGACATGAGTTTGAGTGAACTCCGGGAGTTGGTGATGGACAGGGAGGCCTGGCATGCTGTGATTCATGGGGTCGCAAAGAGTCAGACACGACTGAATGACTGAACTGAACTGACCTGACCTGAACTGTGTTCCCAGGGCTAATTTAGAAATGCATAGGAAACAGAGAAGCAACGTCCATTCCATCCACTTGACTTCTGCCATTTCCTCTGAGGCACCATAAATGTTTACCAATTTCTGGTTCTAGCCAGAGATCTTTAACGTGTCAGGATATAAGGCTGGCCTGAGCTTCCCCAGTGGTTCAGCAGTAAAGAATCTGCCTGTACTGCAGGAGATTCAGATTCAACCTCTGGGTCAGGAAGATCCCCTGGAGAAGGAAATGGCAAGCCACTTCAGTTTTTTTGCCAGAGAATCCCAGGGACAGAGGAGCTTGGTGGGCTACAGTCCGTGGAATCACGAAGAGTCGGACACGGCTGAGCACTCAATGCTGTGCCTGTACTGCAGGAGATTCAGATTCAACCTCTGGGTCAGGAAGATCCCCTGGAGAAGGAAATGGCAAGCCACTTCAGTTTTTTTGCCAGAGAATCCCAGGGACAGAGGAGCTTGGTGGGCTACAGTCCGTGGAATCACGAAGAGTCGGACACGGCTGAGCACTCAATGCTGGCCTGTGTTTGAAGGCCAGATGCTGTGATGAATGACTTTCACCCTCCTGTTCCTAGGGCTCCATGGATATTATCCATGAAATGATTCAACTACCAAACACAGAAGAAGCATTTGTCATGAGAGGAGTGGATAGTGGGAGTATTTTTTTTTTTTTAATAGTAAATCATTAGATTCAACAAACTACTAAACCATGGAACTTAAAGAAAATTCATCCAAAAGGCGAACCTCATTTCACACTTCCAGGAAGAATTTTTAACACATTTCCAGCCTTAGCATGAGCTTCCTGAGATTGTGAGGATAACACCCGTGTTAAGTATAACAGGGCATTAACTGGACATTAACTACTAGCATTCAAACAGCTGATCTATGAATGTGGAATGGAGAAAGAAGATACTTCCCATGGAAAGCTTGCCAAAACAGACTAGGTAGCCGGGCGAGCAGAAAAGAAAAAAGTTTTTATTCAGAAAAACTGGAAAAGAAATTGAACCCTTTTCTTTACCATTTGTAGAAAGATGGTCCTAAAGGGCAGACTTTAAAATAAAAATTTATTCATCTGTTTATTTATTGGGCTGTGCCAGGCCCTAATGGTGGCCTGTGGGATCTAGCCCCCTGACCAGGGATTGAACCCAGGCTCTCTGCATTGAGAGTACAGAGTTTAGCCACTGGACCAGGCAAATCTAGGCAGACTTATTTTAATGAGATTGTGGAAAGATGAAATAGCAGGTAAGATTCAACAATTCAGTTCAATCTTCAGGGAAAGATTCCCCCAAGCTCTTATGAGAAAATCAGCCTCGGAGCCACAGAGGTCCCTCTGCCTCCACTGGCACAGCCTCTGCCTGTCCCCAGGCTCCCCCTCCTCTGTGTCTGACACTCTACAAAAGCTAGGCAACGACTCTCCCTGCCTCCAGATCCCCTCTCCTCTCCCACTTCTCACAAGCTGAAGCCAGGCTGCTTTCTCTAAACCCCAGACCTGTGCCCCTCTCCCCATCCTCCAGACCACCTTGCCTGACAGCCCACCCCCACAGCAGGACCCAGACTCTCTTCAGTCAGCCCCCGAGACAGGCTTCTCGTGAGTTAGAAAGAAAGCCCAGCAGCCCTTGCACTCATCCTCAGGTGTTCGGATGTTGTGGTCTAGAAAGTTTAAAATTACACAACAGAGAGTGATCTACGGATGATGTCATTGCCATCTCCCCTTACCTTTATTTCATAGAAGAAAGGACATTTCAACAGCAAAAGAATAGAGAAGATCTCAGAATACAAGCCCGTCCTCTGGGTTTCCCTAAAGTAGTGAAAGCGTCTACACCTGCCGTCGCACGCCGACTGATGACTTTGGGATGTCAGGCAGGTGACATAGCCATGTGTTGTTTTTGTGAGTTGCTTTGGTGCTGCTGGTGGCGGGTTTTCCTCTGTGTTCGGATGTTGTGGTCTAGAAAGTTTAAAATTACACAACAGAGAGTGATCTACGGATGATGTCATTGCCATCTCCCCCTACCTTTATTTCATAGAAGAAAGGACATTTCAACAGCAAAAGAATAGAAAGAGAAGATCTCAGAATACAAGCCTGTCCTCTGGGTTTCCCTTAAGTAGTGAAAGAGTCTACACCTGCGGTCGCACGCCGACTGATGACTTTGGAATGTCAGGCAGGTGACATAGCCATGTGTTGTTTTCGTGAGTTGCTTTGGTGCTGCTGGTGGCGGGCTTTCCTGCCAAGTCCTGACCGCCTAGAGACACTCGATTGCTTGGGCAGCACAACTCCTCAACGCCTGGTCACTCGCCCTGTGATCCCGCCTGACCATCTGTAGGAGGGAGGGCAGGGAGCTGCGCTCCCGGACAGCCTAGGGGAACAAGCATGCAGCCTGCTCCAGCATCTGCCACCGCCTCTGAGTGACCTGAAGACAGAACTGCTGTGTCCACCCCTAGAGGTGAGAGACCATCCTCCCTTCTCTCCTTTCTCTGCCGCTAGTCCAATCCTGATCTGCGGACTGAGAACTAGAACCCGCAGGCCTCCTCTTTGGCTAAGGAGCCTCCTCGGCCACCCACCCCGACTCCTAGGTGGTCTCAGGTAGGAGGCAGGCAGCGCCAAAGATAGTCTGCATGCTAGCCAGCGTCTGAGCCTGGAAGAGTGAGAGGGAAGTCACTGAGTCGTGTCCAACTCTTTGTGACCCCGTGGACTGTGGCCCACCAGGTTCCTCTGTCCATGGGATTCTCCAGGCAAGAATACAGGAGTGGGGTGCCATTCTCTTCTCCAGGGGATCTTCCCGACCCAGCGATCGAACCCAGGTCTCCAGCACTGTAGGCAGATTCTTTACCATCTGAGCCACCAGGGAAGCCCAGTTCTAATACTTAATAGACTTTAAAATTTTCTGAGTAAAAGACCATCATGCCATCTGTAAATAATAATGATTTTGTGTCTTCCCGTCATTACATCTTCTATTTCCTTTTCTTGCCTTATAGCACTAAATAGCACCTGTAGTACAGGTATAGTAAAAGCACCTAAATATTTATCATTTTGTCTTTATAGAATATTTACTAATCTACATTTTACACCATAGTGGATGAAAGTCGCTCAGTTGTGTCGACTCTTTGCGACCCCACAGGCTAAACAGTCCGTGGAGTTCTCTAAGCCAGGATAATAGAGTAGGTAGCCGTTCCCTTCTCCAGGGGATCTTCCCAATCCAGGGATCGAACACAGATTCCCTCATTGCAGGCGTATTCTTTGCCACCTGAGCCACCAGAGAAGCCCAGGAATACCGGAGTGGGTAATTATCCATTCTCCAGTGGATCTTCCCGACCCAGGAATCAAACCAGGGTCTCCTGCATTGCAGGCAGATTCTTTACCAGTTGAGTTACCAGGGAAGCTTACACCATAGATTTAAATGTAAGATCAAAGACCAAAAACACCAGAATGAATGAAACTTAGAGGCATCTAAACATACATTGAAGTTAAATGTCATTTCTTATTTAAATTAGTTTATCCCTACTCAAAAAAATGACATTTAACGTCAATGTGTGTTTAGAGGCCTCTAAGTTTCTTTAATTCTGGTGTCTTTGGACTTCTGCTTATGTATGTTTCCTTTTAGAAGATGTGAATGTGGATCGTCACTTTGAGTTGAATGAGAAGATATGAGCTGAGAAAGGTATTAGAGCAGGATTTGGGGCAAGGGTGATCATTGAGAAAAAAGAATGAGACCACACTGTTCAGAACTTCTGAATGTTTCTGAGTCCACTAAATTTGCAAGTGACTACGTTGTCACCTCCCCTTTATCTTTCTGAAAATTCCTATCCCAAAGCCTTAGATAGGGTCGCTCACAGTAGGATCTGTGCCAGGGTTGGGTGGCGAGAGCCATGTGGCCCAGGGTGGGGTGTCAGAGCTCAAGCAGGAATGAGAAGGGCCTCTAAGTAGGAAAAGGAATGGTCGGTGAAGAATGCTGGAACTGAATCAGGGTCACGATGGTGGGAAAGGGGTGGCCTGGCGCAGGTTTCTGGAGCCCAGGTGAAATGAAGCAGGCATCTGTGTAGGAGGGCTGCCTCCCACGAGGTGGCGGAGGCCCATGGGGCGAGGAGGTCATCTATCTGAGAGGGCAGCCTGGCAGAGGGTGTCAGAGCCTGAGGGGCTTGCAAAGGGCATCTCTGCAGGGAGAGAGAGGCAGCAGCAATGAAAGGCTGACTCTACAGTATGGTGGGGACGGGTGGTTAATCAAACAAGAAAATATACTCCATTAAGCATGATGGAAGTGAGGTTTCTCACCATCAAAGAAGGGGGTTGTAAATATGTAAACTGGTTGGCCTAAAATCAAAGGTAATTATTTGAACCCATGTTTTTGATATAGATAGCTATAGAAATGAACCTAGATGTAAATATGTGTGTGTATATATACACATATGGGGCTTCCTAGGTGTCGCTAGTGGTAAAGGACCCCTGCCAATGCAGAGACATAAGAGACTTGGGTTTGATTCCTGGGCTGGGAAGATCCCCTGGAGGAGGGCACAGTATTCTTACCACCCCAGTATTCTTGCCAGGAGAATCCCATGGACAGAGGAGCCTGGCGGGCTACTGTCCATAGGGTCGCAAAGAGTTGGACACTACTGGAGCGACTCAGCATGCATGTGTGAGTCACGCTGACTCACGCATACTTGTCATGCCCTCTCACTGAATTGGGGATCCAGTTCCTAGCTCACTGAAAGCCAGCTGATAGATGAGCTAGTCTTGCTGAGATATTAGTGTCTGAGGTTGCCTCTTTTCACTCCATAGGGCCTTTTGGACCTGTAACACAGTCCAAAGGGTGGCAAAGAGATACAACTGAAGTGACTTAGCACATATGCGTGCATGCGCGCGTGCACACACACACACACGCATATATTACACACAGAGGTACGCTTTTGCACCAACACTGCATTCCTGTCTCTGTCCACCAACAGGACCTGACCCCAGTGGTGTTCTGATTCAATGAACCTATCTAGCATCTGGATCTTAGCATGTGGATACTATTCTCTGCTAAAAGGAACCAGGAATTCTTAGAGGTAATGGTTACTTCCTTAGCTGGGGCTGGAAAAATCCAAGATGAGTGTGGAACAGTGAATATCAGGAGCCTGGAAAATGTTCATAAGCTTTAAGGTAGAAATTCTTTTTTTTTAGGAAACTATCCTAAATGAAATCACTATAAATGCTGAAAAAATTTTAGCATAAATATGCTCATTACTTTATTGTATGTAATAAGAAAAACTGGAAACCTAACCAAGAATAATGTAAATGACCGAAAACAGTAATGAATATTCACTGAATTGGATGTTACACAGACATTAAAATTAAGTGTATTTTAATTTTATACATATAAATGTATGCTTATATTATAATGTTAAATTATAAATGGAGCATCTGGATTCAGCATGAGTAAAACATCTCACCGAGGTCTGGCTCTTCCTTGCAACTTTCTAGAACCCCTTCTGCTACATCTCATGTACCCAAGTGTACATCAATACCTTGAGATGTGGTTAGATTCTTGCTGTTTCAATATCTTGACTTTTCTGCTCTCAAAAACCATCTACCCTCCTAGGTTTACACCATTTAGCCATACAACTCTCTACCCTGCACCCCACCCACCTCTATCATCTTTTTGTCATTCTCTACGCAGCCATGCAATTAAAAGACGCTTACTCCTTGGAAGAAAAGTTATAACCAACCTAGATAGCATATTCAAAAGCAGAGACATTACTTTGCTGACTAAGGTCCATCTAGTCAAGACTATGGTTTTTCCTGTGGTCATGTATGGATGTGAGAGTTGGACTGTGAAGAAGGCTGAGCGCTGAAGAATTGATGCTTTTGAACTGTGGTGTTGGAGAAGACTCTTGAGAGTCCCTTCGACTGCAAGGAGATCCAAGCAGTCCATTCTGAAGGAGATCAGCCCTGGGATTTCTTTGGAAGGAACGATGCTAAAGCTGAAACTCCAGTACTTTGGCCACCTCATGTGAAGAGTTGACTCATTGGAGAAGACTTTGATGCTGGGAGGGATTGGGGGCAGGAGGAGAAGGGGACGACTGAGGATGAGATGGCTGGATGGCATCACGGACTCGATGGACGTGAGTCTGAGTGACCTCCGGGAGTTGGTGATGGGCAGGGAGGCCTGGCGTGCTGCGATTCATGGGGTCGCAAAGAGTCGGACACGACTGAGCGACTGAACTGAACATCTGCCCTCTGAGCTTCCTGGGTGACTCAGTGGTAGGGAACGCACCTGCAAGTGCAGGAGATGTGGGTTCAATCCCTGGGTCGGAAAGATCCCCTGGAGAAGGAAATGGCACCCTAGGCCAGGATTCTTGCCTGGGAACTCCCATGGATAGAGGAGCCTGTCGGGATACAGTCCATGGGGTCGCTAAAGAGTCAGCTTAGCAACTAAACAACAACACTCCCCCTCCTTCATGGAAAACCAGGGCACCAATTTCCCACAATTGCTCTCATTGCCAAGTCTTACGTGTCCTAGGGAGCATCTTTGGACACACAGACAGGGCATCATGGTCTCTCATTTTACTTAATTTACATCCCAGAGCCAGTGTTGTTCTTCCCTTCTAATCCAATTTAGCGATCTGATGCCAGGCCCTTTGGACCTCATTATTACACAGTACTGATCAGCTTTGAAATGTTAAACTTCCAGACTCCACCATAAAACAGTTTTTCTGCTCTTTACTTAGCAACTTCAATGTTCTTATCCCTCTGTCCTAATGCATCCATCCTATTATTCTGAATCGTTGGATAGCTAGTAATTAGCAACCTCCTAAGACTTAGGTTAAGTGGCAGTTTTTGAACAGCAACCTCATTAAACATCCTCAGCCTGGCCAGATCCCATGCAATCTTCCTCTTCTATTAAGCTGTGAATGAAAGCTCTGGTTTTTAACTCAAGGTTTGAACATCAACAAACAGTTCTCTTTTACTACAAGTCACCATGTTAGTAAAAGACTCTTACTTCAATGTTTCTATTTATCTAGAAGCTAAAAAAACACTTTAGCTTAATAAAAAATAAAGTAAAATAAAACAGTGTAAATAAAAAGGATCTGGACTTGGGGAAAAAAAAAAAGCTCAGATACTCAAAATGATACACGAAAGTACATGTTGCCAATCAAGGTTCTCACTTAACCCAGAAAGCCCTATAAATTCTTGACAGTCCCACAGAGGAAAGAGATTGCATTCTGTTCAAAAGAACTCTCTTGTATTTTGAAAGATCTAGTTCTTTGAAAATTAATAATCCTGAAGTGATAACTTCTGTTTAGTTTGAGAAAGCCTGTTAAAGAGAACCTCAGTTCTCTGATCGTTCTTATAAAGCACAGTTCATTGTTCCTGGGTTTTCAAAATTATAGTGATATAACCCATCATTTGTTTTATTTGATGTTGTGTGTAAGCTTGCTATTCAGATTTAAGGAAAATAATATTCAAATTAATGTTTTAAGCAAGGCTTGAGGCTTCTGTTCATGGATTGCAACAACTAATGTGTGCCTTGTGGAACTATCTGCATTTAATAGATTCTCTTGAAGATTAGGGTGACTCAGTTGACGTTCTTTAAAATATAACGGCTTTGGGTCATTTTACAAGATTGTCTCATTTCTTAATGTTTGTATGTCTTTTACTTCATTACTTGTTCTATTTATATTTCCTTGTTTGTTGTGCCTCTTAAAAAGCTGTATATATGAAAATTTCACCAGTACTAATCCTTTTAGGCATGAAGAAAAATTATCTGTAGAGAAAGTAAATAAATTCTTTATGAAGAAAATAAATTCAGGAAATACATTCAACCCAGTAAATGACTTGATCATCTACCTGATGTGATATATAATTTACTCATTTTCCAGAGGATCAAATTCAGGGTTGGAGAGATGATTTGCTCATGATCACATAGGTAGGAAGTGATGGAGTGATGACCCAAATATATTCCTCCTGTGTCCTGGCCCAGTGTTCCTGTGGGAGAATACACAGAAGTGGAAGAGGGACTTATAATGCAGACATGATCAAGAAACAAAAAACAAAGTAAAATCATAGATTAGAAAGTATATCTAATTGTATCTTTGGTATTAGCAATGGATCCTCCTTAGGGCATTCTTCAAAGACTTAAAATATAGTTTAATAGGTAAAAAATAAATATATACTTTTTTAAAAAGAGAAGTCTCTACTTTAACTGAGTAATAGAATATTGGAAAGGCTAACCGTGGCCTAAAATGATGATATCCAGTGAGGACAAATTCACTGTTTCCATAATCTTGTCCCAAGAACCCACAGTTTATCTGGTATTAATTTGCTAGAGCTGCCGTAAGGAAGTGCCACAAACTGAGTTGCTTAAACAAGAGATTTGTTGAGATATGTTTTCATGAAATGATGAGAATGATTGGTCCTTGGATTTTAAAGAACCATTAATATCATTGATGGTAAGAAGAGACAAGACCTTTTTGGTTTTTGAAGTATTTACAATACTGTCTGTTCTTTTGAGCCCACAGTTCTTGGGTCTAATGTCTGAGACCAAGGTGTTAGTAGGGTTGGTTCCTTCTCTCTCCTAGCTTTTGGCGGTTTCCTGCCAGTCTCTGGTGTTCCTTGATTTTCGCTGCATCATCCCCGTCTCTGCCTTCATCTTCACATGGCATTCTCCGTGTGTGTGGATGTCTGTGTCTGTGTTCATCTCTCCCTTTTTAAAATTTTCTATTATTGTGATTTTGGGGTCATGCCAGTGGCATGCAGGATCTTAGCCTCCTGCCTGTGTCCCCAGCAATGGAAGCCCAGAGTCCTAAGCACTGGGTTACCAGAAAACTACCCCCATTCCTCACCCCACCCCTTTAGAAAAAAAAAAATTAATAATAACAGTGGCAATCATGCTGTATTAGGGACCCACACTGCTTTAGTATGACTTCCTCTTAACTGATTACCTGACAGCGCTTTACTCTCATCTCTTTTCCACCTCCCTGCACCCACAGAAAAATGGGCTGAAGGGCTTAAAGAAAGAGTGCTATACACAGAACCATTTTCCTTTGGTTCACCAGGACTGAACCTGACCATCTTTTCCTTTAGGATAATTCCTCTCTGCTTCCCCGCACTCTCTTAAACAATTTAGACTCCTAACGAGTTCACTCTTTTGTTCCTCAGATATGCCCCGTCGAGATCACACTGACCGAACCTCATTTGTGAGCCTTTATTATACTGAAAAAACGTTCAAGCCTTTTAAAACTCATGCCCCCTTTCTCCTGATGCTTGTGTCTTTTTAGTTGTGGATATTCTCTAGAGCTGAGAGGCTATCCATCAATAATAATTAGAATTGAGGGAGGGGACATTAGTTGATCCTTTAGTATGAAGAGCAATATTGGTGGTATTGTCCATTTGATTTCTTGCCATTATTGCTTATTATTTATTATAAGAGAAATGTATGTTAATATTATCAAAGCCTAAATACTCTTCTGACTGATAGATAATTTTCTCAGTCTGTATGTGAGGTAAAAGATGGGTTTCATTTTTAAAAGTGTTTTTATCAAAGCAAATATATTTCATCAATAACATAGACCTTAAAATCCCCCCAAAAAATGTTTCAAAAAAACTCCCTCCTAAAGAATTATAGCTAAGATAGCCCAAGAACCAGAGTGACCAGGGCATTAGGATTGAATCTTGGCATCTTATTAGTTTTTGTTTAACAGATGTTGTATGGTTATTCAAAAGAACATACAGTATTGCAAAATCTCTGAAAACCAAAAAGATCTGTTGTTGTCTTACTATCAACAATATTAATGGTTCTTTAAAATCCAGGGATCAATGATTTATATTCTTATTTCATGAGAGCATACCTCTTGTTATTCAAAGAAAATCTTATAATGGTTTATTTTTTTAAAAAAAGATCCTAAAAACCATCACATGACCTAAGGGAAGGTCATGAGATTGAGTCACAAAGCTTTTGGAAATTCTTCTCCAGCATTCTGACCTCCATCTGGCAGTGACATCATCTTGTCCTCGCTAGTTATAGGACCTGCTGGGCAACAGAAGGGAAACTCTGAGACACAGTAGATCACTGGATAATTCACGCTGTTTCCCAATGAATTTTATATTGTTTATTTTTTTATCTGGGGTTTTCACCCCAGAGATCAGTGGTACAGATCCCCCTTATGAAGGTGAGTAATCATTTCAAACTTTCACTCAAATAGCAGATAAAAAACTTGACCCATTATCCTAGAAAACTGGTCCATGGCAACTTTTTAAAATTTTAATTGAAGTATAATTGATTTACAATGTTGTGTTAATTTCTGCTCAACAGCAAAGTGACTCAGTTATGCATATATATTCTTTTTTCATATTCTTTTCCATTATAGTTTATCATGGGATGTTGAAGATTGTTCCCTGTGCTATACAGCGGGAACTTGTTGTTTTCCATCCTGTATATAATAGTTCGCATCTGCTAATCTGAAACTCCCAGTCCTTCCCGCTCCACCCCCTCCCCCTTGGCAACCACAAATCTGTTCTCTGTGTCTGTTTCATAGATGTGTTCCTTTGTGTCATATTTTAGATTCCACATACAAATGATATCATACGGTATTTGTCTTATTCTTTCTGACTTCACTTAGAATTATAATCTCTAGGTTCATCCATGTTGCTGCAAATGGCATTATTTCATCCTTTTTTATGGCTAATTGGTATTTCGTTGTATGTGTGTATATATATACACCACATCTTCTTTATCTATCCATCTCTCAAAGCACATTGAGGCTGTTTCCATGTCTTGGATATTGTAAGTAGTGCTGCTGTGAGCATAGGGTCCATGTATCTTTTTGAATTAAAAGTTTCATCTTGGTATATGCCCAGGAGCAGGATTGCTGGATCATATGGCAACTCTATTTTCAGTTTTTTGAGGAACTTCCATTCTGTTCTCCATGGTGGCTCCATCAATTTACATTCCCACCGGTAGTGTAGGAGAGCCCACTTTTCTGCACACCCTCTCCAACAGTCCATGGCAATTTTCTCTAGGGTGATATAAAGTGCACTGCTGGAAATATAACTTAGATTTTAAATCTCTGTCTCATATCCTTTGTGAAGAAAGTACAGTTTTTAAAAAATCGTAAAAGAAATCAACACATTTCTGACCTCTGGTCCTGCTTTTTTTCAGAGCATGAGATGACGCCCATACCTGAGCAGCCAGTGGCTGAACCTCCCGTGACTGAACATCCCGTGGCTGAACATCCCGTGGCTGAACATCCCCATACAATGGAAGAAGAAAATACGGAGCATACTCCTGAGAAAACTGGCAATTCTTATAAAGATGTAAAACAGTGTAAGTTTTCCAAGTTAATGGTAATACATATGCAAAAGATGATTCGACTGATTTGATTTATAAGCTCTAAAATTTCTATAGTCATTTAAATTCCTATTTAAATGTTAATTTACCTATCGATGTCTTGGTGTATGAAATGGAATTCTTATTTTCTTCAACTTTTTCCATGAAATATTATGAAGTTTAATAAGATTTGGTAACTGTCTATAATTAATATAGGATTTATCCTAGCAGTGTGGTTATTTATTCACCTTAGTAACAATTGAACTAATTCTGTGGTGAGATAAGCAAAATTTATTTGGAGATGTGTGTCAGTTTCCTAGAGCTTCTTGAAATAAAGTATCACAAACTAGGGGACTCAAAGCAAAAGAGATTTATTCTCTCACAGTTCTCACAGAAGCCAGAGATCCAAAATCAAAGTTTTGGTCACACCATACTCTCTTCAAAGCCGCTAGGGCAGTGGTCCCGAAACTTTTTGGCACTAGGGACCAGTTTCATGGAAGACAATATTTCCATGGATAGTGTGGTGGAGGGATGGTTTCTGAAAGATTCAAGCACATTACGTGTATTATGCCTCCTCTGATCTGATAGGAGGCAGAGCTCAGGCAGTAACGTGAGCCATGGGGAGCAGCTGCAAATACAGATGAAGCCTTGCTTGCTCGCTCACCTGCCACACATGTCCTGCTGTGAAGCCCAGTTCCTAACAAGCCATGGACGTGGCCCAGACTCTAGAAGACTATCTTCCCTTGCACCTCCCAGCTTCTTGTAGCCCCAGGAACTCCTCGGCTTGGAGCAGCAGAACTCCAGTCTCTGCCTCTGTCTTCACAAGTTCTTCCTGTGTCTCCATGTCCAAATCTCCCTGTTCTCAATAAGGACACTGTTTTTGTTCAGGAGCTCACCTACTCCCACGTGACTTCATCTTAACTAGTTAAATCGTCAATGACTCAATTTTCAAATTAGGTCACATTCTGCAGCGCTGAAGACTTCAACATAGCTTTTTGGGGCAAACAAAATTCAACCCATAACAAGATGACTTTGAGATGTTTGGAAGATCTGCTACACTTCAATTATTCACCTTTCTTCATACAAGCTTTCCACGTCCTTATAAGGTCCACCATTCTAAAATGTGAAAAGTTCATAAAAAAGCTCTTGATTAAATCTAACTATACTGGAATTTTTAATAATATTAGCCAAAGAAAAAAGAGAAATGCAGTGAAGATATACATATATACACATATTCAAGTACTTTGAAAATTATAATTAGTACATAAGTTGTATTTCTATTCTTTCTTTGATGAATCACTATCCTCTTTTGTAGGTGAAAAAACTCCCTGGTGCTCAGAGAGGTCAATCGCCAGGTTTCATAGATACAAAGAAGCAGTGTCAGAGTGGTGTCTAATCTATCCAACACAGGCTACGTCTACTATGCATCGACTGCAAAATGATGCAGTTGTTTCCTTTTCAGGATATTTCTCTATTTTTAACTCCCAGAGATTAAATAAACCAAGAGCCTGATGATTACTTTGATTAAAAAATCTTTCTTACACAAAAACACACACACACACACACTCATAACATAAATGGGACTATACTAAAGAATTGTATTATGACATGCTTTTTCTCATTTAAGAACTCTGGAGCTTTTTTCATGTATACTTCATTATTTTTAATGGATATATAGTAGTCTATGAAATGATTTTCCATAATTAATCCACTGTCTTATTAAAGAATTAGATTATATGCAGTTTATTTCTCTTGTACATTGTTCTCATGCACACTTGAGTGTATCTCTCTTTGGATAGATACCAAGTACTGAAATTTCTGAATCAAGGATAAATCTTTTAAAATATTGATAGGTAACACCAAATTGTGCTCTAAAACACATCTATCAAGAATGCTCCACATGTCACATATACTGAATAATGTTAATCATGTTTTGTGAATAAGGGAGAATTTTTATTACTGTTTTAATTTGCACTCTGATTAATTGTGAAGCTGAGAATGTTTCTTTATATTTGTTGGGCATTTTTATTTCTACTTTTGTGATTTATCTGTTCATATCCTTGGCCCATTTTTTCTATTAGATTGTATTTTTATTTATTTGTAAGGGCTCTTTTTTATATTTAATATATTCAATCATTTCTCTATGGTAAAAGTAACAAGTATTTTCTCCCAGGCTGTCACTCACCGTTAAACCTGTTTAAGTATTCTAATCACAGAGAAAATTTAAAATTTTATAAGATCAATTCTTGATTAATCAATTTCTTTACAACTTCTTCACTGTATTTTGTTTAGGTAGGCCTTATCCAATCAAAGATATTAAATTATATTCCAATTTTTTGAATAACTTCATATTTTTATTAAAACTCTTAGGTCTTCTTAAATTCAATTATTTTTGTATATGGTGTAAAATAGTCATAAAACTTTACATTTTTCGAGGAGGATTGCCAGTTATCTAACACTAATTCCCTACTGATATGAAATTCACATTTAATATAATCTAAATTCCATTTGAAATTGGGTCATTTGTTACTAATACCTTTTCATTGTTTCTTTGATCTGTCTTTCCCTGCAAAGATCCACAATGTTTTAGTTTTTATACTCTAATAACTCATAGCATTAAATATTGACCTATGATTTTCTTCTATTTCTCCATAGATCTATCTCAGAATTTTTTCAAAATTAATGACTGTGTGTGCGTGTCTGTGTGTTGGGGGAAATGGATATATATGTATATATTAAACACACATACACATTCATGTGTGTAAATTTTTCTGTCATTTCATGAGATTTTGGAAAGAGGAGATCTGTGTATGTATGTTCAATATGGCATCTTGATCCATTTTACTTTGAGTCTGAATAGATACATCCATTAGTTTTAAATTACAACCAGCCTTACTGACAACTCTTTAAGAGCAGGATTCATTATGTGCATATGTAAATGTGAATCCCCTGGGGAGGTTGTGATTGTTATTGAAATATGTGCTATTTAAGCTGAACTATTACAGTCTAGCCGAAGGTTCAAGGGCAAGTGAATGCTTCTTACTTGGCTAAAATTTTACAATGTTAATACAAATAGTAATGATACTACACATCTACAAACCTCCTTCACACCCATTATGCACTTGTATATGTTTTTTGTCATTTCTTTAATAGTTTCTTTTCAGAAAGAATCATTTAGCATAAGGATACTAGTTTGGTTTTTTTCCCCATGAATTTTATTTTTAACCCTTGCCCCACTTGTTATTTTGTAGCTGAAGAATGTCTCAAATACTTTATTATTCTTTTTTTAGAATTAATGTACATGTTTTAGGAAAAAATTCAGATGAGGAAAAAATGTAAAAGGAACAAGAAGTGACTTACCTAGCTGCTGAAAAGTTTTGATCTTATGTTTTCAGATGTCTTCACAACACAAAATCCAAATGGCACACAGTCTGAAATTTCCGTGAGAGCAACAACTGATCTGAATTTTTCTCTGAGAAACTGTAAGTAATGAAAGGCAGCACTGCAAATAGGAAAAACACTTAAAGCAAGATTTCAAAATAGCACTGCAGACTACTGGGTAGGAAAAAGGTCTTCTGTTCAGTTCGGTCGCTCAGTCGTGTCCGACTCTTTGCGACCCCATGAATCGCACCACGCCAGGCCTCCCTGTCCATCACCATCTCCCGGAGCTCACTCAAACTCATGTGCATCGAGTCCGTGATGCCATCCAGCCATCTCATCCTCTGCCGTCCCCTTCTCCTCCTGCCCCCAATCCTTCCCAGCATCAGAGTCTTTTCCAGTGAGTCAACTCTTCTCATGAGGTGGCCAAAGTACTGGAGTTTCAGCTTTAGCATCATTCCCTCCAAAGAAATCCCAGGGCTGATCTCCTTCAGAATGGACTGGTTGGATCTCCTTGCAGTCGAAGGGACTCTCAAGAGTCTTCTCCAACACCACAGTTCAAAAGCATTAATTCTTCGGCGCTCAGCCTTCTTCACAGTCCAACTCTCACATCTATACATGACCACTGGAAAAACCATAGCCTTGACTAGACGGACCTTAGTCAGCAAAGTAATGTCTCTGTTTTTGAATATACTATCTAGGTTGGTCATAATTTTTCTTCCAAGGGGTAAGCGTCTTTTAATTGCATGGCTGCAGTCAACATCTGCAGTGATTTTGGAGCCCAAAAAATAAAGTCTGACACTGTTTCCACTGTTTCCCCATCTATTTCCCATGAAGTGATGGGACCAGATGCCATGATCTTCGTTTTCTGAATGTTGAGCNATCTGAAGTTCATGGTTTCACGTATTGCTGAAGCCTAGCTTGGGGAATTTTGAGCATTACTTTACTAGCATGTGAGATGAGTGCAATTGTGCGGTAGTTTGGGCATTCTTTGGCATTGCCTTTCTTTGAGATTGGGATGAAAATTGACCTTTTCCAGTCCTGTGGCCACTGCTGAGTTTTCCAAATTTGCTGGCAGATTGAGTGCAGCACTTTCACAGCATCATCTTTCAGCATTTGAAACAGCTCAACATGAATTCCATCACTTCCACTAGCTTTGTTCATAGTGATGCTTTCTAAGGCCCACTTGACTTCACATTCCAGGATGTCTAGCTCTAGGTGAGTGATCACACCATCATGATTATCTTGGTCATGCAGATCTATTTTGTACAGTTCTTCTGTGTATTCTTGCCACCTCTTCTTAATATCTTCTGCTTCTGTTAGGTCCATACCATTTCTGTCCTTTATCGAGCCTATCTTTGCATGAAGTGTTCCCTTGGTATCTCTAATTTTCTTGAAGAGATCGCTAGTCTTTCCCATTCTGTTGTTTTCTTCTATTTCTTTGCACTGATCGCTGAGGAAGGCTTTCTTATCTCTCCTTGCTATTCTTTGGAGCTCTGCATTCAGATGTTTATATCTTTCCTTTTCTCCTTTACTTTTCACTTCTCTTCTTTTCACAGCTATTTGTAAGGCCTCCTCAGACAGCCATTTTGCTTTTTTGCATTTCTTTTCCATGGGGATGATCTTGATCCCTGTCTCCTGTACAATGTCACGAATGTCATTCCATAGTTCATCAGGCACTCTATCTATCAGATCTAGTCCCTTAAATCTATTTCTTTCTTCCACTGTATAATCATAAGGGATTTGATTTAGGTCATACCTAAATGGTCTAGCGGTTTTCCCTACTTTCTTCTATTTAAGTCTGAATTTGGCAATAAGGAGTTCATGATCTGAGCCACAGTCAGCTCCTGGTCTTGTTTTTGCTGACTGTATAGAGCTTCTCCATCTTTGACTGCAAGGATATGATCAGTCTGATTTCAGTGTTGACCATCTGGGGATGTCCATGTGTAGAGTCTTCTCTTGTGTTGTTGGAAAAGGGTGTTTGCTATGACCTGTGTGTTCTCTTGGCAAAACTCTATTAGTCTTTGCCCTGCTTCATTCCTTATTCCAAGGCCAAATTTGCCTGTTACTCCAGGTGTTTCTTGACTTCCTACTTTTGCATTCCAGTCCTCTATAATGAAAAGGACATCTTTTGGGGTGTTAGTTATAAAAGGTCTTGTAGGTCTTCATAGAACCGTTCAACTTCAGCTTCTTCAGCATTACTGGTTGGGGCATAGAGCTGGATAACTGTGATATTGAATGGTTTGCCTTGGAAACGAACAGAGATCATTCTGTTGTTTTTGAGATTGCATCCAAGGACTGCATTTCGGACTCTTGTTGACCATGATGGCTACTCCATTTCTTCCAAGGGATTCCTGCCTGTGGTAGTAAATATAATGGTCATCTGAGTTAAATTCACCCATTCCAGTCCATTTTAGTACGCTGATTCCTAGAATGTCGACGTTCACTCTTGCCATCTCCTATTTCACCACTTACAGTTTGCCTTGATTGATGGACCTAACATTCCAGGTTCCTATGCAATATTGCTCTTTACAGCATCGGACTTTGCTTCTATCACCAGTCACATCCACAACTGGGTATTGTTTTTGCTTTAGCTCCATCCCTTCATTCTTTCTGGAGTTATTTCTCCCCTGATCTCCAATAGCATATTGGGCACCTACTGACCTGGGGAGTTCCTCTTTAAATATCCTATCATTTGGCCTTTTCATACTGTTCATGGGGTTCTCAAGGCAGAACACTGAAGTGGTTTGCCATTCCCTTCTCCAGTGGACCACATTCTGTCAGACCTCTCCACCATGCCCGCCGGTCTTGGGTGGCCCCACAGGGCATGGCTTAGTTTCATTGAGTTAGACAAAGCTGTGGCCCTAGTGTGATTAGATTGACTAGTTTTCTGTGATTATGGTTTCAATGTGTCTGCCCTCTGATGCCCTCTTGCAACACCTACTGTCTTACTTGGGTTTCTCAGTGGAGCTAACATCATCAGGGAGTCTTAATTCGTAAAATAAGGAGACTCCACCATAGCCACTGCACTGGTAAATTCAGAAGGCAAAATGTTTTTACATTTCTTAGCCTCATATTTTTGGTTTGAGTGGAAAGAAAAAGAAAATAACTAAATTGAGGACTCCAGAAAATTGTTTTTTTCTTAAACCACATTTTTACTTCTGTCTACTTTGTGCTTTCAGCTTCAAATATTATTTCTTTTTGCATCTTTCTACCAAGTATAACTACTGATAGAGGAAATGAGGAAATGTTGCTAGCATGTCACTTTGGAGGCCATTACAAGTCTCTAAAGTATATATACTACATCCCTCACCTTAAAGCGTCAACAGCTCATATCTATGAAACCCAAGAAGACAAGGAAATGAGGATGAAAGTAAATAGGGCAAGAGAGAATGTTTCTGACTATGACAATATTTAATATTAGGAAAATTCAGACTCAGCAATGCCTAATAATTAATAAAACTTCTTGACAATAATGGAACATTTTGAGCACTTCCAAAACTTGAAACAAATATGACATAGGGACATTTTGAGGGCACACGTTAATATAGACAGATCTCTGATGGCTATTTTGTTTGCATATAGCAGACAACATCTTGAACTGTTTCTTCAACAGGCCAGATACCTAAAATTCCCTTCAGGAGATGGATTATTGATGACCATAGCACCCATGGAAGAGTTTTCAAAACCCTATCTTATCTTCCCGTAATTCAAGTCCCCAGAGGACTGTCAAAGTTGGATTGGGATAAGAAATTTTTGCCATTTTCACCGGGGCTCTAACAGAGACTTGTTGAGTGGTGGGGACATTCTGGAGGAGCAAGGTCCCCAAGGAGATGGAAATCTCTGGAATAATTTTGACTAATTATTCTCCTAGTCCCTAAAATGATGAGGACAGGCAGTAGTGAGGCAATCCAGACATGCTTCTCTCAAATCAAGTGGGGGCTGCAAAGCAGCATTTAAGGATTACGTCCCAGTCATTCCAGCCCTGCCTGAGTCCATGTCGACTGTGGTAATGGATTATTTTTTTCCACCCTTTCTTCCAACAAGTTACCTATAATAATGTTGTCTGTAGGCTCAGTAGAAATCTTCCTAGAGTGGGATTGCCTGTAATTCATATGGCACTTCATCCATTCCTGTCTGAAGGAAAGTTAACTCAAATTGCCAACTTCATAGGGAGAAAAATAAATGGTCTTCCAGTCACAAAGTGAAAAGTAAAAGTGAAAGTCACTCAGTCATGTCTGACTCTTTGTGACCCCATGGACTATACAGGCCATGGAATTCTCCAGGCCAGAATACTAGAGTGGGTAGCCTTTCCCTTCTCCAAGGCATCTTCCTGACCCAGGAATCGAACCGAAGTCTCCTGCATTGCAGACAGATTCTTTACCAGCTGAGCTATCAGGGAAGCCCTCCAGTCACAACTTCTCCCAAACTGACTCTTACATACCCCCAGATGGACGCGTTATCGACTGAGATGTCGCCTCAATCAGGGCTGGAAATCCTTGAGCTGTAACCCCAAAATTTAATTGCCCAAACTGATTTGCGTGGTTAACACCATATGTTTCCAGCTTACCAGGACACGGATGCTGCCCCCCTCTTTCATGTCATCACACTGAACCAGCAACCCAGTTGTCCTAGGTTGACAGTGTTCCTTCAAAGCCTGGGAAACCACGTGAAGCCTCACCCAGGAGAGCTTCCTCAGTGCCAAAGGAAGCGTGTAGCCCCGCACCCCCAGTTTCTCCTCTCTTACAAATCATAGGCATATCAGTCCCACCTCAGGCAACCTCTTATTGTACAGACACCATTCTTCAGTGGCTTCTTCTTTCCCCTCCTTTACGGTATCTCAAGAAAAGGTCAGCCACATTCTCTTTGGTTTTGTTGTTGTTATTGTTGTTTTCCTCTCTCCTTTTCTTTGTTCTATTTTTTAGCTTAAAAAATACCTAATTACAAATGTTGAGTCAATATTTTTATATGCCGATAATCCATTATGCCTTTTCCTAGATAAACTCTTCAATGAAACAACTACAACGGCACCTCCTGAAGTAGTCAGCCACGAAGAAAGTAAAGAACCTTTTGGAGAAACTACTCACAGTATTAAACTTACAACGTTGTAGTCAGACCTGGAGCATGTCATTATATGACTTAAAAATTTAACTTTCATTACTCTGAGTATTTCATAAAGTGATAACATACTTAAAGAATTCATACTACTACAATTTAAAATCAGTCTAAAATCTTTTAAATGGTAAAAATCTAGGAATCAGTTTTCAGATTTACCTGACAAAAGATAGGAAATGAACTCTTTTCAAAATACAACCTGATTGTAGTAAAAGGTATTACAGTTATATTTATATTAAATATATATTTATATAAAATATCATGTGTGTATAAATATACATTTATATAAATATATTTAATACATTTTAATATATTTTTTTTTAAAAAATTATAGTAATAATTTTAACAATCACATACTTGATAAATAACTCTGCTTAGAGTTGATATTTAGCATTTCCTAAGAATATTAGTGGAGAGTTTGGAGCTAGAGTTTACAAAATCAAAATTATCATTTTACTTTTCCGACAGTACTCTTTCTTATAACATACTTGTGAAATCATAACAACTCAGGATGGCTTTTCTCTAAGGTCTTGAAAGAGGAGTGGTCTAATTGAAGACAGTGAACTGTCATTACATGAAACCCTATATTCTCCAGTTCATACAATCCAAGTATATTCCTCATGACTCCTTTAATATGGTTATTCACTTTCGTGAATAACCATATTAGAGTAATATTTTAAAATAGAAATCTTATCATGCTGGTATGCCCCTTCTTAAATACCATCAGTAACTTAATGCTAGGTTTGGGGTCATATTCTAAATTCTTAACCAGGCATTCAAGTCTGAAGTGATCTGACCATTGAAGAACTTGCCAGTCTCATTTCTGGTCGCGTTCCCCACCCATATTCTCCACCCCAGACTACCTGAACCTGCTCATAACACCTGCGTTTGCTCACCGTGGAACGACCTCTCTCTCACATAGTTTATCTGGCAAACAATTCCTAGTCCTCTGAGCCTTTATGAGAGCATGGCCTCCCTCGCGAAGTGTTTCCAGCTTTTGAAAGTGAATTAGATCCTTCTGTGCGTACCACCTGTGCGTTGCTATGAAAGCCCTCATTCTCCTGCAGTGTGATGAACAGTGATTCTTGTCTGTCTGCCTCTCAAAGTAAGAGTGTGTTCCTTAAACATAAGACCTGTATCTTGTTCATTTCTGTAACTTTAAATGCCACCCACAGGGTCTGGCACATGGCAGGAACTCAAGGTGTAACTGTTACATGACCAGACTAACATAAAAAAATGAACATTCTATCAGAATTTTACTAAAGTCAAATTACCTTATTTTGTTATCCTGTTCTATTTTGTTTTTTAAACAGAAGGAACCCAGAGTCCAAATGAGCCTGCATTTTGGACAATGTTAGCTAAAGGTAAACTCATAATAGTTAGGTAGCTGGGAAAATGTTTTGGTTTTCTAAAGTCTTCTGTAAGAAAGCCAAGATCATTGTAAATTTTTCTAATTCTAAGAATTAACATGTCAGCATTTTGTTGCCATCATCACGTGTAATAGCAAATGCAACACAGACCCAGAAAGATGATCAGTGTCACACATTTTCCGATCCTCTCACCAAAAGTTTCGCTCTCCGACAAATGTTACAGTCTAGCCATTTATTTATGATTAAAAATTTTAAATAAGGCTCTTGCTCAATAGTATCCCTCTTTGTATTTGGGGCAGTATGTGTATAAGCAGATGGGGATGCATGAGTGAATGCAAAGTATATATCAAAATATATGCATGCACAAAAGTAATGTGTAAATCATAAATGTATATGCATTCATTTATAAATCACACGCATAGCATTTGTGTATATGCATGTATACATAAAATGTATATAATCAATAAATGCATACATGCATAAATGTAATTCATGTATCACACACATATATGCATGCATTATGTGAATTATATGCCATATTTGATGGATCCTCATTTGCGGATTCTGTATTTGTGAATTTACCTACATTTAAAATTTCTTTGGAACTCTCCACATCAATACTTGCAGAACTTTCACAGTCATTGATGGACACACACAGAGCAGCAACAAATATTTAATTGCGTGAAGCTCTTGTTCCCAGCTCAAGTATAACAAAGGCTTTCTTTTTTCAGCTCTCATGCTGTAAACAAAATATATTTTTTGTGGTCTGTTTAGTGTAAGGTGTTTTGCATTTTTGTGCTTTCTGCTGGCAATTTTGCTATTTTAAATGCCCTCCAAGTATAGTATTACAATGCTGTTTGGTTCCTAAACAGAAGGCTGTTATGTACCTCAGGAAGAAAAATGTGTGTATTATATAAGCTTCATACAGGTGTGAGTTATAATGCTATTGATTGTGAGCTCAGTGTTAATGAGTCAGACTGTAGCCCACCAGGCTTCTCTGTCCATGGGATTTCCCAGGCAAAAATACTGGCATGGGTTTCCATTCCCTTCTCCAGAAAATCTTCCCAACCCAGGGATGAAATCTGGGTCTCCCTCATTGCAGGTGGATTCTTTACCTCCTGAGCCACCAGGGAAGTATAATCAATTAGCCATATATACTAAATAAAGTGTCTCTAAACAGAAACATACATAAAACAAGGCTGCTGCTGCTGCTGCTGCTAAGTCGCTTCAGTCGTGTCCGACTCTGTGCGACCCCATAGACGGCAACCCACCAGGCTCCCCCGTCCCTGGGATTCTCCAGCCAAGAACACTGGAGTGGGTTGCCATCTCCTTCTCCAATGCATGAAAGTGAAAATTCAAAGTGAAGTCGCTCAGTCGTGTCCGACTCTCAGCGACCCCATGGACTGCAGCCCACCAGGCTCCTCCATCCATGGGATTTTCCAGGCAAGAGTACTGGAGTCAAAAACAAGGTTGTATGACCAGAGGCTCATAAGAACCTAACCCTGTATTTCCCTTAGGAATGATGATGCTTCAGTATCCATTTAATTCAGTGCTTACATGACTTAACAACGACTACCATAAAAAATGAGAATGAACTGTATATAGTATCCACACACATCTACACACACAATAACTTTAGTAAGTGAATTTTGTTTACCATAACACCAATTTATTGTTTTAACAGCTATAAATGCAACCACCAGTGAGGACAACCAACGAGATCAATTTTTTCACCCAATTCCAAGTAAGAGCAAAATACTTCAATTAAATGGATGCATAAATACTTGCACACATTTTAGCGTCTACACGGTGATACTGTTTTCCTCAGTAAGCTGTGGTATATGTAAGAGAGTAGTATGGTGACTGGCGGTATACTAGAGAGGACATTTACAGTTTTAGGAAAGGTGTGGTTTCTAAACAGTGTTCTCCATGACCATATTGCAGATATTTCCATCTTCCTGTTGTGTAACTTCTATTCCTGGAAGTAAATAGAAACAGTAAACTAAATGGAGTTGTAGGCAAAATGAACGATACACAGGATGCAGTTTTGTTTTTAATTGACAGAATTTTTAGAGCAGTTCCAGGCTACAGAAAAATTGAGTAGAAAGTGAAGAGTTCTAATATATTCCACCCACCTAGTTTTCCCTGTTATTAACATCTTCCATTGGTGTGGTGCATTTTTCTTTTATAATTGATGAGCCAATATTGATATTGTTATTAACTAAGCTTCACAGTTTACATTAGAGTTCATTCTTTGAGTTGTACAATTCTACAGGTTTTCACAAATATCTTGTGTCCACCATTACAACCATACAGAGTAGCTTCATTGCCCTAAAAATTGTCTGTTATCTGCTTAGCCATCTTTCCCTTCCCCAACCCTGATCTTTCTGTTGTCTCTATGGTCTTGCCTTTTCCAGAAGGTCGAATAGTTGGAAACATACATGCGTTCTTTTCAGAGTAGCCTCTTTGGCTTAGTACTCTGCATTTAGGTTTCTTCTGTGTCTTTTTGTGACTTGATCGCTTACTACTTTTCATCACTGAATAATATTCCAGTATACAGATGTACTGGTATGTTTATCCACTCACCTATTGCAGGACATCTTTGACTGTTTCTAAGTTTTGGCAATAATGAATAAAGCTGCTATAAACATTCATGTGTAGGTTTTTGTGTGGTCATAAGTTTTCAGCTCATTCACGTAAATACCAAGGATTGTGATTGCTGAATCATGGGGTAAGACTATGTTCAGATTTGTAAGAAACTGCCAAACTGCCTTCCAAAGTGGCTGTACCATTTTGCATTCCCACCACCAACAAACAAGAGAATTCCTGCTGCCGGATGTAGTTTTCATTAATGGATTGATTTTATTTATATGAATAAAAGAACTCCTGACTTTGATGGAAATTTTCATAACAAGGCATCATATTAATTTTCCCCAAACCTCTGTCCTATGTAAATACATTGAAAAAGAAATGGCATCTGGTAATACATACAGGGCCTACTACCTTAATTCTGTGCTGGGTTATTTGACACTTAATGCCACTTGCCTTTCAGTGAGTCAAGAAAATGGTGTCAGTCTTCTTTATTTAGAAAAGTGATAACCGGTAATGACAATGTTCTAGAAATATTTTGTCTTTTCGAGTAATGAAAACATGATCAATTTTCTATTGTGTGTTGAGCACCTACCACACTTTACATATGTTATTGTGTCAATCCTCACAGCAATTCCATGAAAGCTGGTATTATCTCCATTTTACAGATGAGGAAACTGTGGCTTAGAGGGGGGAAAAAAAACCTGTCCCAACTTGTAATTAGCTTTTTTATAATTTCCAATGGTTAGGAATTTCAAACCCTTCTTTAGTTTTGGCCATCACCTTGATAAACAAATGTACTATAAGCACGCCTCTTTACAAAAGCCCTTTTGATTCAGGAGCACAGCCCATTTTAATATAATTTATTTCCAAAATAAATCTGCCTCAAACTCAAGATATCAGTCATTCACAACTGTATACATTTCTCTCCCCTTGGCCTAGGATTGCACATGGACAATTTTAATTTTATTAATATAAGAGAGTACACACATGGGAATTTGTCATTGCTTATTACCAAAACATCATTACCTGAAAAAAATAATGAAAAATCATTGGAACTTTTGGGTGAAAAGATGTTAGAGGAGAAGGGACAAATAGCAACATGATCATTTAAAGTCACCATTACATGCCTATTAAGTCAGACATAATTCAGGAAGATATAAAATTTGGCAGTAAATATATATATTTATTCTTCAGTAAAAAGACTTTTGGCATTTCTGGATCCAGACATGATTTTAATCATATATTTTATAAAGTTAGCTAAGTTTCCATTTCTTTAACATCAAATACACTAGATTTGATCACAGTAATAAAAAGACAAATTCAGTTCTTAAGCCTTGTGGAGGAAGCACTGTAGTACATCATCCTTTTAACTTAAAAGAAAAACCACCTCCTGCCAACAAAAGAAATGCATATTTCTCTCCTGAAGGACTAATCCCATGTGTGTAATTTCATCACGTTTTTAATAGTAATCTCTTCCGAGTCTTGGATTGGTTTTTAATTATACAAGGAGGAAGGCTGATATATGTTTTAACATCTGGTCACCTGGATTTGATACCAGATTTTGCTGCTTACTAGTTATGTGCCGAGGGCAAATCCATAAACCTCTGTGATCCTGGAAAATGGAGAGAGGGTCAGCTCCTCCAAGACTGCTGTGAAGGGGAAAGGTTAAAAAAAAAGTTGAGAGTCTTTGTCCATAGGAAGTGGCCTATAACCTTCTCCTTGGCTTTGCATGAAGGTAGAGGGGAGAGTGCAGTGAAGACCCTGGGTGGCAAAGGCTTCTCTCCAGTTGCATTGTGATCCTTATTCCACCAGAAAAACTTGCTGAACACAGTCACTCTTTCCCACTGCATTTTCTTTCTTTCCTCTCAGACTCTGATGTGAACGCTACATGGGAAGACAACACGGCAAGAATACAGGAAGCCAAGTTAAAATTAATGCTGGGCATCTCACTGATGACCCTCTTCCTTTTTGTCGTCCTGTTGGCAATCTGTAGTGCCATGCTGTACAAAATGAAGATGATGAAGTAAGTCTGCAGACCTCCGGAGCCTTTAAAACACAGGACAGGACACTCCCACTCTCCTGTCCCCAGTAGAGGGCTGGGCAAGCACGACTCCCCAGGTATAAGGTATTCAGTTTGGCTCCTTGCCTCTATTTGGAGAGGGCCATAGAGCTGTCTCTCAGGGAGTATCCCACTTGAACTTGTCCTCAATATTTTAAATAATCATCTAGAGAGAGAAACAACCCTAGTCAATTGGGAAGGTAATAGAGAAGCTAATGCATTCTTTTTCCATAGCCTTGAGACAAAAGGGGTTATGAACTCTGTTCTAAATAGCACATCTGTGTAGCGTCTAACATTTTTCATTCATTTATCTAGTATAATAATAAATAGACAATATATTGGACAGAATTCATATATTATTTTAAGATGCTTTTCTAAGTCAAGCTGCAAACGCACCCAAAAACAGTTCTTGACGTATGTTTCTGTTTTCAGATATAAACAAGCATGTCAGACTGATGAATACTCCGTCAACCCAGAGCTGGCCACTCTTTCTTTCTTTCAACCATCAGAAGGCGTATCAGACACATCATTTTCCAAGAGTGCGGAGAGCAGCACGTTTTGGGGCACCACTTCCTCAGAATTAAAGAAATCAGACACAAGGTCAAAATCTAGGATGACAGACATGACTTCCACAGCCTCAGAGGAGAATGAGGAGTCAGACATGATTCAGAGTGAGGAGCCCAGCGAGGAACCCACAGATGATTAGACAACTGTAATATTTTTGTCATAAAAAATACCTTTGTGATGTTCATTTATAATTTGGAAACT
>SJYT01025140.1:30873-99759 GCA_006410635.1 Cephalophus harveyi | reverse complement strand
ACTTGTGAATACCTTTGCAGGTATCATTTTTAAATGCAGTCAAGGTACTGGGGCAGTGGGGCTGAAGAATGTCTGGTGGTCCTTCCTGATATCACTTCTCCCCTCTCCCCTAGTCTAGATGTCAGGAGAGGGTCACATAGCCCAGACTGATGTGTATGTGTGTTGGGAGGGAGCATGTCTTCTCATTTGGCCCCTGCTGACCCTCCAAGCCGCTATTAAACCTGGAATTCCTAAACAGGTTGTCTAGACCTCTGATCTGTTTGTTTCCTCTTAGACATAGTAATACCAGTTCCTTTTAAACTTGTTTCTCCCCCTATTCTGAAACACCCCTGCGCTTCCCTTCTCTGATGCTCTTAACCTGCGTCTTCCCCAGCCCTCTAAGAGGGCTGTTTACCACCAGGTAGCTACTTACGGGCAATTCCTATAGAGCGGCTGTTCTAGGAAACAAGGACTTTGCCTTGGGACGAGGAACCAAGTAATTAGAATCTCCATGAGTAAAATTTCCCAGCATCGCACTCTAGGATCAGGAGAATTAAGAACTAGTCCTCAATCCCTCTTGCTTGTCCCTCCCACCTAAAGTATGTTGGAGATCCAGATAGACCGAGGAGTGAGGGTGCCATGGAGATCCTGTTTGAGGGTGTCTTCCTGAGAGCCTTTTGGGTAGCCCCACAGTTCCTGAAGCCGGGAGGGGGGGACATCCAGGGACGTTTGGGAAGATGGTAGACTGGGCTGGCCACCGGGAGAGAACCTCTGCCCGCCTAACCGAGCGCTCACCCTGAGTGCCCAGCCCCTACGAGGGTGGCCCCGCCCACTGCTGTGGCTAAGGGGCGGGGCCAAAGTCACGTGGCGGGGAGTCGCGGGGCGAGGAGCGGGTGGGCAGGCGTGTAGTTAGCTTCCTGCTCCTCATACGCGGGGTCCTGGTTTGCTGGTTGCAAGGTGCAAGTGCACAGTCTTCTGTGGCTTTATCCTCGCTCTCTGCCACCCGTCCCCACTGTGGACTTAAGGAGTTTCCTGAGCTCTGGTAAAAGGTGGTGGGTGGGGTGGAACCCAGCTTGTGGCACGGCGTAGTTACAAATCAGAAGAAGCTCTTCCCAATCACCCCTAGCCTGAGCAAAGGTTTTAAGTCCGCCTCTGACTTCAAAATTTGCCCTCCAAGTCTGGCTTCTGGTGGAGCAAAATCATTTTAAACTTCTGACATGGAGGGAAATAATATTCTCTCCCCCCTCCCACCCAGCCCCCATAGCACCCCAACACGCTTTTTAAACATCCTTTCCTGAATCATGGCAACCAAATAAAACCCAGCTTATGCCAAAATGCAGTTCTGGCTGGTTACCCAGAGTTTACTTCCCCTTCCAGGTTTCTTTCAAGAAAAATTAGAACCAGTTACATTTGATTCGTAGGTTAATTCTCATGCTTATGCCTGCTCTTCACCTTTTTCCTTCTCCATCAAAATGCCCCACACCTTTGTCACACACTTTGCTTTGGCTTTCAATAGAGTTAATTTCTTAATAGAGAATGAACAGTAAAGTGAAAGGCTAGTGAGCCAAAGGAAAGCTCATTGTGTAAAGAGGAAGCACGTGTGTGTTATCAAAGGGTGTAAGTTATCTAAAATAAATTAAGAAGTTTGAAAAGTATAATTTGGACGATATCTCATATCTGAAATCTCTTGTTTTCGAGAGGGGAGAAGTGTGTAAATTATGCTGTAATTGACATTGAAAGTGTATCTTGGAAAGAGGGAAGAGATGGTAATTTCCTTATTTAAAAAGTCAGGAAGGCCCTGCCAGGTATTGGGAAGGGCCGTGGCTGGCAGCCTTATCTCTTGGCACTGCTCTGGGTTTCCTCAGGAGTATGGATCCAGCTGCTTTCGAGTTTTACTTGTTAATTTTTTTTTTTTTTTTAATGGTTGGTTGTGGAACGGTGTGTTTGTTTGAGGCATTCTGTAGAACAGAAGGGACCTTAGGACCTTTGTGAGAATGTTGAGAACCACTGAATTAAAAGAAGACTCATGCTTTAAAAAAACTTTCTTTTATGACATTGGAGATGTATTGGTGAGAGACTATGTATAGTTCCGTATAAGCAGCATTCAGCTCTTTGAACTGTTGCCAAATTGTCACTGCCTAGTAAATAATAAGGTGAATAGTATATATCCAAACCGTGTCATATTTGACACAGTTTAATATGTATAGGCATGACCTGTCACACAGATATGTAGCTATGCTGGTAATAAGGCATGAATATTTTAATCAGCCATAGGAATGAGCTAGACATTTGAAAGACTTAGATATTCATTGTCCTTCTCATTCCAAGAACTGACCTGATCATCAGCAGTTCCCTGTGTTTAAGGCTGGGTTTGGGAAAGTTACTGTCCTTGTGATAGGAAGCTCTTGGTCCAGGATATTTCGGGGTCTGCACTTCATCTTGAGTGATGTTTAAAGATAAACTTATCTCCCATGAACAATTCTAGGCACGACTATGGAACAATTGGAAAGAATCAACAAAGAAATCAAGTCAGTCAAGACTGAAGCTGAAGAAAGGCAGAAGGTGCTCCCCGGGTTTACTTTAGCGCTTGAAGAGCTACCGCACAGCCCCACAGCCTCCTTGAGTGACGCAAATGTGAAGCAAGGTTTTCCCGAAAACAGCCTGCTCCCACAAGCAAAGTGGAATGAACCATCAAAAAACAAAGAGAGCCAGCCTACAAAGTACCTGATGGACCACACATGTCCAGCAACTGACCTTGAATATGATCCCTTGCTCAATTACTCTGTAGCACTGCTTGGAGCATCTAAAGGAAGGCAGAGTGAGACCGACGGTCAGCCCTTCTGGAAAAAATCTGTGGGTAAAAACTGCCACAAGCCCCTGGAGAGTCAAAGCCCTTATGTTTCACCCATAAGAATCAAAATAAATCTTCAAGATTCTGATGAAGATGACCTTGTCATGGATGTACCTCCAATCATTCCTGTTTCTAGGAAATCTAAACGCTTTAGAGGCTTTAAATGTCAGAATATGGAGGAAAGGAGACAGGTAGTGCCTCTGGAGGAAAGAAATCTTCAGATCAGTGACATAGAAGAGGAAAAAATAGGTGAAACCCAACTAACCACACACAGAGAAGATGACAGTAACAAGCTAGAACCATCAAGATCACTCATGAAAGCCTCACTAGATACTAAATCTAAGATACACATGTGTGGTGTTCAAAACCACATTTCTAAGATGGGAAGCTTTGGTGATGAGAAGACACATGTCTGCATTTCAGGAGAAAATATGTCTTATGCTCCTCCCAGGGACAAAGAAATCCAGACAGGAAGTCATAGTGAAAGGTATCCAAAGAGGATAAGACATGTAAAAACAACTGATGATACTCAAAAAGAAGAGAGTGAATGGCTATGCTCATCAAGCCAACTCCGGTTCTCCTATGCAGACGATCACCTGAAAGGCAGGGTTCTGACAGCACCAGGCGATAGTCAAGACTTTATTTTTGAAGACGGCAGGTTAGTTGAATTTGGTTTAGATAAGGAATATTCTGGAGGTGACACTCCCTCTGATTTTGATGACACTATGAAGGAATGTCTTCAAATTTTCAGTGAGTTCACACAAAGCCAAGATCATGAGGGAGAGACTGCTAAACAGGTTGGTCACTTTTATTTTTTTAATCCTTTTCCTAAATCTAAAAGCGTTTCCCTTAAATACATATTCTCTATATTCTAAACTTTATAAAATATATGTACCATCTATTTTCTAATATTATAATTAAGATACTATAATAAAAATAAATAAATTTAATTTAAATAACATTTATTTATTAAAATAAAAATAATGAAATATATCTATAATATAATAATTAATAACGTATTAGAATGACAAGGCTAAACCTTGGTAAGTGGCCAGCCATTACATCTTGCAAGCTTGACAGTTTCCAGAAGCCATGGTCTTATGTACAGTAACTGATAGCTGATTTGTCAAATTAAAGGAATCTTGTATAGGAATATCTGTGCATGTAAAATTATCCAAAATGTTATTTTTTGTGAATTATTTTTAAATAATTTGCCCAGTGTTTTGGATTTCTGTGGCTCTTCAGGAAACACGATAAATTTGCTTTTACTACACTGAAATTGGATAACTCTTATCGTTTTCCCACTAGGCTTCAGGAAAACAAATGGAATTAGATATGCTGTATTACCAAAACATTTCTGGACCAAAAAGGAGAATTGCACACACTGCCAAGGTTGATGTGAGCCGTTTTGTTTCTCTTTCTGTCCCCCATCCTCCTTCCCTCCCTCCCTCTGGCTTCCTCGCAGCACTTAATATAAAGTTACACTGTCATTTCAAGCTCAAGTATAGTCTAGTACTTGTTATCTTTGGTCCACTAGGGGGCACAAGCGGGCAGTCCATAAATACATTGCCTACTGGTAAGAGTTTTTCAAAACCTTTTTTTCCCCTCATTATCTAACATTTTCATTAAAAGCAGGTATATTGTTTTTGTATAACCTTTGAACTATGAATTACTATGGTCAATCCTCATTATTTTCAGATTCTGTTTTTGCAGATTCACCTATTCAGTAAAATAAATTTGTATCTTTAAAATCAATACTCATGCTTTTGTGGTCCTCTGTAGACACACACAGTGGCAAAAAAAAAAAAGAAAAAGTTGAATTCCCTGACGTACACATTCCCAGCTAAGACTAAACACTGCAACACGGCCTTCTTGTCCAGTGGCCATACTGTTAATCTTATCTGAGTCTATGTAGTGCCTTGTTTTCTGCATTTTTGTGTGCTTTGTTGGTGATTTTGTTATTTAAAATGGTCTCCAGGTGGAGTCCTGTCTACTGTTCCTTGGAGCAAGAAGGTTGCACTGTGCCTGACAGAGAAAATGTGTGTTAAAACAACTTTGTTCAGGCATGAGTTATTAGTGCTGTTGACCACAAATTCAGTATTAATCAGCAGTCTACTAAATGAAGTATTTTTAAACAGAAACACACACATCACAAGGTTATGTATTGACTTAGCGACTGTTGTGAGATTCCTGCAGCTAGGGGCAGTGGCTTGGTATTCTCTAACCCCTTGTTTGCGAGACTCTTATCGAACCTAACTAGAGTGAGGAAGGGGACTTGACTGTTTTCAAAAGTAATCTGAACCTCTTATACATTTATATTATAAATGTTTAAGTTCATTTATGAGATGTAAAAATGTTATTTAATGCAAACTTTATTTCTCTGCACTCCTCTCTGTATTACTTGTACTTGGTATATACTCAGTAGAATCTTTTGCATGTCATAAAAAGAAGTTATGCTTCTAAGTCACAGATAATAGCTTGAATTCCAGTTCTCAGAAGAGTTGAATGTCCTTGAACAAATATTTAATTTCTTTGCGTTTCATTTCCCATGTCCATGAACTGGAAGTAGTGAATGCTTGCCTATCCCAGAGCCAGATGTCATAGATATTTACTAAACTAGTTTCACTCCCCTTCTGTCTTATGAAAAAAGTTTTGCTGGAGGCTAATCTTGTTTCCTGTTCATTGCAAATGTTGTGATATTTATAGTTTTCATTTTACTGTGCTATATAGTATCTCTCCAAATTCTTATATTTAAATGATTGTTGGTTTCATCAGTGACTTTTTTAAAAAATAAATTCTTACACATGGAAGTAACTGGACAAAAGAAGATAAATTTATCATTTAAAAAATATTTAGCCGTTTTGCCTTCTAGAAGCGTTGTGACAGTTTACAGTCCTCCACAGTGTTCAGAGTTCCCTCCCCACAACCTTACAGAAAGTGGATATTATTTTTTTTGAACCTGTAAATCTGAGTGAAATTTTATTTCCTTATTTTGTATTACATTTCTTTGATTACTAGTGAAGCTGAACATTTTGTGATATGTTCCCTTCTAGTAATGAACGTTGCTGTGGAAGAGTCTGATGCTACTTTGCTATTGGGTCACCTGATGCGTTTCCCTGGCTATCTAGAGGATTCTTTTCTTAACTTTGAATTCCAGTAACTTGAGTAGAATGTCTTATTAACACTTCAACCTGCAGACAGTGTCTTTTTCTTATAAGATTTTATTTTCTTTCTTATTTCAAGAAAAATTTCTTATATGCTTAAATAGTTGTTCAGCTTTATTTCAGTTTATTTCGGGGTATACTCCAGTTATGTGTGTGTTAGAGCACGTATAGTGTTACTCGTGCGTGTTCACTTGGTCATGTCCGACTCTTTGCAGCCCCAGGGCTCTGTCCAGGCTCCTCTGTCCATGGCATTCTCCAGGCAAGAACACTGGCGTGGGTTGCCATTCCCTTCTCCAGGAGACCTTCCTGACCCAAGGATCGAACCTGGGTCTCCTGCATTGGCAGACCGGGTTCTTTACCACTGAGCCACCTGGGAAGCCCATGTAGTATCATAAATCTAGGCATTTCCAAAGAGCTTTTGTGTGAAGAGGAACTTGAAATTATCCATCTTATCAATTTTTAAAATCAGTTTTCTTTGTATTATGTTGATGTTTATAGGTATCAACCTGAAAACAGATCACTAGCCTTTCCAGGGACTAATCTTGTTACTAATTAGTCACACTGGGATCTTTCAGACCCAACAAGTAGTGCAGACGATGACTGCCATGAAGGATGGGCAGGCTTTTGATCCTGCCACTTCAGAACAGAAGAAAAATACCTTTGGATGTCCAGCCTCTCAGAGCCAGAGGAAAGCCTTAGGAGGTATGAGAAAATCTTTTCTTAGCCAATTATTTAATAAATGAAATTTTTCTTTATTTTAAAAAACATTTTCTATAAAGTCTATACATTACCAATTATATCACCTAAAGCTTTACATGAAATAATATGATTAGCGTGATGTTTATATGCTAGGCGATAAATAGTCATATTTTGCCTGCATTCTTACATGAAGCAAGTTACTTTATAAATTAAATTTGCTCTTCTAGGTTATCCTGGAGTTGGTGACTTGGAATCCTTTTGTGTTTGCATTTTTTTTTCATTCAAGGGAAGAATATATATTAATATCTCAAGCCTATAAGCAAAGCATTGTGAAATTCTGAGTTGATTAAAATAAATTCAAATCATCTGAGACTAATGACATTAAAATATGCATTTTCCTTTTTCTCTGATTCATTTTGAATTTCTTAGAAAATTCATGCACATCAAGCAGCCTTCATGAGGATGTAGTTCCTTCAAAGGAAAATCCAATTGCAAAGCCAAACAGATCACACATTCCTGTGAAAACTATTGCTTCTTTTCCTGTTAAGGTACTATAAACTCAGTCTGAGACCAGAACTTTCTCTCTAATAACTGTCTTATCCTGCCCTCTTATTGATCCCCTTAGAGGGTGGCTGAATTCTTCTCTCTTGAAAATCTCTAATTCAGATAAATGCCAAACCTCCTGAAGAGAAATTTCCACCTTTTTTGGTGACCCTTAGAGTTATTTATGCCCATTTCTCACTTTTAGTTAATTTGGCTTTCCTGGCAGGCTACATTCCATGGAATTGCAAAGAGTCGTACACAGCTGAGCAACTGAATGTGCACACACGCGTCCTTGGAAATGTTAGGCATATATTTTTCAGACCTGTATGCGTGCTCACTTGCTCAGTCATGTCTGACTCTTCGTGACACTATAGACCGTAGCCCTTCAGGCTCCTCTGTCCATGGGATTTCCCAGGCAACAACAATACCGAGTGGGTTGCCATTTCCTGCTCCAGGGGATCCTCCCAACCCAGGGATCAAACCCCCCAAGTCTCCTGCATTGGCAGGTGGATTCTTTACCACGGAGCCACCTGGGAAGCACCTTACGTCTATAGCTATGATTAATTTAAGCCATCTCAGATTTTTTTCAGAGCAGAGATGGACATTGGAATATGCCTTTCAAGGCACATGAAGTGAGGGGTGTATATGTGTAAGTATGTGAGAGATACCGGGGTATGTGACAGAGAGAGACAGACCTTCAGAAAAGAATGCCCACAAGTAATAAGATAGTTTAACCTTACATCTTTAGTCATTTTTCCCTTACTTGTGGCAGTGATTTTTTTTTTTCTTTTTACCAAGTATTCTTTGTCAGGAAACTGTCAGTTTTAAGGCTTTCCCCCTCGCTAAAAGTGAGGTAGATTAACTCATCCTCGAATTCCCAGTCTCTTAAAGTCCTTCAGAAGTTCACCTTGTTTCTGGCTGGGATCATTTGAATTTTTGTTTGTTTATTTTTGCCCGGGCTGGGGCTTTGTTGTTGCAGGGGCTTCTCTCTGGCTGGGGTGGGCAGGCTCTTCATGGCCGTGGTTCCTCTTGCTGCAGAACTTGGGCTCTAGGTGCGCGGGCTTCAGGAGTTGTGCGTGTGGGCTCTAGAGCTCGGGCTTAACAGTTGCGGTGCCGAGGCTTAGTTGCTCCGCAGCACGTGGGATCTTCCTGGATCGGGGATCGAACCCGTGTCTCTTGCATTGCAAGTGTGTCTTTCCCACTGAGCCACCACGGAAGCCCCTAGTTGTGGTCATTTTAATATTGAATATGCGTGGATCTTTCATAAATTTTAAGTCCAAACACATTTTCTCAATGCCATGGTAACTGAAAGCATTAGGATATATATTTGTTTTAAGAATGATAAACTACCCACCTTCCTACATGCTGATCTGAGGACCTCATCTGGATGTGGAAGCAGCAGAGGAATTAGATGGGTAATCAGATCAGCCTTAATAATGGTGGACGCACCTGAAACTCTCCCGTTGTTAATCGGCTCTGTTCAGGCATGCCTGACTCTTTGCGACTGCATGGACTGTAGCCTGCCAGACTCCTCTGTCCACAGGATTTCTTAGGCAAAAATACCAGAGTGGGTTGCCATTCTCCATAATCGGCTGTACTCCATTACAAAATAAAAAGTTTAAATAAAAATGCTGGACGTATAGGCAGCCATCTCACTTCCTCTTTTGTGAGTATAGATAATTTATACCTTGCATTTATTCTACTTTTAATGAATTTAAAACTTGAAATAATTTTTAAATTTAATTTTGACATAAAGCTCACCTAAGATAGTTTTACCCCTAGACGCATGGTTGGAATGTTAAACAGAAAACACCCGTATTCTTTTTTCCTCTAATCAGTAATTTTATATTTATCAAGATGGTGAAATACAAGGTGGCTCATCGGAAGCAGGCTTTAGGAGCATCAGAATCCGCATCCAAAGTTCCTGATGAAGTAAGAAAATGTTATGTCATCCTCTTTTTTGAGAAGTATTTGAAAGTTTATAAAACAGAGGATGAGGCATTTAAGAAGGTCAGTACTACATAATATATCTGAAAACACACACACACTCTCTCAGTAACAATTGCACTGAATGAAGAACTCGTGGGGCACAATTACCAAAGACATTTACTAAGTTTATCTCCACTGCTTTTAGCATTGCTTTACTAGCATGTGAGATGAGTGCAATTGTGCGGTAGTTTGAGCATTCTTTGGCATTGCCTTTCTTTGGGATTGTAATGAAAATTGATCTTTTCCAGTCCTGTGGCCACTGCTAAGTTTTCCAAATTTGCTGGCATATTGAGTGCAGCACTTTCACAGCATCATCTTTGAGGATTTGAAATAGCTCAACTGGAATTCCATCACCTCCACTAGCTTTGTTCGTCGTGATGCTTTCTAAGGCCCACTTGACTTCACATTCCAGGATGTCTGGCTCTAGATTCGTGATCACACCATTGTGATTATCCGGGTTGTGAAGATATTTTTTGTACAGTTCTTCTGTGTACCACCTCTTCTTAATATCTTCTGCTTCTGTTAGGTCCATACCATTTCTGTCCTTTATCGAGCCCATCTTTGCATGAAATGTTCCCTTGGTATCTCTCATTTTCTTGAAGAGATCTCTAATCTTTCCCATTCTGTTGTTTTCCTCTATTTCTTTGCATTGATCGCTGAGGAAGGCTTTCTTATCTCTTCTTGCTATTCTTTGGAACTCTGTATTCAGATGCTTCTATCTTTCCTTTTCTCCTTTGCTTTTCGCTTCGCTTCTTTTCACAGCTCTTTGTAAGGCCTCCCCAGACAGCCATTTTGCTTTTTTGCATTTCTTTTCCATGGGGATGGTCTTGATCACTGTCTCCTGTGCAACTGAACTGAACTGTGGGCCTGGGTTTTCCCTCTGTCTTGGATGGCTTCTCTGATCTTGCATGCATGCTAAGTCACTTCAGTCACGTCTGACCTCTTGCAATCCCATGGACTGTAGCCCGCCAGGCTTCTCTGTCCATGGGCTTCTCCAGGCAAGACTGGAGTGTGTTGCCATTTCCTCCCCCAGGGGCCCTTCCCAACCCAGGGGTTGAACCCGCGTCCCTTAAGTCTCCTGCATTGCAGGCAGGTCCTTTACCACTGGTGCCACCTGGGAGAGTTGTAAAAAGTACTCTGGTAACTTCTGTTGATAAAAGCTGTCTTCATCCTGTGAATTTCCATCTAGGCCAGTAGTGTCTGAATCTGAGTTGTCTCCCGACTCTTATCTACTGTCTGGTGAGCCGCAGTCTTCACCACTCCCTACTACGTACGCCTGCTGTGCTCATCTGTCAGCCATGCCTGGCTTCTTGCAGCACCTGTGTTTGCAGTTCAGTCAGTTCACTTCAGTTGCTCAGTCGTGTCTGACTCTTTGCGACCCCATGGACTGCAGCACACCAGAGTCCCCTGTCCATCACCAACTCCCGGGGTTTACTCAGACTCGTGTCCATAAGAGTCAGTGATGCCATCCAACCATCTCATCCTCTGTCGTCCCCTTCTCCTGCACACAATCTTTCCTAGCATCAGGGTCTTTTCCAATGAGCTGGTTCTTTTCACAAGTGGCCAAAATATTGGAGTTTCAGGTTCAGCATCAGTCCTTCCAGTGAATATTCAGGACTGATTTCCTTTAGGATGAACTGGCTTGATTTCCTTGCAGTCCAGGGGACTCTCAAGAGTCTTCTCCAACACCACGGTTCAAAAGCATCAATTCTTCAGCGCTCAGCTTTCTTTATGGTCCAGCTCTCATATCCATACATGACTACTGGAAAAACCATAGCTTTGACTTTATGGACCTTTGTCAGCAAAGTAATGTCTCTGCTTTTTAATATACTGTCTAGGTTGGTCAAAGCTTTTTTTCCATGGAGCACATGTCTTTTAATTTCATGACTGCAGTCACCATCTGCAGTGATTTTAGAGCCCGAGAAGATAAAGTCCGTCACTGTTTCCATTGTTTCTCCATCTATTTGCCCTGAAGTAATGGGACCAGATGCCATGATCTTTGTTTCCTGAATGTTGAGTTTTAAGCCAGCTTTTTCACTCTCCTCTTTCACTTTCATCAAGAGGCTCTTTAGCTCTTGTTCACTTTCTGCCATAAGGATGGTGTCATCTGCATATCTGAGGTTATTGATATTTCTCCTGGCAGTCTTGATTCCAGCTTGTGCTTCATCCAGCCCTGCATTTCACATGATGTACTCTGCATATAAGTTAAATAAACAGGGTGACAATATACAGCCTTGATGTACTCCTTTCCTGATTTGGAGCCGATCTGTTATTCCATATCCATTTCTATCTGTTGCTTCTTGTTCTGCATATAGATTTCTCAGGAGGAAGGTCAGTCTGTCTGATATTCCCATCTCTTGAAGAATTTTATAGTTTGTTGTGATCCACACAGTCAAAGGTTTTGGTGTAATCAATAAAGCAGATGTTTTTCTGGAATTCTCTGTAGTTGCTACTCAATTTTATTTTATTTTTTACCAGATTGAAACCTTTCTTCAAATCAGTGGCAAGAGCTATAGTTGCTACCCCATGCACTTTTTAAAAATCCAGTGTGAAGAGGTGAGGGCTGTGGCTTACTAGATAGAGTCATTGGTTAGTGGGTTAGTTGCATCTGACTCTCTTGTTACCATGGACTGTAGCCCACCAGGCTCCTCTGTCTATAGGATTTCCCAGGCAAGAATACTGGAGTGGATGCCTTTTCCTATTTGAGGGCATCTGCCAAACCAAGGGAGAGAACCCACGTCTCCTGCTTGGCAGGTAGATTCGTTACAACTGAGCCACTGGGGAAGCCTGTTCTAGATAGACTGAGTCCCATCTAAAGGCAAGCAGACACTTCTCAGCTCCATCTGATTATTGCAGTTTGGAAATTCAAGTTCAGAATTTCCAGATTTATAATCTTTCAATACTTCCTATTTTAAAATCTCTATTTAAAACACTGTTAAACACATGTCTGAGCACTAGACTTGGGCTTTGTGCTGCCCTTCCTGAGGCAAATTCAGATGACTCTGGAGGTTATTTTTAGTTATTTGTTATAATTAAATTTTATTTTTAATTGGGGGATAGTTACTTTACAACATTGTGATGGTTTCTGCCCTAAACCAACATGAATCAGCTATAGGTATACATATGCCCCCTCCCTCTCGACACCGTGAGTGGGCTTCCCTGGTGGCCTGACCCAGTGGTAAAGAATACGCCTGCAAATGCAGGAGACATGAGTTCAGTCCCTAATCCAGAAAGATCCCGCGTGCCTCAGAGCAGCTAAGCCTGTGTCACAACTACTGAACCTGTGCTCTAGAGGCTGAGCCCTGCAACAAGAGAAGCCACTGCAATGAGAGCGTGGCCCCTGCTCACTGCAGCTGAGGAACAGTCACGCCGCAGTGAAGACTCGGCGCAACCAGAAGACAAATGGAAAAGAAGGCGACGTTCAAGCGCACCATGGGTGAGCGCGGGAAGAGGCAGATTTCAGATCAACACGAGAAAGACCTTTATAACTGATGGTGAAGTGAAAGTCGCTCAGTCACGTCCGACTCTTTGCGACCCCACTGACTATATAGTCCATGGAATTCTCCAGGCCATAATACTGGAGTTGGTAGCCGTTCCCTTCTCCAGGGGATCTTCCCAACCCAGGGACCGAATCCAAGTCTCCTGCATTGCAGACAGATTCTTTCCCAGCTGAGCCACCAGGAAAGCCCGCTTTACGTATTCTGGAAACAGATCTCTTTGATAAACGTTAGCAAAAGTTCTGTCTGTGGGTTTTCTTCTCCCTTTCTTGATGTTATCAATTGCAGCACAAAGTTTTTCACCATGATGTATTCTAATTTATTTTTCTTGTGGTCTTAGTATCCTATATAAGATAACTAAGTCACAAAGTTATTTTTTTTCCTAAGAGGTTGAGAGTTGTAGCTTTATACTTAAGTGTATGATTGTTTAGAATTGATTTTTGCATAATGTGTGAGGTAGAGGTCCAACTTCACTCTTTTGAATGTGGATATCCAGTTTCATAGCATCACTTATTCCAAAGACTGTTTTTTCCCTCAATTAATTTTCTTATCACTTCTGTTGAAACGTAGTGTAACTGACCATAAATTTTTTTCTAAGACTCCATTCCATTGATCTCTATTTCTGTTCTTATGCTAGTACTATACAGTTTTAATTACTGTAGCTTTGTAGTAAGTATTGAAATTGAAAGTGTGAGGTCTTTAAATTTGTTGTTCTCTTTCAACACCATTTTGGTCCTTGGCCTATCCAGGTAACTTTTAGGATCAGCTTATATTTCTCAAAAATACTGAGTTAGGATTTTGATAGAGGTTGTTTTGAATCAGTAGATCAATTTGTGGAGTATTACCATTAACAATATTCCGTCTTAGAACCATGAACATGAAATGCCTTTACATTTATTTAGATCTTCTTTAATTCCTTTCAACAGTTTTTTGTGTTTTTTCAGAGTACAAGTCTTGAAGTGCCTTTGTTAAGTTGATTCCTATGTGTTTTAATCTTTTTTAAAGTTCCTCATGTTAGGGGGGAAAGCTTTCCATTTTTCTTAAGTGCAATAGTAACTGTTGGGTTTTTGTACATGCCCTTTCTCAGTTTCATTTAAATTTTCTAATATATTGGCATATAGTTGCTTATACTATTCCTTAATGACTCTCTCTATTTCTGCAAGTTCTATAGTGATGTCTTCTTTGATTTTAATAATTTGAGTCTTCTCATTTTTGGTCAATCTAGCTAAACTTTTATCAATTTGGTTGATCTTTTCAAAGAATTCAACTTTTAGTTTTGTTGATTGTCTCTATTTTTAATTATTTTTTAAAGTTTATTTTTAATTGATTGATTTTTTAGCTCCTCTTCACTTTCTGCCATAAGGGTGGTGTCATCTGCATATCTGAGGTTATTGATATTTCTCCTGGCAATCTTGATTCCAGCTTGTGTTTCTTCCAGTCCAGCGTTTCTCATGAATTGATAGTTGCTTATAATATTGTATTGGCTTCTGCCATACATCAACTTGAATCAATAGGTATACATAAGTCCCCTGTTATTTGACCCTCCCTCCTACCTCCCACTCCTTTAATTCTTTATTGTACTTCCACTCTGGTGTTTATTATTTGATTCCTTTTGCTTTCTTTGGGTTTAGTTTCCCATTAAAATTCTAGTTTCTTAAGGTGGAAGGCAAAGTAACTGATTTGAAATCTTTTAATATAGCGATTTACAGTATTATTTTTACTCTCAGCATTATTTCAGGTGCATCCTGTAAGTTGTATGTTGTGTTTCCATTTTCATTCATCTCAAAGAATTGTTTCCTTTTTATGTCTTCTTTCATCTGTTTTTTATTTAGGAATATGTAATTTAATTTCCACTTATTTATGAATTGCTTAAATATTCTGCTGTCTATAATATAGTGGTCAGAGAACATTCTTTGTATGGTATTAGTCCTTTTAAATTTACTGAGGATTGTTTTATGACTTAATTGCTCTATGAAAATGTTTTATGATCTGCCCTAGAAAATATTCTATGTGTACTTGAAAAGTATATGCATTTTCTTAGAAGTAGATGTATTTTCTTGCTGTGTGGAGTAGTCCATAGATGTCTATGAGGTATAATCACTTCATAGTTGAAGTATTGCACTTTTTCTTGGTATAATGACTTGTAACTATTATTGAAAGTGTGGTATTGAAGTCTCCAGTTGATTGTTGAATTATTGTTTACTCGATTCTGTCATTTTTGCTTTGTGCATTTTGGTGTTTTGGTATAAGATGCGTGTTTGTTTATAATCATTTTGTTTTCCTAATGGATTGACCCTCTTACCATTATAAAATATATTTCTTTGTCTTTAGTAACAACTTCTGTTTTACAGATTATATTGTCTGATGTTGGTGTAGCTGCTCCAAATATCTTTGAATTAATGCTTACAGAGTATCTCAGTTTGCTTCCTTTTGCTTTCAACCTCTTTGGTCTTTGAATTTAGTGTGTGTCTTGTAGACAGCATATACTTGACTCATATTTTCCCCCATTCTTCCAAATGTAAATGGAGTGTTTAATCTATTTACATTTAATTCAGTGACTAATCACTAATAAAATAGGATTTTACTGTGTGATTTTTATTTCCGCTACAATTGTTGCTTTCTTTTGTGTTAAATATTTTCTAGTTTACTGTTTAATTGCCCAGGTCATTTCTTTGATTATATATCTTTTGAATAGTGTTTTTACTGTTTATAGTAAGGATTACAGTTACCATTTTAATTTGTGACAATCTAGTTCAAATTAAAACTAACTTAATTTCAGTAGTATTCAGAAAATTCCTCTTGTAAATCTCCCTTTCTGTCATTCCTTTTTAACACTACTGTCATATAAATTGCATCATTTATTATGAACCTATAATTCAATTTTATAATTCTAGCTTTATCATCTCTTAGAGATTACAAAAACATTTTATTCTTTTGTATATTTTCCTGTGGAATTACATTTACCAGTGTTCTTCATTTATTCATGTGAATTCAAATTACCTTTTACTGTCCTTCTCAGACTTAAAGAATCCCTTTAGCATTTCTTGCAAGATAGATCTGCTAGTGACAGACTCCGTCAGAGTTTATCTGTGTGTGCTAATTCACTTCAGTTTTGTGCAGTTCTTTGCAACCCTATGGGCTGTAGCCCACCAGGCTCCTCTGTCCATGGGATTCTCCAGGAGAGAATACTCAAGTGGATTACCTTGTCTTCCTTCAGGGGATCTTCTCAACCCAGGGATCGAGCCCACATCTCTTACATGTCCTGCATTGGCAGGTGGCTTCTTTACCACTAGTGACACCTGGGTTTATCTGGGAATGTCTTAATTTCCTTTTCATTGTAAAGCAGAGTTTAGCTGGATATAGAATTCTTGGTTAATAGTTCTTTTCTTTCAACACTTAAAGGTGTCATTTCACTGTTCTCATGGTTTCTGATGAGAAGTCAGCTTTTATCTTATTAAGGATTCTTTAAACATGATGCCATTTTTTGGTTAATACTTTCAAGATTTTCTTTTTGTCTTTGACTTTGATCAGTTTGACTGTGGTATGTCTAGGTGTAACTCTCTGTAAATTCTACTTGTAGTTTGTTGAGCATCATGGATATATGGATTAATATTTTGCATAATATTTAGGAAGTTTAAGAAATTATTTCTTTAGTATTTTCTGCTCCTTTCTCTTTCTGTGCAACTCACATTATGTGTATATAGGTCTCTTTGATGGTGTCCCACAGACATCTGACATGCTGTTAATTTTTCTTTGTTCTTTTTTCTTATCCACAAACTGAATAATCTATTGATTTGTCTTTAGGGTCACTGTTTATTCTGCTAGCTTACATCTGTAGCTGAACCCCTACAGTGACTTGTTTGTGTAATTTTTGCACCTTTTAACACCAAAACTTTGATTATTTTTCTGTTTCTCTTTATTGGTACTATTTGATGAAACATCGTTTTCACACTTTCTTTTAGTTCTCTAGACCATTAATTTTTAAACATATTTACAATAGCTGATTTAAAGTATGTGTCTTTTGTTCCTCAGTCACCCATTGTGTCCAGTTCTTTGTGACCCCATGGACCATAGCACACCAGGCCTCCCTGTCCCTCACCATATCCCAGAATTTGCCCAAATTCATGTCCATTGCATTGGTGATGCCACCCAGCCATCTCATCCTCTGATGCCCTCTTCTTCTACCCTCAGTCTTTCCCACCATCAGGGACTTTTCCAGTGAGTTGCCTGTTAGCATCAGGTTGAAAGGTTGTTGTTGAATCATGCAAAGATGCTGGGATTCTTGGCCTCCGGAGGAGAAGAATTCAATCCGGGGCCAGAGACGAGGCTTGATTGCTCAGAGCTTTTGTGTAATAAAGTTTTATTAAAGTATAAAGGAGATAGAGAAAGCTTCTGACATAGGCATTAGAAGGGGACAGAAAGAGTGCCCCCCTGCTAGTCTTCAGCTGGATGTTATATAGTCACTAGCAGTCTGTTAATGAAAGAAAGGAATGTCTTAATACTCAGAATGGTACCAGGCCCCTCACCTATAAGATGCATTTTGGGATAATCTTGGCACCAAATGGTTCATCCTGGGCCATAAAATGATTAACTTGAATCTTGTAGAAGGACAGATTACCATACAAATAGTTTTGTTTACATAGATTAGGACAACAGTATCTGAGCATAACATACTGGCTTGTCAAGTAGGTTCTGAGCCAAGAGGTGGAACCAACTTGAAGACAGAGTTTGGGGTAAGTGTATAGTACATTAACATAGCTTAAGATAAACATTTCCTTAAGAGAAATGCATTGGTTATCTCTAGGTTTGAGAATAGTTAACTTCAGGTGAAACCAGGTGTCATTATGGCAACACAATATTTTAAGAGAAACCTCCTTTTAAATTTGTATAGAGAAGGAAAAAATATAGCTAGTTTGTTTCTTCCTGCTGCTTAAGAGAGAGAAAATGTCTGACACTTGCAGGCTATTTCCTCCGTTTGGAGACCCCTGGCCTTCCTGCCTGTTACCCTCTTCAGTTCAGTTCAGTCCCTCAGTCATGTCCGACTCTTTGCGACCCCATGAATCGCAACACGCCAGGCCTCCCTGTTCATAACCATCTCTCAGAGTTCACTCAGACTCATGTCCATCGAGTCCGTGATGCCATCTCATCCTCAGTCGTCCCCTTCTCCTCCTGCCCCCAATCCCTCCCAACATCAGAGTCTTTTCCAGTGAGTCAACTCTTCGCATGAGGTGGCCAAAGTACTGGAGTTTCAGCTTCAGCATCATTCCTAAAAAATATGCTATTTTAATAGGAAATGTGCATAAATCATTTTAATGAAAAATATCATTTCATTCACAAGTCAAATGATGGAATTCTCACTAGTATTTTATTCATTATACACTTACTTTTAACCCTGGTTTAGCCACAAATATTGCCAAACAGAGCTATTTTTATTGCCTCAAACAATTCACATACTACTTCATGGGTTTTTTGAAAACTGGAAACTCATCTAAAGGATTTGCTTTCTTATTTTAAAAAGTAAAAGAATTCCTCTGATAGTTTTCCTCTTTATGTTTTGCTTGACTGCTTCATTCAAAACAAGTGGCATGCTATAAGGCACACAATTATCTTCAATGAATAATGAAAGATCATGAAGATAAATTGCAACTATATCAATAGGAATTTGTAACTAATATAGGAATCTGATTCTTGCCCAGAGCAATAGTTAAGGTTGAGTTGCAATGGCAGGAAAAATTGTGAAGCAAGAAAATCAAATTTGAATTCTGGTTAAATACCATAGGGGAAGTATAATTAAAAACAAAATCTTTGCACAACCTAGAAATCCTCTCCACAAAGTTTGTAGAGAGAGAAAACTTTTCTATTACTGAATAAGCATTACAGCAGAATATAATGACCATCTCAGGCAATCAGCTAAGAGATTGCAAAGGCAAAAAGAAATCTCACTGTTTCATACAGCCAAGTGGATATGACAAGATATATCAAAGTATTTCAGATAAACAACAACTAGTCCTCAAGTAAGAGGAATTGACAGCATAATTTGTCACATATTTTTCATACTGACTTTACCTGATAATTGTATCTACCATCTGTGTTAGCTAGTTTTTTCTGAGAAAAAGTGAAAGTGTCCAACTCTTTGAGATCACTCCATCAGGCTCCTCTGTCCATGGAATTTCTCATGACAAGAATACTGGAGGGTATTGCCATTCCCTTTTCCAGGTGATCTTCCAGATCCAGGGATCCCCAGCATCCTGCATAATAAGCAAATTCTTTACCATCTGAGCCACAAGAGAAGGCCAGTTTTATCTGATTGAATAACAAACTTCACAGTTTTATTACAAAAGGTGGTTTTGCATTTAGGAGTCAGGAGACAACCTTGAATTTAGGTTCCTATTCTCTCATAGTTGTGTGTGTGTGTGTGTGTGTGTGTGTGTGTAAAAGTCACTCAGTCATTGTCTGACTCTTTGTGACCCTATGGATTATACAGCACATGGAATTCTCTAGGCCAGAATACCGGAGTAAGTAGCCTTTCCCTTCTCCATGGGATCTTCCCAACCCAGGGATCAAACCCAGATCTCCCATAATGCAGGTGGATTCTTTACCAGCTAAGCCACAAGGGAAACCCAAGAATACTGGAGTGGGTAGCCTATCCCTTCTCCAGCGGTAGAATATGATACTAGAGTTTAAAAAGACGTTTTTAAAAATAAAAGCATTAGATCTATATTGAGCAACATGGATAGGTTTTTTTAAAGCATTAAGTTGAATGAAAATTGCAGGTTGCCAAATACAATTATGGTTTGATGTAACTTACTTAGATCTTAAACACCTGAAACTTAATACAATTAATTGCTCAAGCACATATGTGAATGCTAAGTCACTTCAGTTGTGTCCGACTCTGTGAGACCCCATAGACGGCAGCCCACCAGGCTCCCCTGTCCCTGGGATTCTCCAGGCAAGAACACTGGAGTGGGGTGCCATTTCCTTCTCCAATGCATGAGAGTGAAAAGTGAAAGGGAAGTCGCTCAGTCGTGTCCGACTCTTCGCGACCCCATGGACTGCAGCCTACCAGGCTCCTCTGTCCATAGGATTTTCCAGGCAAGAGTACTGGAGTGGGGTGCCATTGCCTTCTCCGACATATGTGAATATAAAAACATAAAACCAAGGATAGGCATTAGTAATAGCAGTTTCCTTTGGGGAGAGTGAAGGAGACTAGAACTGAGGGATTTCATGGAGTGCTTGTTCTGTAATACCGTATTTCCTTTATTTAAAAGAAAAACTTGAAGCAAATAATACAAAATGTCAGTTCTGCATGGTAGGAAGACTAGAGTATGCCATACATTATTTTTGCGCTTTCAGTTTTTTAAATTGATAGACTTTATTTTTTAGAAAAGCTTTAGATTTAGAGAAAATTGAGCAAAAGTTACAGAGTTCCATGTTTTTTTCTCCCCAACTCTCACAATTTCCCAATTATTTACTTCTTGCATTAATGTGGTATATTTGTTACAACTGGAGAACCAATTGATACATTTTTATTACTGAAGTTCGTCATTTACATTAGGGTTCACTTTGTGTTTTACAGTTCTTTGCATTTGACAAATGCATCACGTCATGTATCTATCATTACAGTAGCCTGCAGAATGTGCCACAAAAACCTCCTTTGTTCCACCTACTCATCCGTTTCTTCCTGCCCCTGAGCCCTTGGCAACCATTGATCTTTTTACTTTTTCTATAGTTTTGTCTTTTCTAGAAGGTCATATAATTGGAATCATACAATATGTAGCCTTTTCAGACTGAACTCTTTTATTTAGCAATAGTGCATTTAAAGTTAATCCATGTCTTTTTCTGCTTTGATAGTTCATTTCTTTGTAGTGCTGAGTAATATTCCATTCTATGAGTGTACCACTGGGGTTTTTGTGGGGTTTTTTGTTTTGTTTTGTTTTTTGCTGTAGTTGTTGCTTGTTTTTGTTTTTTATCCATCCCCCCTATTGAAGGACATCTTGTTTGTTCCAGTTTGGGGTGACTATATTATACAGCTGCTATAAACATTTAAACATTTTTTTTTTAATTTTTACTTTATTTTACTTTACAATACCGTATTGGTTTTGCCATACATTGACATGAATCCACCATGGGTGTATACGAGCTCCCAATCCTGAATCCCCCTCCCACATCCCACCCCATATCCTCTCTCTGGATCATCCCCGTGCACCAGCCCCAAGCATCCTGTATCCTGTATCGAACATAGGCTGGTGCTTCGTTCTTACATGATAGTATACTTGTTTCAATGCCATTCTCCCAAATCATCCCACCCTCTCCCTCTCCCACAGAGTCCAAAAGTCCGTTCTATACATCTGTGTCTCTTTTGCTGTCTTGCATACAGGGTCATCATTGCCATTTTTCTGAATTCCATATATATGTGTCAGTATACTGTATTGGTGTTTTTCTTTCTGGCTTACTTCACTCTGTATAATAGGTTCCAGTTTCATCCATCTCATTAGAACTTATTCAAATGAATTCTTTTTAATGGCTGAGTAATACTCCATTGTGTATATGTACCACAGCTTTCTTATCCATTCTCATACATTGACATGAATCCACCATGGGTGTATATTAGCATTCATTTGAATCAGTTCTAAAGATGTTGATCTTAATCTGGGAATAGAATGCTGGGAGAAGCATGAATGTACCACAAACTTTTTATTTATTTTTTTTAAATTTAGTGCTTTACATTATTATTTCAGTCTCCTAAATGCTCATTTATGTTTTATTTATTCTCATACCACTAATCTTAAAATCAATTCCTATTTTATCCCCTATGATCCTATCTCTCTCTGGTAATATTTTACATTTGGAGAGAAATCTAACTCTTGGAAAGTGCTAAAATCATTATCATACATCATCTAATAAACCCCATTGTCATTCTCTCCATTTCACAGATCTTGGATAAATGAGACTCAGGTTGAAATGGCTTGATCAAATTCACAGTAATGATGGGGTATGAGCATTATTCTGGGTCTTCTTACTAGAACCTTGTCTTTCATTCCATTACTTTGAGCTGTAAGCTCTGGTCTTGGAGGTGGAGGAGGTAAAGTGAGTAAGCATCCTTTGAATTGGGCTTATCTGGTGACTCAGACAGTAAAGAATCAACCTGCAGTGTGGGAGAAATAGTATATGGTTCAATACCTGGGTTGGGAAGAACCCCTGGATGAGGGCATGGCAACCCACTCCAGTATTCTTGCCTGGAGAATCCCCAAGGACAGAGGAGTCTGGCATGCTGCAGTCCATAGGGTGGCAAAGAGTCAGACATGACTGTGTGACTAAGCACACACACATATCCTTTGAACTGACACTTGGGGGTCTCCAGTAACCCTCTCAGTCCTTATTTTATCAGTTCTGAGGTGCCATCTAGAGGTAAATAGAATGAAAAAAATATATATTTTCCATTTTTGTCTTTAAAGAAATATTTGAGAGAAAAGAAACTATGCTTCCAATTCTTGCTTTCAAAATGTAAAATATCACAATTAAACTGAGAACTAATAGAAACAATGATTAGGTTACTATTAAATATATTCACTAAATGTTTACTCTTAGCTTTTCTTTCTTCTAAGTATGTGTTTGCCTGGTCCATTTTCAAAATCTCTGCTCCGTAAGTTTTAAACAACTTCCTCAGTTCAGTTCAGTTCAATCGCTCAGTCGTGTCTGACTTTTTGCGACCCCATGGACTGCAGCATGCCAGGCTTCCCTGTCCATCACCAGCTCCTGGAGCTTGCACAAACTCATGTCNGCTTAGTGTATATGACACTCTTTTTCTCACAGAAAACATGAAAGTATATTTGAGGAAGAATGTCACACCATAAATGCATCTATACATAAACTTGCAATAGAACATTTTTCCTATTACAAAAATGTATTAAGTAAATTTTAGGTAATCCCAAATCTCTTCTCAAATTTCTAGAGTTAATGGTTTCAATATAGTTATATATTGAAACATTTGGCTTGGGAAATGTTTTGCTACAAGTGAAACATAGTGGTGAATAATTTTAATATCTCTATGTAATTTTTTTCTATTTGCAATACATGTCCTTTTAAAGATAAGCCTATAAGAGTGAAGTCTGAATTAGAAAGCCTAATTGACATGTTTATCTCTATTGATTTCATTCTATTAAACTCTGCTAATTTCATATAATCATAGCTTATTATAGCCTGAAGGGACCTCAGAGGTCAAATTGTGATTCCTATCCCCTCCATTACAGATCAGCATACAAACTCTCAGAGAAGTTAAATGATTTCCCCAGTCTCACAGCATTTTAGCAACAGAAGTGGAATGGGAACAAGGTTGTATTTAAGTTAACTGGTGAGATAACATTTATTTTTCCTTAATTAAATATCATATGTTAAATTGCAAGTGTTTTCTTTGGATTTATTTACAGAGGGATGGCATGATAATGCATTCTTTTAAATAAAAATATTTAGTTTTTATTGATTTACAATACTTTGTTAGTTTCAGGCATACAGCATAGTGATTTGCATTTTTGAGGATTATTTTTCATTTTAGGTTATTACAAGATATGTACAACCAGAGTTGAGAAAAGGCAAAGGAACCAGAGATCAAATTGCCAGCATCCATTGGATCATAGATAAAGCAAGGGGATTCCAGAATCTACTTTTGCTTCATTGACTATCCTAACACCTTTGACTGTGTGAATCCCAACAAACTGTGGAAAATCTTAAAAAGATGAGAATACCAGATCACCTTACTTGCCTCCTGAAAAGCCTGCATACAAGTCAAAAAGCAATAGTTAGAACCAGACATGGAAAAACGGACTGGTTCAAAATTTGGAAAAGAGCATGAGAAGGTTGTTTATTGTACCCTACTTATTTAACTTATATGCAGATTACATCATGTGGAATGCCCAGCTGGTTGACTCACAAACTGGAATTAATATTGCCAGGAGAAATATCAACAACCTCAGATAGGCAGATGGTACCACTCTAATGGCAGAAAGTGAAGAAGAACTAAAGAAACTCTTGATGAGGGTGGGATAGGAGACTGAAAAATCTGGCTTAAAACTCAACATTCAAAAAACGAAGATCATGGCATCTGGTCCCATCACTTTATGTTACATAGATGGGGAAAAAGTGAAGACAGTGACAGATTTTATTTTCTTGGGCTCCAAAAGCACTGTGAGCAGAGACTGCAGCCCCAAAATTAAAACTACTAGCTCTGTGGAAGGAAAGCTATGACAAAACAGGACAGTGTATTAAAAAGCAGAGACATCACTTTGCTGATAAAGGTCCTTAAACTCAAAGCTATGGCTTTTCCAGTAGTCATGCACAGATGTGAGAGTTGGACAATAAAGAAGGCTATAATAGTAGTGTTAGTTTCTCAGTCATGTCTCACTCTTTGTGACCGTATGAACTGTAGCCCATCAGGCTTCTCTGTCCATGGAATTCTCCAGGCAAGAATACTGGAGTGGATTGCCATTCCCTTCTCCAGAGGATCTTCCCAACCCAGGGATCAAACCAGTGTCTTCTAAACATTGCAGACAGATTCTTTACTGTCTGAGCCACAGGGAAGCAATTAAGAAGTGATGCTTTCTAATGTGATGATGGAGACTAATGTGAAGTCTTCTAATGTGAAGACTCTTGAGAGTCCCTTGGACCACAAGGAGAAGAAATCAGCCAATCCTAAAAAAAAATTAACCCTAAATATTCACTGGAAGGACTGATTCTGAAGGTGAAGCTCCAATACTCTGGCCACCTGATGTGAAGAGTCGACTCATTGGAAAACACCCTGAAGCTGGGAAAGATTGAAGGTAGGAGGAGTAAACTGTCACAGATGATGAGATAGTTGGATGGCATCACTAAAACAATGGACTGAGTTTAAGCAAAATCTGGGAGATAGTGAAGGACAAGGAAGCCTGGTGTGCTACAGTCCATGGGGTCACAAAGAATCAGACACAACTTAGCACCTGAACAACAATAACAACAAGATACTGCACATGATTCCTTGTGTTATGCAGAAAATTCTTATTGCTTTTCCTTTTTATGTATAGTAGTTTGCATCTATTAATCCCATACACCTAATTGGTTTCTTCCCCCCGCTTTGGTAATCAGAGGTTGGAACCAGTCTGTTGTTCCATGGCCAGTTCTAACTGTTGCTTCCTGACCTGCACACAGATTTCTCAAGAGGCAGGTTAGGTGGTCTGGTATTCATATCTTTTTCAGAATTTTCCACAATTTATTGTGATCCACACAGTCAAAGGCTTTGGCATAGTCAATAAAGCAGAAATATATGTTTTTCTGGAACTCTCTTGCTTTTTCCATGATCCAGCAGATGTTGGCAATTTGATCTCTGGTTCCTCTGCCTTTTCTAAAGCCAGCTTGAACATCAGGGAGTTCACGGTTCACGTATTGCTGAAGCCTGGCTTGGAGGATTTTGAGCATTACTTTACTAGCATGTGAGATGAGTGCAATTGTGCGGTAATTGGAGCATTCTTTGGCATTGCCTTTCTTTGGAATTGGAATGAAAACTGACCTTTTCCAGTCCTGTGGCCACTGCTGAGTTTTCCAAATTTGCTGGCAGATTGAGTGCAGCACTTTCACAGCATCATCTTTCAGGATTTGAAACAGCTCAACTGGAATTCCATCACCTCCACTAGCTTTGTTCGTAGTGATGCTTTCTAAGGCCCACTTGACTTCACATTCCAAGATGTCTGGCTCTAGATGAGTGATCACATCATCATGATTATCTGGGTCGTGAAGATCTTTTTTGTACAGTTCTTCTGTGTATTCTTGCCACCTCTTCTTAATATCTTCTGCTTCTGTTAGGTCCATACCATTTCTGTCCTTTATCGAGCCCATCCTTGCATGAAATGTTCCCTTGGTATCTCTAATTTTCTTGAAGAGATCTCTAGTCTTTCCCATTCTGTTGTTTTCCTCTATTTCTTTGCATTGATCTACTGGAATTCCATCACCTCCACTAGCTTTGTTCGTAGTGATGCTTTCTAAGGCCCACTTGACTTCACATTCCAAGATGTCTGGCTCTAGATTAGTGATCACATCATCATGATTATCTGGGTCATGAATATCTTTTTTGTACAGTTCTTCTGTGTATTCTTGCCACCTCTTCTTAATATCTTCTGCTTCTGTTAGGTCCATACCATTTCTGTCCTTTATCGAGCCCATCCTTGCATGAAATGTTCCCTTGGTATCTCTCATTTTCTTGAAGAGATCTCTAGTCTTTCCCATTCTGTTCTTTTCCTCTATTTCTTTGCACTGATCGCTGAAGAAGTCTTTCTTATCTCTTCTTGCTATTCTTTGGAACTCTGCATTCAGATGCTTATATCTTTCCTTTTCTCCTTTGCTTTTCGCCTCTCTTCTTTCCACAGCTATTTGTAAGGCCTCCCCAGACAGCCATTTTGCTTGTTTGCATTTCTTTTCCATGGGGATGGTCTTGATCCCTGTCTCCTGTACAATGTCACGAACCTCATTCCATAGTTCATCAGGCACTCTATCTATCAGATCTAGGTCCTTAAATCTATTCCTCACTTCCACTGTATAATCATAAGGGATTTGATTTAGGTCATACCTGAATGGTCTAGCGGTTTTCCCTACTTTCTTCAATTTGAGTTTGAATTTGGTAATAAGGAGTTCATGATCTGAGCCACAGTCAATTCCTGGTCTTGTTGTAGAATATCTGGAGAGATCCTAAAACATGTATTTCTAAAGGTCTACTCAAAAACTCTTTTCTCATTTGCACTTTCTTTCCTCAAAAATTTCTTCACATTAAGTTACTTTCCTTGCTGACAAATTTGCAACAGATATAATAAATCTTATTTAGCTGATACTAAACCTGATGCTGGGAAAGTGTAAAGGCAGGAGGAGAAGGGATGACAGAGAATGAGATGGTTGGATGGCATCACTGACGCCATGGACATGAGTTTGAGCAAACTCAGGGAAGCCTGGTGTGCTGCAGTCCATGGGGTCGCAGAGTCAGACACGACTGAACAAGTGGACAACAAAACCTAGGCACAATGAAAGTATTATACTTAATATTTTATTTAATGTTGATGTAAGATATGCCTGTTAGATCAACTAACTTAAATTTTAATGTGCATGCATGCTAAGTTGTTTTAGTCATGTCTGACTCTGTATGACCCCATGGACTGTAGGATCCTCTGTCCATGGGATTCTCTAGGCACGAGTACTAGAGTGGGCTGCCATTTCCTTCTCCAGGGGATCTTCCCAACCCAGGGATCGAACCCACATCTCTTACATCTCCTGCATTGGCAGGTGGGTTATCACTAGCACCACCTGGGAAGCCTAGTATTGAATATTTCCCATTCATGTGAACCTGAAATTTACTTTGCTTAATTTCTCTTGTATTTAGAATTGTTGGGTTTGTAAGTGCTAACTTTTGTTTAAGCCAATTAAATAGAGCTCTTTTACAGATCAACCATGGCAATGTTATACAAAGACAAAGACATGTACAGACACACAGTGAGATCTCAGTTCTTATTTCAAGACTTTAATCCTGAGTCACGTACAGCAGGGTAAAACCTATAAGTTTACAAAAGTTCAGTTCAGTTCAGTCGCTCAGTCGTGTCCGACTCTTTGCGACCCCATGAATCGCAGCACGCCAGGCCTCCTGGGATTCAGGATTGGGAACTCATGTACACCCGTGGTGGATTCATGTCAATGTATGGCAAAACCAATACAGTATTGAAAAGCAAACTACAGTAAAAATTAAAAAAAAATATGTTGTTTCTCTGAGTGTGTATATTTTTCTGGGAATTGTTGTGAATACAGGACTTTTGTCCTTATCATTTTAAGAAATTAATTCAAGAAAATAGTTTATTTTGCATTATACATTAAATATTAAAGTTCATTGAGAATAGTTCTAAACCAAAATAAGACAAAATAAACCCCACAAAGTCTCTAAATGTTAACCAACATTGTCTATGCTTATTTTTTGTGAGTGAATATATTTCCTAATAATCCTTGCAATTAGATGTGGACACAACAATGTGTTCTTGTAAAAGGAATTTAAATGGAAGTTATATTTTGTATTTTCAAGTTAAGACTTTATTTTCAGAGCTATGAACCCTACGTGTTCTCTTTTTCCTTCTGTGGAAAATGAGAATATGAGATGTCAAGGCTAAAAGGTGGAAGAACTTGAATTTCTGTCTCATGAAGTGGATTAGAGCACCTATCATTGGCCTTAAAATGGTCTCAAATAGTCAATCTATCATTTCATGGAAGTACTCGTTGCAATTGTTTCCACATTTCTAATCTATAACATTATTTTTAGATGCAGAACATTGATGTGGGAGGCAAAAGTCCTGAAATAGTTTAGCATCTTTTCCTTAATGGACGTATCTCTCTAGCAAATTTCTTATAAACTGTCATTAAAACTGAGAAGGACACAGTATAAGATTTTTGTAATATTAAAGAAAAACCCTTCATTTGATAAATAACTTCTACTTGTTTTTAGGAAAATATCACAAGCTTTTTCCAGAAACTTCAAAATAGTTACAAAAATAATAGATATAATCAAGATAGAAATCAATTTCTAATATATGATTTTAGTATTAAATGGAATATATATCTATTTTAATAACAATCTTAATTTACTTTATCAATCTTTGTTTTGGTAGGTAAAAATTGGCATAGTTGATTTTACATGGAGTATCTCACTTAAGATTTATGTTTTTTCTTCAGAACTTTATTTCCTCCTTATAGTGTTTTATACAATCAATAAAGATTAGGTTTTAAAATTTCTCTTATTACATTATGTGCACATTAAAATTATCTATTTCATTACTTGCTAGAGAAGTTGTAACTTTTTTTCTTGTTACAACTTTTTAAAAATCAATATTTTCTCACATTTAACACTGAAAGGAACATTCAACAGTCTAACACAATTACATTCACCTATTCCTGTTTGTCATTTATGTTATGTTCATCCCATGTTTTACCTCTTCACATGATCTAATCCCTGTGGAAAATCACTTTTGAAATGTCTTTAAGACTGATAGTTAATAATCAGTTAATATTCTATAATATTTTTCACATGTGGATATTTGTATTATGTTCTGTATCCAGGGAAAAATTCCTTCTGCTTAAACTTTGCATTATTTCTTATTATAAATCTGGAAACTCATCTTAGCTTCTGTTTGTTGATAAAGTCATTACTATTTTTTTTTCTTCACTTTTGAAATGTCTTTAAGACTGATAGTTAATAATCAGTTAATATTCTATAATATTTTTCACATGTGGATATTTGTATTATGTTCTGTATCCAGGGAAAAATTCCTTCTGCTTAAACTTTGCATTATTTCTTATTATAAATCTGGAAACTCATCTTAGCTTCTGTTTGTTGATAAAGTCATTACTATTTTTTTTTCTTGTCCATTTTTGAGGAATTTTTTCCCTAAGAATAGAGTATTACATATTTACTCTATTTTCTTTCATATTTAAAAATGTCAATTGGTACTACCAACCCCCATGTTTTATTTTCTTTGAAAAGTTTTCCCTAAATCTTACTGCTGCTATTTTGACCATGAAGTACCTACTCATGGGTTTCCCTGCATTTTTTGATTGAGGATATTCTGCTTATCTTGAATACATTTGTTGAAGATTAATCAGTTTTGATAACATTTTAGAGCCTTTACCTTATTTATTATTATCCATTTTCTACTCTTTTTCTAGAGCATTAACTCCAAGTATTTCAGATCATTCAATTGGAGCAAATATATATCCTATGCTCTGCTTTATATTTTCTTTTATTCTTTTTCTGTGCTTCATTTTAAATAATTCTTATTGGAGTGTATTTGAGTTTATTATTTGTATCTTATTATTTTAGAGCCTTTACCTTATTTATTATTATCCATTTTCTACTCTTTTTCTAGAGCATTAACTCCAAGTATTTCAGATCATTCAATTGGAGCAAATATATATCCTATGCTCTGCTTTATATTTTCTTTTATTCTTTTTCTGTGCTTCATTTTAAATAATTCTTATTGGAGTGTATTTGAGTTTATTATTTGTATCTTATGCTGTGTCTAAAACATTTTAAATTATTCCTTTGAGCTCTTATTTTCAACATTTATGGGAATATTTTTCCACTTTAAAAAGCCTTTTGTTTCTTTTATAACAATTTTTTTTATTGATGTCTATCTGAGGTACAAAACATCACACATATAAAAAATATAGATTTGCGTGAACTTGGACATATGCATACATCCATGATATCATTGTAATGAGGTTCATGACATTGTACAGGAGACAGGGATCAAGACAATCCCCATGGAAAAGAAATGCGAAAAAGCAAAATAGCTGTCTGGGGAGGCCTTATAAATAGCTGTGAAAAGAAGAGAAGCAAAAAGCAAAGGAGAAAAGGAAAGATATAAGCATCTGAATGCAGACTTCCAAAGAATAGCAAGAAGAGATCAGAAAGCCTTCTTTAGCAATCAATGCAAAGAAACAGAGGAAAACAACAGTATGGGAAAGACTAGAGATCTCTTCAAGAAAATTAGAGATAAGAAGGGAATATTTCATGCAAAGATGGGCTTGATAAAGAACAGAAATGGTCTGGACCTAACAGAAGCAGAAGATATTAACAAGAGGTGGCAAGAATACACTTAAATAGCTTTGAAAAGAAGAGAAGCAAAAAGCAAAGGAGAAAACGAAAGATATAAGCATCTGAATGCAGACTTCCAAAGAATAGCAAGAAGAGATCAGAAAGCCTTCTTTAGCAATCAATGCAAAGAAATAGAGGAAAACAATAGTATGGGAAAAACTAGAGATCTCTTCAAGAAAATTAGAGATACCAAGGGAACATTTCATGCAAAGATGGGCTCGACAGAGAACAGAAATGGTCTGGACCTAACAGAAGCAGAAGATATTAATAAGAGGTGGCAAGAATACACAGAGGAACTGTACAAAAAGGATCTTCATGACCTGGATAATTACGATGGTGTGATCACTCATCTAGAGCCAGACATCCTGGAAGGTGAAGTCAAGTGGGCCTTAGAAAGCATCACTACGAACAAAGCTAGTGGAAGTGATGGATTTCCAGTGGAGCTATTTCAAATCCTGAAAGATGATGCTGTGAAAGTGCTGCACTCAATCTGCCACCAAGTTTGGAAAACTCAGCAGTGGCCACAGGACTGGAAGAGGTCAGTTTTCATTCCAATTCCAAAGAAAGGCAATGCCAAAGAATGCTCAAACTACCACACAATTGCACTCATCTCACATGCTAGTAAAGTAATGCTCAAAATCCTCCAAGCCAGGCGTCAGCAATATGTGAACTGTGAACTTCCAGATGTTCAAGCTGGTTTTAGAAAAGGCAGAGGAACCAGTATGAAATTGCCAACATCCGCTGGATCATGGGAAAAGCAAGAGAGTTACAGAAAAACATCTCTTTCTGTTTAATGACTATGACAAAGCCTTTGACTGTGTGGATCAGAATAAACTGTGAAAAATTCTGAGAGAGATGGAAATATCAGACCACCCGAACTGCCTCTTGAGAAATCTGTATGCAGGTTAGGAAGCAACAGTTAGAACTGGACATGGAACAACAGACTGGTTCCAAATAGGAAAAGGAGTACTTCAAGGCTGTATATTGTCACCCTTGGAACTCTGCATTCAGATGCTTATATCTTTCCTTTTCTCCTTTGCTTTTTGCCTCTCTTCTTTTCACAGCTATTTGTAAGGCCTCCCCAGACAGCCATTTTGCTTTTTTGCATTTCTTTTCCATGGGGATGGTCTTGATCCCTGTCTCCCGTACAATGTCACGAACCTCATTCCATAGTTCTTCAGGCACTCTATCTATCAGATCTAGGCCCTTAAATCTATTCCTCACTTGCACTATATAATCATAAGGGATCAACAGACTGGTTCCAAATAGGAAAAGGAGTACGTCAAGGCTGTATATTGTCACCCTGCTTATTTAACTTATATGCAGAGTACATCATGAGAAATGCTGGACTGAAAGAAACACAAGCTGGAATCAAGATTGCCGGGAGAAATATCAATAACCTCAGATATGCAGATGACACCACCCTTATGGCAGAAAGTGAAGAGGAAATAAAAAGCTTCTTGATGAAAGTGAAAGAGGAGAGCGAAAAAGTTGGCTTCAAGCTCAACATTCAGAAAACGAAGATCATGGCATCTGTTCCCATCACTTCATGGGAAATAGATGGGGAAACAGTGGAAACAATGTCAGACTTTATTTTTTTGGGCTCCAAAATCACTGCAGATGGTGACTGCAGCCATGAAATTAGAAGATGCTTACTCCTTGGAAGAAAAGTTATGTCCAACCTAGATAGCATTTTCAAAAGCAGAGACATTACTTTGCCAACTAAAGTCCGTCTAGTCAAGGCTACGGTTTTTCCTGTGGTCATGTATGGATGTGAGAGTTGGACTGTGAAGAAGGCTGATCGCCGAAGAATTGATGCTTTTGAACTGTGGTGTTGGAGAAGACTCTTGAGAGTCCCTTGGACTACAAGATGAGTCTATTTCTGCTTTTTTATATATTTATTTGTATTCTTTTTTAAGTTTAAATTTACTTTAATTGGAGGCTGATTATTTTACAATATTGTATTGGTTTTTCCATACGTTAATATGAATCTGCCACGAGTGTACACATGTGCCCAATCCTGAACCCCCCTCCCACCTCTCTCTCCATACCATCCTTCTGGGTCATCCCAGTGGATTCTAGATATAAGTGAGATCATCCAGTATTTATCTTTCTCTGTCTGATTTATTTCACTGAGCATAATACTCTCTAAGTTCATCCACATTGTTTCAAATGGCACAGTCTCTTTTTTATGACTGACTAATATTCATAAAGAAAGCTCTATTCCATAAAGATACATGCAACCCAGTTTTCAATGCAGCTCTATTTACAATAGCGAAGATATGGAAGCAACACAAATACCGATCGATGGGCAATTGATTTAAGGTGTGGAATATCAATCAATGACTGATTCAAGGTGTGCTATATGGATATTCCACATCTTAAATCAGTCATCCATTGATGGGTATTTGGGTTGCTTCTATATCTTCGCTATTGTAAATAGAGCTGCTATGAACACTAGGGTGCGTGTATCTTTTTAGATTAGAGTTTTCTTTTTATCCAACTATATATCGAGGACTGAAACTGCTGGATCATATGGTAGTTTAACTTTAGTTTTTTGAGTAACCATCGTACTGTTTACCACAGTGGTTGCATTAATTTGCATCCCTTTCAACAATGTATGAGGGTTCCTTTTTCTCTACTTCCTCTCAAACATTTGTTATTTGTACACTTTTTCATGACAACCATTTTGACAGGTGTGAAGGTTTGAAACTTCATTGTGGATTTGATTTGCATTTCTCTAATAATTAGTGACACTGAGCATTAGGAGCCTGATTAGCCACTTACATTGTCCTCTTTGGAAAAAATATTTGCTCAAATCTTAGGCCTATGTTTTATTTAATTTTTTATTGAGTTATATGGAGCTCAATTAAGCTCTTGATGGTCACATCCTTTGCAAATATTTTTCCCCATCTTGTGGGTTATCTTTTCATTTTGTTGATGGTTTCCTTGTTGAGTAATGCACTTTTTATGTCTCCAATACAAATAATGGCTTTAGATATTTTAAAGGATAGTAACCCATTTAATTTTTTCACATATTTCATCATACTTTTAATAATCATATCTACCATTCTAATACTAGTGTTGTTATATGAAAGTTAGTTTCTTCTTATTCATCTGTATAATCACATTGTAACCTGAAAATCTTGCAACATCTCTTTGAAAGAATAATTATAAGTGACTTTAGTTAAAATAGTGGTTATAATTTTATTCTATAATATAATTTTTCTGTATTATTCCATTCTTATTGCAAAATACTCTCATCCTAAACATCCATTATCATCTCACTTTAACCTTTCTTAAAACTCACTGAAAATTAATGTTGTCTTTGATATTACTACAATCGTTAGCTTAGCTTAGTCTAATCACAATAAAATTTGTCATGATACATTTACTATTAACATTGCCACTTCTTCTGAAACTTCTTTTTCAACAATTAAGGGTACTAACTTCAAAGTGTTCACACTCCTCGAACAAATTTCAGGAGCCATTATCCCAAATATGGCATCTTGGCATACTGAATATTTCAAGCAGAAAGAGTTTGAAAGCACAGCAGAAGCTGGAATGCACACTAACTTTCTGCCCACATTTGTCCTTTGAAATATTTACGAAAACATCTGAAAAAAAGATGCCCTACCTGTAACTGAAAGGAAGGAACATCTTTACCTCTCAAAACAAAGCAGTATGAAAAGAATCATAACAAATAGGCTTTGCTAAATTTCCCTAGTTTACGTTGCACTCCTTGACTTAGAATATTTATCTCCATAACTGTCTACTCTTCTTTAGACCTAGCATAAAAACACTCAAATTTAACTGTTTCTTGTGGTTTCATTACCTTATGAAGTCTATCATGTCAAATAAAACTTACATTAAAAAATTATTTCTCCTATTTGCCATTGTCAGTTTCTTTTCAGACCCAGCCAAGGACTCTATGAGAGCCAAGGAACATTTTTCTTTTCTACACTTCCTAACTTCTTTTCACCAACCGTGGCCAGGCTATTTCATCTTTGAGCAAATATTTTATTCTAATGACAGGAAAAACTCTAATATAAAAAACTAGGTCCATTTATAGCTTTGAATAAAATANTCAACATGAATCCACCACAGGTGTACATGTGTTCCAAATCCTGCTTTTAAAACTATTAATGTATATGAAAGCTATACACTTAAGTGAAAAAATTCAAAACCATCGACTTTATGTCTCAGTTAGAATATGCTCATAGTTAAAGTGCTTATAACAATGCCTAACACAGAGCAAATACTGCACACATGTTGATAATTATATGCACACATGTAATTATGTGTAATTTATATATGTTAATAGTATTATACCCCTTCATGGATCACTGCTTTGTCAGGGTGAAAAGGACTGAATAACTCAATAAAGCCTGTCTCTTATACACATCTAGATGTGTATAAGAGACAGTAATTGATAAGGTGATATTTTAATGAAAATAGGCATTAATTTCATATTTTATGGTGATATAAGAACAAAATGTGTAAGCAATTTGGATAGCAAAAATTGCATTAAATATAAGAGTTATATTTATTAGTATGGAAAAGATGTGTTACTGTCAAGAACTGAACAATAAGACTCTATACTCTCAGAAAATTAGTAGATAAATGATAGCTCATAGTTGAGAAAATTCTTGAAGGGAACTGATAATGAGGGAACTCAAGTAAATATTTTCTAACTCTAAGGATATTTTCTATTTCTCCACTGTCAGTATAACTTATGTTTGAAAATTTTTGAAATTTGTTTTTAGCCTTATGAAAGTAGAGACTCATAGCTCCACAAGACTCAAAAATATGACCCTGGCTGGATGTGGAAGCCACCTATGTGTCCATTGACAGATGAATGGTTAAAGAAGAAGTAGTATTAATATATATGTACAATGGAATGTTTCTCAGCCATAAAAAGAGACAAATTTGAGTCAGTTGTTGTGAAGTGGATGAACCCAGAGCCTCTTAATACAGAGTGAAGTAAGTTGGAAAGAGAAAAATAAATACCATATATTAACACATATATGTCAGATAAGGCAATGGCAAACCACTCCAGTACTCTTGCCTAGAAAATCCCATGGATGGAGGAGCCTGGTAGGCTGCAGTTCATGGGGTCGCTATGAGTTGGATGCGACTGAGCAACTTCCCTTTCACTTTTCACTTTCACGCAATGGAGAAGGAAATGGCAACCCACTCCAGTGTTTTTACCTGGAGAATCCCAGGGATGGCAGAGCCTGGTGGGCTGCCATCTATGGGGTCGCACAGAGTCGGACACTACTGAAGTGACTTAGCAACACATATATATATATAACCTAGAAAAAAGATACTGATGAACCTATTTGCAGGAACTGAATGGAGGCACAGATATAAAGAATAGATTTGTGGACACAGTGGTGGAAAGTAAGGGTGGGACAAATTCAGAAAGTAGCATTGACATATATAAACAATTGTGTGCAAAATAGGTAGTAAGATGTTGCTATATAACAAAGGGAGCCTAGTCTGGCACTATGTGATGACCTAGAGGGGTGGGATGGGGGAGAGAAGGGAGGGAGGCACAAGAGGGAGGGAAGATATATACATATAAATATGACTGATTCATTACACAACACGGTAAATCAATTTGCCTTCAATTAAAAAAAATAAACTAAAAAAAATAATGTAGCTTTGGGATTACATTTCCATGCTTTACTTGCCGGAATGTTCTTCCCTTGTAGGATTAAACATTGGTGTATTTCTAATATGCTCTCAAATTATAGCTATCACTTACTGAGGCATTAGTGTGTGTTAGATATTATGCTAATTACATCACCTGTACTATCTCAGGCTTCGTAACAATTCTATCAGTTTCATATTATTATCTCTATTTCACGGATGATATAATTGAGGCTTACATATTTGACTAATTTCCACATGATTCAGAGACAAATACATGGGGGAGCTATAATCTAATTCATAATAGTCTGAATCAAAAGTTCCAAATAGTTGTTAATAATTTATGGACTCTGTGCAACCCCGTGGACTGCAGCCTACCAGGCTCCTCCATCCATGGGATTTTCCAGGCAAGAGTACTGGAGTGGGGTGCTATTGCCTTCTCCTGTAGTTAATAATTTATACTATAATGAAAATATAAAGTAGCTTTTAAATATAAATATATCTCATATACTTTCTTATGTTTCTCAAGGAATGTTTTTAGTTATATTCTATAAATATTAAATGCTAATATTTAAACTTTAGCACTTTAAGTCAAATCTGTTCATAAATTAAAGTACCAAATAAATAGAGATTTATCAAGAAAAAGACATCTTCTCCCTTTCTGTATTTATGCTTTTTTTTTTAACTTCTCTGAGATCACATGCTAAAATAATTATTTCACTTTCAATGCAATGTCAGGTTTCCTTTAATTTTAAGTTAACCAGCTGCCAGTATTACTGTCAACAATTTTTTTAAAATATTTATTATTACTATTATTTTACTTTACAATATTTTATTGGTTTTGCCACACATCAACATGAATCCACCACAGGTGTACATGTGTTCCAAATCCTGCTTTTAAAACTATTAATGTATATGAAAGCTATACACTTAAGTGAAAAAATTCAAAACCATCGACTTTATGTCTCAGTTAGAATATGCTCATAGTTAAAGTGCTTATAACAATGCCTAACACAGAGCAAATACTGCACACATGTTGATAATTATATGCACACATGTAATTATGTGTAATTTATATATGTTAATAGTATTATACCCCTTCATGGATCACTGCTTTGTCAGGGTGAAAAGGACTGAATAACTCAATAAAGCTGTGATCCATGAGGTGTAGGGCCACCCAAGACAGATGGGCCATAGTGGAGAGTTCTGACAAAACGTGATCTACTGGAAGAGGGGATGGCAAACCACCCCAGTATACTTGCCATGAGAAGCCCATGAACTGTATAAAAGGAAACAAAGATATGACACTGAAAGATGAGTCCCCAGTTTGGAAGGTGTCCAATATGCTTCTGGGGAAGCTTTGAGGACAATTACTAATAGCTCCAGAAAGAAAGAATTGACTCAGCCAGTGCAGAAATGAGATGCAGTTGTGGATGTATCTGGTGATGAAAGTAAAATCTGATCCTGCAAAGAACAGTATTACATAGGAAACTGGAATGTTAGGTCCATGAAAGAAGGTAAATTAGATGTGGTCAAGCAGGAGATGGCAAGAGTAAACATCAACATCTCAGGAATCAGAGAACTAAAATGAATGAGAATGGGTGAATTTAATTTGGATTACCATTATATCTACTACTGTGGGCAAGAATCCCTTAGAAGAAATTGAGTTGCCCTCCTAATCAACAAAAGAGTCTGAAATGCAGAACTTTGGTGCAATCTCAAAAGCAACAGAATGATCTAGGTTCATTTCCAAGGCAAACCATTCAACATCACAGTAATTCAAGTCTATGCTCCAACCACCGATGCTGAAGAAGCTGATCAGTTCTATGAAGATGTAGAAGAGCTCATAGAACTAATAACAAAAAAAGGTGTTCTATTAATCATTGGAGATTGGAATGCAAAAAATAGAAAGTCAAGAGAAACTTGAGTAATGGGAACATTTGGCCTTACAGTACAAAATGAAGCAGGGCAAAGGCTAACAGAATTCTGCCAAGAGAATGCATTAGTCATACAAAACACTCTTTTTCAACAACACAAGAGATGACGGAAGCTGTATACAGTCTTCAAAAACAAGACCTGAAGCTGACTGTGGCTCAGATCATCAGCGTCTCATAGCAAAATTCAGGCTTAAACTAAAGAAAGCAAAGAAAACCACTAGTCCAGGCAAGTATGACTTAAATCAAATCCCCTATAAATATGCAGTGGAGGTGATGAACAGATTCAAGGGATTAAATTTAGTAAACAGTGTGCTTAAAAAACTATGGACAGAGGTCTGTAACATTGCACAGGAGGCAGCAGACCTATCCCAAAGAACAAGAAAAGCAAGAAGGCAAAGTGGTTATCTGAGAGGGCTTTACAAATATCTGAAGAGATAAGAGAAGCAGAAAGCATGAGAGAAAGGGAAATGTGTACCCAACTATCAGAGAAGGCAATGGCACCCCACTCCAGTACTCTTGCCTGGAAAATCCTATGGAAGGAGGAGCCTGGTAGGCTGCAGTCCATGGGGTCGCTAAGAGTCGGATACGACTGAGTGACTTCACTTTCACTTTTCACTTTCATGCGTTGGAGAAGGAAATGGCAACCGACTCCAGTATTCTTGCCTGGAGAATCCCAGGGACAGGGGAACTGGTTGGGCTGCCATCTATGGGGTCGCACAGAGTTGGACACGACTGAAGTGACTTAGCAGCAGCAGCAGCAGTACCCAACTATACCCAACGTTGTCATTTTAGGAATCAGTGAACTAAAATGGACTGGAATGGGTGAATTTAACTCAGATGACCATTATATCTACTACTGTGGGCAGGAATCCCTTAGAAGAAATGGAGTAGCCATCATAGGCAACAAAAGAGTCCAAAATACAGTACTTGGATGCAATCTCAAAATAGACAGAATGGTCTCTGTTTATTTCCAAGGCAAACCATTCAATATCACAGTAATCCAAGTCTATGCCCCAGCCAGTAATACTGAAGAAGCTGAAGTTGAATGGTTCTATGAAAACCTACAAGATCTTTTAGAACTAACACCCAAAAACGATATACTTTTCTTTATAGGGGACTGGAATGCAAAAGTAGAAGTCAAGAAACATCTGGAGTAACAGGCAAATTTGGCCTTGGAGTACAGAATGAAGCAGGGCAAAGACTAATAGAGTTTTGCCAAGAAAATGCACTGGTCATAGCAAACACCCTCTTCCAACAACACAAGAGAAGACTCTACACATGGACACCACCAGATAGTCAACACCAAAACCAGATTGATTATATTCTTTGCAGTCAAAGATAGAGAAGCTTTATAGAGTCAGCAAAACAAGACCAGAAGCTGACTGTGGCTCAGATTATTAACTTCCTATAGCCAAATTCAGACTTAAATTGAAGATACTAGGGAAAACCACTAGATGACCTAAATTATGACCTAAATCAAATTCCTTACAATTATACAGTGGAAATGATAAATAGATTTCAGGGACTAGATCTGATAGGGTGACTGAAAAACTGTGGATGGAGGTTTCTGATTGTTCAGGAGACAGAGATCAAGACCATCCCCATGGAAAAGAAATGCAAAAAAGCAAAATGGCTGTCTGAGGAGGCCTTACAAACAGCTGTGAAAAGAAGAGAAGCAAAAAGCAAAGGAGAAGGGGAAAGATATACCCATTTGAATGCAGAGTTCCAAAGAATAGCAAGGAGAGATAAGAAAGCCTTCCTCAGTGATCAGTGGAAAAAATAGAGGAAAACAATAGAATGGGAAAGACTAGAGATCTCTTCAAGAAAATTAGAGATACCAAGGGAACATTTCATGCAAAGATGGGCTCAATAAAGAACAGAAATTGTATGAACCTAACAGAAGCAGAAGATATTAAGAAGTGGGAAGAATACACAGAAGAACTATACAAAAAGATCTTCATGACCCAGATAATTATGATGGTGTGATCACTCACCTAGAGCCAGGAATCCTGGAATGTGAAATCAAGTGGGCCTTAGGAAGCATTACTACAAGCAAAGCTAGTGGAGGTGATGGAATTACAGTTGAGCTATTTCAGATCCTAAAAGATGATGCTATGAAAGTGCTGCACTCAATATGCCACCAATTTTAGAAAACTCAGCAATGGCCACAGGACTAGAAAAGGATAGTTTTCATTCCAATTCCTAAGAAACACATTGGCAAAGAATACTCAAACTATGGCACAGTTGAACTCATCTCACACGCTAGTAAAGTAATGCTCAAAATTCTTCAAGCAAGGCTTAAACTATACATGAACCATGAACTTCCAGATGCTCAAATTGGTTTTAGAAAAGGCAGATTAAGCAGATATCAAATTCCCAATATCTGGTAGATCATCAAAAAAACAAGAGAGTTCCAGAAAACATCTACTTCTGATTTATTGATTATGTCAAAGCTTTTGACTGTGTGGATCACAGTAAACTGTGGGAAATTCTGAAAGAGATGGAAATACCAGACCACCTGGCCTGCCTCTTGAGAAATCTCTATGCAAGTCAGGAAGCAACAGTTAGAACTGGACATGGAACAATAGACTGGTTCCAAATAGGAAAAATAGTACGCCAAGGCTGTATATTATCACTCTGCTTATTTAACTTATGTTCAGAGTACATCATGAGAAACCCTGGACTGGAAGAAGCACAAGCTGGATTCAAGATTGCTGGAAGTAATATCAATAACCTCAGATATGCAGATAACACCACCCTTATGGCAGAAAGTGAAGAAGAATTAAAGAGCCTCTTGATGAAAGTGAAAGAGGGTATTGAAAACGTTTGCTTAAAGCTCAACATTCAGAAAACTAAGATCATGGCATCTGGCCCTATCACTTCATGGCAAATAGATAGGGAAAACTGGAAATAGTGGCAGATTTTATTTTGAGGGGCTCCAAAATCACTGCAGATGGTGATTGCAGCCATGAAATTAAAAAATGCTTACTCCTTGGATGGAACATTATGATAAACCTCGACAGCATATTAAAAATCAGAGACATTATTTTGTCAACAAAGGTCCACCTTGTCAATGGCATGTGTTTTCCAGTAGTCATGTGTGGATGTTAGAGTTGGACTATAAAGAAAGCTGAGCACCGAAAAATTGGTGTTTTTGAACTTCAGTGTTGGATAAGACTCGAGAGTTCCTTGGACTGCAAGGAGTTCCAACCAGTCCATCCTATAGGAGATCAGTCCTAAGTGTTCATTGAAAGTCCAATATTTTAGCCACCTGATGTGAAAAACTGGCTCATTGGCAAAGACTCTGATGTTGGGAAAACTGAATGAGAGAGGAAAGGGGATGACAGAGGATGAGATGGTTGGACGGCATCACGGACTCAATGGATATGAGTTTGGGTGAACTCTAGGTGTTGGTGATAGAGAGAGAGGCCTGACTTGCTGCAGTCCACGGGGTTGGAAAGAGTTGTACATGACGAGTGACTGAATTGAACTGAACTGATACCCAACTAAATTCAGAATAGCAGAATAAATAGAGAATAGCAAAAGGAGACAAGAATGCCTTCTTCCATGAAAAATGTGGAAAAATAGAGGAAAAAAACAGAAGGGGAAAGATTAGAGATCTTTTCAAGAAAATTGGAAATATCAAAGGAACATTTCATCCAAAGATTGGCATAATAAAGGACAGAAATGGTAAAGACCTTTTAGAAACAGAAGAGATCAAGAAAAGTTGGAAAAACTACACAGAAGAAACATACAAGAAAGATCTTCATGACTCAGGTAACTAGGATGTTGTGGTCAATAACCCAGAGCTAGATATTCTGGAGTGAAGTTGAGTGGTCCATAGGAAGCTCTTCTGTCAATAAAGACAGTGGTTGTGATGGAATTCCAGTAGAGCTACTTAAAATCCTAAAAGATGATGCTATCAAAGTGATGCAATCAATATATCAGCAAATCTGGAAAACTCAGCAGCAGCCACAGGATAGAAAAGGTCAATCCTCATCCCAATTCCCGAGAATGGCAGTACTAAAGGATGTTTGTACTTATTTCCCATGCTAGTAAAGTGAAAGTGAAAGTCATTTGGTCATGTCCGACTCTTTGCCACTCCATGGACTATACTAGTAAGTAGATGCTAGTAAAGTTATGCTAAAAATCCTGCATGATTGGCTTCAGAATTATGTGAACCAAGAACTGTCAGGCATTCAAACTGGGTTTAGAACAGGTAGAGGAGCCAGAGATCAAATTGCCAACATTTGCTGGATCATAGAGAAAGCAAGGGAATTCCAGAAAAATATCTACCTCTATTTCATTGACTAGGCTAAAGCCTTCAATTTTGTAGATCATAACAAGCTGTGGAAAACTCTTAAGATGGGAGTACCAGACCATCTTACCTGTCCCCTGAGAAATCGGTATGCAGGTCAAGAAACAACACTTTAACACTGTATGGAGCAACTGACTGGTTCAGGATTGAGAAACGAGTACGACAAGGCTGCTGATTGTCACCTTGTTTATTTAACGTATACACTGAGCACATTATCAGAAATGCCAGGCTGGATGAGTTACAAGATGGAAATCAAGATTGGCGGGAGAAATTTCAGATATATGGGTCATACCATTGTAATGGTGGAAAACAAAGAGGAACTAAAGATCCTCTTGATGAGAGTGAAGGAGGAGAGTGAAAAAGCAGGCCTAAAACTAAATGTTAAAAAAAAAAAAAAAAAACTAGGATCGTGGCATCTGGCCCTATCACTTCATGGCAAATAGATGGGGAAAATGTGGAAGTAATGACAGATTTCCTCATCTTGGCCTCTAAAATCACTGTGGATGGTGGCTACAGCTATTAAATTAGAAAAAGATTGTTTATAGGCTGGAAAGTTATGCCAAACTTAGTGTGTTAAAAGGCAAAAACCTCACTTTGGTGACAAAAGTCTGTATAGTCAAGGCTCTGCTCTTTTCAGTAGTCTCATATCATTGTGAGAGCTGGACTGTAAAGAAGGCAGAGCACCAAAGAATTGGTACCTTCAAACTTTGGTGCTGGAAAAAACTCTTGAGAGTTCCTTGGACAGCAAGAAGATCAAACCAGTCAATCTTAAAGGAAACCAACCCTGGATACTCATTGGGTGGACTGATGTCGAAGCTGAAGCTCCAATATTTTAGCGACCTAATGGGAACAACTGACTCATTGGAAAAAACCCTGCTGTTGGGAAAGATTGAAAGCAGAAGGAGAAGAAGGTGTCAGAAGATGAGATGACTGGATGGCATCACCTATGCAACACACATTAACTTCGGCATGAGTGACAAAGAGGAATGGTGTGTTGCAGTTCATGAGGTCTCAAAGAGTTGGACACTATTGGGCAACTGAGCAACAACAACAACAACAACAGTATTATAATATTTTCAAGTTAAAACACTGACCATCCGATGTGTGTGTGATCTTCTGCATGCATGCACGAAAGAATGACCGAGAGAGAGAGATGCATTTTAGTTTATACTACAGTTAAAATAAGGATAAAGATGTATGGCAGAGAAGTGATTGATGCTGGTACTTTTAAGGTCTTCTCTGAGATGATGTACTCCTCATTTTATGTTCTGCTCTCAGCACATATAGATGCTCAATAAATACTTGTTGTACGAAAAGAATAATAAATGAAAACAGGAATTGAGCCTTTATCTTTCCAATGGTTTTAGCATTAAGCCCTTATTTAAAAGGGGTGACTTTAGGGACCACTTCTATAGAATTGAGGTAGTTCTATAGTGAAGTACACTATAAATCTGGATGTTTCTATCTCAAGATTCGAGGCAAAAGGTTAAAATCATGGTTGTGGAATAAAGGAAAAAGGTCACAAACATCATGTCTGGGAAAGCAAGAATATGCAACACAAAACTAATTCTGTAACTTTTAATTCAAAGAAAATCATGATTTGTTTCACCAGGTTTATATTTCTCTTAGTATCCATCATGTAAAAGAATAAATGAACAGCTTTCTTATCCATTCATCTGCTGATGGACATCTAGGTTGCTTCCATGTCCTGGCTATTATAAACAGTGCTGCAATGAACATTGGGGTACACGTGTCTCTTTCAATTCTGGTTTCCTCAGGGTGTATGCTGGGCAGTGGGATTGCTGGGTCATAAGGCAGTTCTATTTCCTATGGCAGATTCATGTTGATGGCAAAACCAATACAGTACTGTAAAGTAAAATAAAGTAAAATTAAAAAAAAAATTTAAAAAAAGAATAAATGAACAGCACACTGACACTGAAAAAATAAAAACCAGAGTCTATGTTACTTTGTTCATTAAGACTAGCTGTTGCACACAATATAACTTCTAATAATGACCATTTTCTTTTTGATAAACTGGATTTATCATAAAATTCAGACTTGAAAATTATATAAGTTTTTTTTGGAGAGTACACCTTGATATTAGATTTTAAATCAGTTATTACTAGAGAAAAAAAATAGGTAAAGTGACAAAACTATATTTGCTATCTGGGATATTAATATATCCCCTGATATCAATTAACACCCTCTTGGGTATAATTTAAATGAAAATACACTAACAATGACTAAAATGATTCCCACTGAGGAACAATTGTTGGCTCTGTACATTTTGGGGCATTTGTTTCAGTCAATGTGGTCACACTAGGGATAAACCAATTTTCAAACAATGGATCCATACTGCTGCTGACACTATTCCATGATTTATCTATAATAACTCAAGTCTTTACACAGCATCATGCTTGCCTCCCAGGAGAGCATAATTATTCCTGTGTCCTTAGGCTCTGTCTCTCACTTAACACTAGTCAGTGAAACAACAATTGTGTTAAGGGGATATTCTGCCTCCTTGTTTCTTAGTCAATGTAGTAATTGCCCAGATAAATCTATTCCACTCATAAGAAATTTCTACACATGTGATAGGTTCAGTGGCCTTTTCAGTGACAGAATCAGTAAGAATATGAAAATATTTCCACAAGTGCAAAATCATAGGTTTGTGATGACCTACAACTTAGAGAATCTTATTTTGTTTGTTCACACACACATATACATACACACCTAACACAAATGCATAGAACTCTTTATTTTCTTTGATGCCTATAGAAACAGTAATTTAGATTAGGCCATATTTGAAAGGACAAGGAATTTTTTTTTTTTTTAGTTAGTTGACTGGTATATATTCAAAGTTCTAATAGTTGGTTGTTTTCCTCCTTTTCTTATTCAGTTTCATTCTTTTACTCTCCCTTCTTATCTCTCACTCCTCAGATTCACAGCTATATTTTAGAAAAGAAAAGTGTGTAAATGGCTTTATAAATTTGTTAATTCTCTTCTGGGACAGTGTGTTAATACTTTTTATACTAAATATATTAAAGATTAAGAAAGATATATTCAATTCAAATGCAATTATTATCTTGCTAAAAAATGCATTAGTTTTATTTTTTTTCTGTTCCTTTGAATATGTAGTCATATAGAAAATTAAATGAGCAAGGTTACAAATGGTAATCCATTGAAACATAAGCATTGATCTATGTAAAGGGATTTTATACAAAATACATTTTCTAACAAAAAATGTTCTTAAAAATATTATTGAACATTTAATATATATCTCTTTTTCACTGATCTATGAGCCTACACTTTGGGTTTCAATATTACACAAATTCTTCCTTTCCGTCAGTCAGTCATTTCAGTCACTCAGTTGTGTCCAGCTCTTTGTGACCCCATGGACTGCAGCATGTCAGGCCTTCCTGCCCATTATCAACCCCAGGAGTTTATTAAAACTCATGTCCATTGAGCCGGTGATGGCATCCAACCATCTCATCCTCTGTCATCCCCTTCTCCTCCCACCTTCTGTCTTTCCAGGCATCAGGGTGTTTCCCAATGAGTCAGTTTTTTTGTATCAGATAGCCAAAGTATTGGAGTTTTGCTTTAGCATCAGTCCTTCCAATGAATATTTGGGATTGATTTCCTTTAGGATAGACTGATTTGATCTCCTTGCAGTCCAAGGGACTTGTAAGAGTCTTTTCCAACACCACAGTTTGAAAGCATTAATTCTTTGGCTCTCTGCCTTGTTTATTGTCCAACTCTCGCATCCATACATGACTACTGGAAGAACCATATCTTTGACTCTATCAACCTTTGTTGGCAAAGTGATATCTCTGCTTTTTAATATGCTGCTTAGGTTTTTCATAGTTTTTCTTCCAAGGAGCAAGCATCTTTTAATTTCATGGCTGCAGTCACCATCTTCTGTGAAGGAGATTTTGGAGGCCAAGAAAATAAAGTTTGTCACTGTTTCCATTGTTTCCCCATCTATTTGCCATGGAGTGATGGGACCAGATGCTATGATCTTTGTTTTTGAATGTTGAGTTTTAATCCAGTTGAGTTTTTCACTCTCCTCTTTCTCCTTCATCAAGAGGCCCTTTAGTTCCGCTTCACTTTCTGCCATAAGGATGGTGTCATCTACATATATGAGGTTATTGCTATTTCTCCCAGAAATCTTCAATTCAGCCTGTGCCTCATCCAGTCTGGCATTTCCCGTGATGTACTGTGCATATAGTTAAACATGCAGGGTGACAATATATGGACTTGATGTACTCCTTTCCCAATTTGGAACCAATCCATTGTTCTGCGTCTGGTTCTAACTGTTGCTTCTTGACCTGCATAAAGGTTTTTCAAGAGGCGGGTAAGGTTCTCTGTTATTCCTATGTCTTTAAGAATTTCCAGTAGTTTGTTGTGATCCACACAATCAAAGTGTTTAGTGTGGTCAATGAAGCAGAAGTAGACATTTTTCTGGAATTGTCTTGCTTTTCCTATGATCCAATGGATGTTGCAAATTTGATCTCTGGTTCCTCTGCCTTTTCTAAATCTAGGTTGTACATCTGGAAGTGTTTGGTTCATATATTGTTGAAACCTACCTCTAAGGATTTTGAACACTACCTTGCTAGCATGTGAAATGAGTGCAAAAGCACAGCGGTTTGAACATTCTTTGGTTTTGCCCTTCTTTGGTTTTAGAATGAAAACTGGCCTTTTCCAGTCATGTGGCTACTGCTGAGTTTTCCAACTGTGGAGATGTATTTAGTGCAGCGCTACAACAACATCATCTCTTAGGATTTGAAATAGTTCAACTATTGATTACAATGTATTATTATTAAGAGAATTCTTCAGAACAAATTGCATTTCACATTTGACTCATTATTTGCAATATGTGTTCATTGCTTGTGATAATAGCATAGCTTTGAGTGTTTTGAGAGCCAGGGTTCAGTGTTAGTGACTCAGTCGTTTCCAACTCTTTGTGACTCCAAGGACTGTAGCCCACCAGACTTATCTGTCCATGGAATTTCCCAGGCAAGAATACTGGAGTGGGTTGCCATTTCCTTTTCCAGGGCATCTTTCTGACCCAGGGACTGAACTCGGGTCTCCTGCCTTGCAGACAGATTATTTACTGTCTGAGCCACCAGGGAAGCCCCCTATCTTTTTCACAATAAGTAAGATAAGTGGAAATATAACTTAGATATAATAATTATAAATTTTTAAGAACCATTTCTAAAAAATATTAAGCTTAAGAATAAATTATCTCAGAATAAACCTACCTAAAAGTTATATATGGATGTGAGAGTTGGATATAAAGAAAGCCGAGTTCTGAAGAATTAATTTTTTTGTACTGTGGTGTTGGAGAAGACTCTTGAGAATTCCCTGGACTGCAAGGAGATCCAACCAGTCAGTCCAAAGGAAATCAGTCCTGAGTATTCATGGGAAAGACTGATGCTGAAGCTGAGACTGCAAAACTTTGACCACCTGTTGTGAAGAATTGACTCACTGGAAAAGATCCTTATGCTGGGCAAGATAGAAGCCAGGATGAGAAGGGGACAACAGAGACGAGATGGTTGGATGGGATCATTGGTTCAATGGATATGAATTTGAGCAGGTTCCGGGAGTTGGTACAGGGAAGCCTGGCATGCTGCAGTCCATGGGACTGCATAGAGTGAGACATGCCTGAGTGAACTGAAATGAATTGAACTGAATGAGGCAAAAGACCTATATTCCAAAAGCTAAAAGTTGCTGATGAATAAAATCAAAGATGCCACAAAAAGATAGCAAGCTATACCATGTCCTTGGGGCCTCCCTGGTGTCTCAAATGGTAAATATTCTGCCTGCAGAGTGGGAGACCTGGGTTCGACCCCTGGGTTGGGAAGATACACTGGAGGAGGGCATGACAACCCAATGCAGTATTTTTGCCTAGAAAATCCCCATGGACAGAGGAGCCTGGAGCCCTAAATTTCATTGGGTCACAAACAGTCAGTCTCAACTAAATGTGTAAGCCCTCAGAACACCATGTTCTTGGATTAGAAGAATCAATATTGTAAAATTGACTATACTACTCAAGGAAATTCACAAAATCAATTCAATCCCTATCAAATTATCAATGATGTTTCTCACAGAACTAGAAAAAAAAGAAAAATTTTTGTATGGAAATACAAAAGACTACAAATAGCCAAAGCAATCTTGAGAAAGAAAAATGGGCTGGAAGAATCAGGCTCCCTCACTTCACACTATATTACAAAGCTACATTTATCAAAACAGCATGGCTATGGCACAAAAAACAGATCCAACTCCTAGAGTAGTGGAAATGAAAACAAAAATAAGCATATAGAACCTGGTTTAACATAAAAACTTGTACAGCAAAGAAAACCACAAACAAAACAAACAGACAATCTACAGAATGATTAAAAAAAAGTATTTGCAAATGATGTGACTGACACGGAATTAATCTTCAAAATATACAAATAACTCACACAGCTCAACCAAAAAAAAAAAAAAAAAAAAAAATAGCAGAAGATCTGGCCATCTTGAATCGCAGTGTCAGGCACAATGCTTTGGTACATGCCCTAATTGCATGGGCTGGCCTCAGCTCTTCACACTTGTAACTCTGTTATGAGAGCGGGGTGGAGGTTGCTGCATTCAGCATCGTATGAGCAAGTGAAACTAGACAAAGCACAAAATAAAAGGGAAAATTTTTCTTTAAAAAAAGGAGGACTGGACAGGAAAAGAAGCCTTGCCAATAAACCCAGGCCATCTTGTTGAATGTCCCCCAATCCCAATCTCACAAGATAAAGAACAGTCAAACCTCAGACATCATAGAACAAAACTCTTCTTCAGAGATCAAGCCCTTAGCCTTTGGAGTGGGAGCACTGACTCCAAGACCCTAGACTACCAGAAAACTAACTCTAGGGGGTATCAAATAATGAGAACTCACACAAAGGAAACCACTGGAATACAAGACCTGGCATCATAGAACCACCATTAGCACTCTGTGCAGGATGCCTATTTAAACAACAAACAAAACAAAAATACAAACCCAATCATCCTCAGACAGGATTACCACCTCACTCAGCCTTTCCCATCAGAGGAAAAGCAAGTAAACAAGCAAAAACTCAGCACAAATCTCCCCCTATAGGAAGCTTATACAAACCACTGGACCAAACTGAGGAGGGAAGAAACCAAAAGGAAGAAAGAATTCAACCTTGAATACTGGGAAAAGGAGATCTCAAAAACAATAAGCATAAAAAATAATAATAATAATACTACACAAATGAAGGAACAAACTAGAAACACAAAAGTCCAAATAAATGAAGAGGAAATAGGCAAACTACCTGAAAAAGAATTCAGAATATTGATAGTAAATGTGATCAAAAACCTTGAAAACAAAATAGAGAAAATGCAAGATTCAATTAACAAAGACCTAGAAGAATTAAAGAATAAACACACAGAGACAAACAACATATTTACTGAAATTAAAAATACTCTAGAAGGAATCAATAGCAGAATATCTGAAGCAGAGAACAAATCAGTGAGCTGGCAGATAAAATGATGGAAATAACTTCTGAAGAGAAGAATAAAGTTAAAAGAATGAAAAGAACTGAGGATAGGCTCAGAGACCTCTAGGACAATATCAAATGCACTGACATTCAATAGGGGTCCCAGAAGAAGAGAAAAAAGAAAGGGTATGAGAAAATTTTTGAAGAGATTATAGCTGAAAATTTCCCTAACATGGAAAAGAAAATAGTCAATCAAGTCCAAGAGGCACAAAGAGGATAGACCCATACAGGATAGACCCAAGGAGAAACATGCCAGGACACATACTAATCAAACTAACAAAGACTAAACACAAAGAAAGAATATTAAAAGCAGCGAGGGAGAAGCAACAAGTAACGTACAAGGGAAACCCCACATGCTTAACAGCTGTTCTTTCAGCAGAAACTGCAGGCCAGAAGGGAATGGTAGGATATATTTAAAGTACTGAAAGGGAAAAATCTATAACCAAGATTACTGTACCTGGCAAGGATTTCATTCAAAATTGATGGAGAAATCAAAAGCTTTTCAGACAAGCAAAAGTTAAGAGAATTCAGTGCCACCAAACTAGCTTTACATTAAATATTAAAGGGATTATATAGTCAAGAAATACAAGAGAAGAAAAGAGGATCTACAAAATTAACCCCAAACAATTAAGAAAATAGCAACTAGAACATATATATCAATAATTACTTTAAATGTAAATGGATTAAATGCTCCAACAAAAGACACAGATTAGCTGAATGTATTAAAAACCAACCAACCAAACAACGGCAACAACAACAGAAAGACCCATATATATGCTGTCTACAAGAAACCCACTTCAACCCTGTATGCGAGACAGCAAAAGAGACACAGATGTATAGAACAGTCTTTTGGACTCTGTGAGAGAGGATGAGGGTGGGATGATTTGGGAGAATGACATTGAAACATGTATAATATCCTATGTGAAATGAATCACCAGTCCAGGTTCGATGGATGATACAGGATGCTCGGGGCTGGTGCATTGGGTTGACCCAGAGGGATGGTAGGGAGAGGAGGGTGGGAGGGGGTTCAGGATGGGGAACACATGTACACCCGTGGCAGATTCATGTTGATGTATGGCAAAACCAATACAATATTGTAATTAGCCTCCAATTAAAATAAATAAATTTATACTTAAAAAAAGAGAAACCAACTTCAGACCTAAAGGCACATATAGACTGAGAGGATAGAAAAATATATTCCATGCAAATGGGAAGCAAATGAAAGCTGGGGTAGCAATCCTTATATCAGACAAAATTGACCTTAAAATAAAGGATATTATAAGAGATAAGGAAGAACACAACATAATTATCAAGAGGAATTAATCAAAGAGGAAGAGATCAATCCAAGAGGAAGACATAACAATCGTAACTATCTATACAACCAACATCGGAGCACCTCGATACATAAGACAAACACTGACAGACATAAAAGGAGAAGTTGACAGTATCACAATAAAAACAGGAGACTTCAATACCCAACTCACACCAATGGACAGATCATCAAGACAGGAAATTAATAAAGAAACATAAGTTTTAAATAATACATTAGATGAGATGGATGTCACTAATATCTTCAGGACATTCCATCCAAATGCAGAAGAGTATACCTTCTTCTAAATTGTACATGGAACATTCTCCACGATAGACCACAATCAGTTCAGCTCAGTTCAGTTCAATAGCTCAGTCGTGTCTGACTCTTTGTGACCTTATGAATTGCAGCACGCCAGGCCTCCCTGTCCATCACCAACTCCCAGAGTTCACCCAAACTCACGTGCATCGAGTTGTTGATGCCATCCAGCCATCTCATCCTCTGTCATTCTCTTCTCCTCCTGCCCCCAATCCCTCCCAGCATCAGGTTCTTTTTCAATGAGTCAACGCTTTGTATGAGGTGGCCAAAGTAGGCTGAGTTTTAGCCTCAGCATCAGTCCTTCCAATGAACACCCAGGACTGGTCTCCTTTAGGTAGGATCTCCTTGCAGTCCAAGGGATTCTCAAGAGTCTTCTCCAACACCACAGTTCAAAAGCATCAATTCTTCGAGCTTAGCTTTCTCCATAGTCCAACTCTCACATCTATACATGACCACTGGAAAAACCATAGCCTTGATTATACAGACTTTTTTGTTGGCAAAGTAATATCTCTGCTTTTTAATATGCTATCTAGGTTGGTCAAAACATTCCTTTCAAGGAGTAAGCATTTTTAATTTCATGGCTGCAGTCACCATCTGCAGTGATTTTGAAGCCCCTCAAAATAAAAGTCTGACACTGTTTCCCAATCTATTTGCCATGAAATGATGGGACCAGATTGCGTGATCTTCGTTTTCTGAATGTGGAGCTTTAAGCCAAAATTTTCACTCCCTTCTTTCACTTTCATCAAGAGGCCTTTTAGTTCTTCTTCAAATTCTGCTATAAGAGTGGTGCCATCTGTATATCTGAGGTTATTGATATTTCTCCCGGTGATCTTGATTCCATCTTGTGCTTCCTCCAGCCCAGCGTTTCTTATGATATACTCTGCATAGAAGTTAAATAAGCAGGGTGACAATATACAGCCTTGACGGACTCCTTTTTCTATTTGGAACCAGTCTGTTGTTCCATGTCCGGTTCTAACTGGTGCTTCCTGAACTGCATATAGGTTTCTCAAGAAGCAGGTCAGGTGGTCTAGTATTCCCTTCTCTTTCAGAATTTTCCACAGTGTATTGTGATCCACACAGTCAAAGGCTTTGGCATGGTCAATAAAGCAGAAATAGATGCTTTTCTGGAACTCTCTTGCTTTTCCGATGATCCAGTAGATGTTGGCAATTTGGTCTCTGATTCCTCTGCCTTTTCTAAAACCAGCTTGAATATGTGTAATTTCGTGGTTCACGTATTGCTGCTGAAGCCTTGCTTGGAGAATATTGAGCATTACTTTGTTAGTTTGAACATTCTTTGGCATTGCCTTTCTTTGGGATTGAAATGAAAACTTACATTTTCCAGTCCTGTGTCCACTGCTGAGTTTTCCAAATTTGCTGGCATATTGACTGTAGCACTTTCACAACGTCATCTTTCAGGATTTGAAATAGCTCAACTGGAATTCCATCACCTCCACTAGCTTTGTTCGTAGTGATACCTTCTAAGGCCAGCTTGACTTCACATTCCAGGATGTCTGGCTCTAGGTGAGTGATCACACCATTGTGATTATCTGGGTCATGAAGATCTTGTTGTACAGTTCTTCTGTGTATTCTTGCCACCTCTTCTTAATATCTTCTGCTTCTGTTAGGTCCATACCATTTCTGTCCTTTATTGAGCCCATCTTTGCATGAAATGTTCCCTTGGTATCTCTAATTTTCTTGAAGAGACCTTTAGTTTTTCCCATTCTGTTGTTTTCCTCTATTTCTTTGCATTGATAGACCACATATTGGGTCACAAATCAAACCTTAGTAAATTTAAGAAAATTGCAATTGTGAGTGAACTGTCTTCTCTGGCCACAACCCTGAGACTATATATCAACTATGAAAAAAGTAAGTGTAAGAAACATAGACACATGGGGATTAAACAACACTTCTCTAAATAACCAACAGGTTACAAAGAGAATCAAAAGGGAAATAAAAAATTCTAGAAACAAATTGCAATGAAAACTTGACAACTCAAAAATCTATGGAGTGCACCAAAAACAGTACTAAGAGGGAAGTTTATAGCAATACAATCTTACCTCAAGAAACAAGAAAAACATCGAATAGACAACCTAAGTTTATACCTAAAACAACTGGAAAAACAACAACAACAAAAATTGGTAGGAGGAAAGAAATCATAAAGATCCAAGCAGAAATAAATGAAAAAGAAATGAAAGAAACAATAGCAGAGATTAATAAAACTAAAAGCTATCTCTTTGAGAAGATAAACAAAATTGACAAACTTTTAGCCAAACTCATCAAGAAAGTAAGAGAGAAGATTCAAATCAACAAAATTAGAAATGATAAAGGAGAGGTTACAACAGACATTGCAGAAATACAAAGGATTATAAGAGACTATTATGAACAACTATATGGCAATAAAATGGATAACCTGGAAGATATGGACAGATTCTTACATAAATTCAATCTTCCAAGACTGAACCAGGAAGAAATAGAAATTATGAACAACCCAATTACAAGCACTGAAACTGAAGCTGTGATTTAAAAAAAAAAAAAAAAAAAACTCCCAAAAAATAAAAACAGAGGACCAGATGGCTTCACAGAAGAAATCTATCAAACATTTAGAGAAGAGCTAATTCCTATTCTTCTAAAACTCTTTCAAAAAATTGCAGAGGAAGGAACACTTCCAAACTCATCCTATGAGGCCATCACCACCCTGATACCAAAATCAAACAAGGATAACACAAAAAATAAAAATGTAAAAGGCAGAAGATCTAAATATCTAAATAGACATTTCTCCAAAGAAGAGATGCAAATGCCCAAGAGGCAGATGGAAAAACACTCAACATCACTAATTAGAATATTGTAAATCAAAGCCACAATGAATTATAACTTCATACTAGTCAGAATGGCCATCATCAAAAAGTCTACAAATAATAAATGCTGGAGAATGTGAGAGATAAAAAGAACCTTCCTACACTGTTGGTTGAAATCTAAATCATTCTTGGTGGGAATCACAATCATTATGGGCAGCAGTTCAGATGCCTTTAAAAAACTAAAAAATGGAGCTACAGTATGCTCTTCCCAATTCCATTGCTGAGCATATATCTGGAGAAAACCATAATTTCAAAAGATAAAAACACCCCAATGCTCACTGAAGTACTATTTACAATAGCCAAGACCTGAAAGCAACCTAAATGTCCATCAAAAGATGGATGAATAAAGAAGGTGTGGTATATGTATACAAAGGAATATTACCCAACTATAAAAGTAAAGGAAATAATTCCATTTTCAGCAACATGGATGGACCTAAATTATCATACTAAGTGCAATAAACCAAAGAGAGAAAAACAGATATCATATATATTTATATGTAGCATCTAAAAATTGATAAAAATGAATTTACATATACAATAGAAAAAGGCTCTCCAACATAGCAAACAGGCCAAAGGGGATAGTGAGGGTGGGGGAAAGATACATTAGTAGTTTGGGGTTAACATACACACACTACTATATATAAAAAAGATAGCAAACAAGGATTTATTCTATAGCACAGGAAACTGTGCTCAATATTTTGTAATAACTTATAAAGGAAAATATGAAAAAGTAGACATAGATGTATGTATAACTTAATTACTGCTGTATACCTAAAACTAACACACCATTGTAAATCACTATACTTCAATTAAAAATTTAAAAATAAGTATATACAAAACAATAGCTAGAAGCTTAACAATAATTATTAAGCTTAAATTCCTTTAAACACATTCAAAATATTCTTTAAGCTTTCTAATTCTAGTTAGATTATAAAATGCATAGCTTTCAACCATAGCATTTGATGCTTATTAGAAACCATTACTATAATGAGTTACAAAAGATAAATTATTAATTGTACTTTACAGAGTAAAAGAACGCTATGCTCAAATAGACTAACAGCCAGGACAATGTTTTGTTCTTTGGAATATAAACAAAAAATCAAATGGTAAAAATATATTTTAAAAATATAAATAATTTGAATTCAGTTCAGCTCAGTCATTAATAAGCATAGTATTGCATTTAATTCATCATTATAATATTAGAAAACTGAAGATGATCAGAAGGAGATAAACTCACATATACACGTACAATTTTGAAATACTAACCATTTCATTGTGAAGCGTTATGTATAACCAATATATAGGAAACAGGCAGAATTTTTTTTTTTATTGGATTACTTGCTTCTTGTATATAATCTACACTGGGAATATTCTTGTTAGCAAACTGTGAATAAACTGACACTGATTTCATGGTCTAATAATCATGTGTTTTGTCATGATTAGTATTTTTGTAAACCTTAGAAGTATAAAATATTTCAGCTAATACTTTAGAAATGAGAAACAAAAACATTAACATAATTGAAGAGATATGAAATGGTGATATATTTTCAAATTTGTAGACACTCTGACATCTCCATGCATTTTTGAAACAAGATAATTTATCTGTTTACAGCATTCTATAAAACTCAATTTTAAAATAATGTATTTCATTTTTAACTTATTCAGGGAAATGAATAGATTATCTCCTGTTTATAAATGGTATTTTAAGAATTAAAAATAATCAGTATGCATTTATGACAGCTTGCAGAATTATAAACAATATGCATAACAATGAAATCCAATGCATGTGAGATATGGAGGCCAATTCTAATTAAGTAAATTCTATAAAATGAAATTAATTATGTTTACCACCAAAAAGCCATCTGTTTCTAATAGCTGAAATCTGTTAAGGAAATGGAAGAGTTTTAATATGCTGAAAAATATTTTTGACGTTTATTTCACAGTTAAAAATGCAAACAAGTATGTCCACATCATTACAGAGTTTTTCTAATTGATTATTAATGGTGAGACATATAACTGTTTTTTCAAGTTATTTAAATGAAAGTGTTAGTCTCCCAGTTTTGTCCAACTCTTTGCGACCCCATGGACTGTAGTCCACCAGGCTTTTCTGCCTATGGAATTCTCCAGGCAAAGTGAGACAGATATATAAGTGTGTTATGTTTTCAAACATTTCTATGTCTATATTCTTTTTCATGTCTATGAATCAAATGTATTTTGCCCTACTAGGGAGAAGGGTGGTTTAACAAATTATTATTGTTTTCCATATATTCTCTAATTTTTTCACTCTCACGTGGTGAACATGTTATTTTCTGAGTTAAATAATAAGCCAAGGGCACAGCGACAATGAATGACTTAAAAAAAAAAAAATACTACCAAAACACTTATATAACACATATAGCTTGATCAGTAGAGTCTGTCTGCAATGCAGGAGACCGGTCTTTCTTGGGTTGGAAAGACCCCTGGAGAAAAAAAAAAACAGCAATCCACTCCAGTATTATTGCCTGGAGAATCCCATGGACACAGGAGACTGGTAGGCTACAGTTTATGTGGTCACAAGAGTCAGACACAACTAAGCACACAACATAAAAATCCAATTCTGTAACTTTGACTGTTATTAATTGGTAAAGTGATGAACACACGTGATTTTAAGTTTAGGTTATATTTATCCCCTTTGAACTTTATACAGTGAGACAGAAAAAGACTTTGAGGCTGGATACTATTAAAATAATATTTATTTTTCTCCTTTTCCCCCATAAGTCTAGAGTTTAAAGTCTCTAATTCTATTAATGTTTTCTCAATTAGAAAGTCATAATTTGTTTTGTAATTCTTGCATTACTCAAAATGTTATGTGAGAATAGTTTAACAAATCCTAGAGCTTTTTCCTTATAATAATTCTGAACAAAAACTATTATCAAAATGAGTTGGGAATATAGTGTACTTCCTTTGCTCCATTTCTTTTTCATTACATCAGTTGGATATTAATACTCCACTTGGAAGAATTTACACTAAGAAATTATATAACTCTAGATGTATAAGAAACTAAGAAATTATATGGAATCTATAATCTCCTGATAGTTTCTGAAAGAGCTTGCTTTTTGCACTCTGTTAAATCGACTCAAAAGATGTGTATAAGAGACAGAATTTACACTAAGAAATTATATAACTCTAGATGTATAAGAAACTAAGAAATTATATGGAATCTATAATCTCCTGATAGTTTCTGAAAGAGCTTGCTTTTTGCACTCTGTTAAAATATTGCTCCTACAAAAATTTTGCTTTCATGTATTTCTAAAATGAAAACTACTAAGAAATGTGCAAAAATGTGTTAAATTAGTTGATATTAAAATACCTCTTTTGTGAACTAATATTTTTTTTAGCTAAGCTAACATGTAATGGCAGACAATAACATCCAACATTGCTATATTATTTGTTTCACTCTTTTCCTCATGCTGTTTTACTGATTTTCCTACAGCTTACTAAATTTTGTCTTCTTTATTGAGACTTTATGGGACTTTAGCATTTTATTAAGATAAAAAGAATATAGTATAAGAACATTTTTGCAAGTTTAGTAGAATCATCTGCTTATGCTGAATATTTCCATAGACATAGCGTCTATAGAACTCTAGGTATAAAATTATGTTAAAATATGGGTTAGATTTTGACTGACAGTTTCAACAGAGATAAAACTTTTTATATCATATAAGGTGTGGGAGGAAGGTAGGAAATCCTTGATTGTGGGTCATGTGGATAAGATGATAATGCAAAACCTATGGTAGAAGCAGAAAATAGAAAAAGGCTAAGCAGTCAACCTGTGGAAGTATTTCAGTATAATTCACATGGATTAAATTGCAATGACTGTGTGATTGATTTATTATGCTTTTCTTCAACACTGTAAGTTTGTAAGGTACTTTATACAGAACCAAGTCTGTCATATACTAAAGGTGGACACATTTTGTATGGAACACCTAAAATACAAGCAACAAAATAAAAATAAACAAGGGAGACTACATAAAACAAACAAACAAACAAACAAAGAGCTCTGCACAGCAAAAGACACATCCAACAGAATGAAAAGACATCCTATGGAATGGGAAAAAATATTTTCAAGCCCTTTATCTGATAAGAGGTTAATATCCAAAATGTATAGAGAACACATAAAACTCAACAGCCAAGAAAAGAAAAAAAAAATCCATCCACTTAAAAAATCATCAAAGCAACTAATAGATATTTTTTTTTTCCAAAGAAGACATATGAAAGACCAATAGGTACATGAAAAGACGTTCTGTATCACTAATCATCAGGGAAATGCAAATCAAAACCACAATGAAATATTGCCTTATGCCTATTAGGGTGGCTAACATAAAAAGATAAAAGATATATACACTCTAGAGAAGATGGAGAAAATGAAACTTTGTGTGCTGTTGGAGGGAATCGATACACCACTATGGAAGTCTCTCAAAATATTAAAAATAGAACTACCATATATGATCAGCAATTTCACTTCTGGGAACATATCCAGTGGAAATGAAAACACTATGCTGAAAAGATATCTGCACTCCAGAAAAATGAGTACTGGAAATGTAACATATAACATGATGACTACAGTTAACACTGCTCATTGTATGGTTAAAAATAAAGGTGGTCACAAGTTCTTGCTGCTTCTCCCATTAACAGGTAGAGTCTAATTTTATTTCTCTTTAATTTGGGCTTGCCTTAATAGTTTAATTCATTAATTAAATGTTTAGAGAAGTACATTTAGGAATGTACTTTAATATATCCAAAACTATTTCATTGGAAGTGTTGCTGCTTCTATATAGAGTTCTTGGAATATTGCCACTAGGGGAAGCCAGAGTCTCTGTAAAAAGTTCAACAATCCAGAAACTGTCATTCTGAAGAGAGAAAGGGATGAGGAAAAAGAGGGGAGGTGAGAGAAATCCTCTCAGTTCACTTCAGGTACTCCAGCCAGTCCATCCCACAGCCCAGGTGTCCAACAGGTAAGTGAAGAAGACACCTAGGATCAGCCAACAACCACGATTAAGACCTTAGACACATGGCCCCATTTTATCCATCACATCCATCTCTAACTCTTTTAACCACCAAAGCTCAGTCACTGTGAAGCAGAGATGAGTCCTCTGTTGCAACCACCTAAATTCTAACTCATAAAATTCTAAGAACATGAAAATGGTTGTTTTTTACAGCTACATTTACTTACTCAGCACACATACTCAAAATAATAGCATACTAAGTAAGTATAAGGCACACAAAAATACTTTTGTACCCCACATCTGACTGAAGTGGAATTGATATTAACACTGATTTTCTTTAGCCAAAAGGGAGTGTGCTAATTTGTATATGTTGTGTGGGTGTCTGTATGTTACTGAGTCCAAGCTCACTTTACTTATCACACGATAGGCCACTAAATCCAGTAGACGAGGTGTTAAAGTAAGGAATACGAGTTTATTCAGAAAGCAGGCTGGCTGAGAAGATGGCAGACTAACATCTGAAAATAACCATCTTGTTGGGAGCTGGATGCCAAGATCTTTCATGGATCAGAGATGGGGGGAGGAGAGGAAGTAAAGTAAAAAAGATAATTTAATTATTGTAAACATCTCCTAGAATGGCAAGTCTCAGGCAGAGGGTTCTGATGGTAACTCAAGAATATCACGGTTATTCACAGGTAGGCAGGCTCAGGTTATCTCTCTGTGAACTAAACGAGGCACTTTAGCTTAAGGGTCAAGAGGAGGGTGAGAGAGGGAAAGGGTCAGAGAGGTTTAAGGGTCAGAGGAGGGCAAGGTTCCCTGACCATTATGTTTGTTTATAACATGTTTGTTTATAATAACAGAAGCTGCAAGACAGGGTTAAAATCACAGAGACAGATCCAGTATTTAGTCAAAATTGACCCTTTAAGGTTACAAGTATATGTTTTGGGTGGAGGGGTATTAAATTGCATTGCACAGGAAAACAGAACTTCTATTTTCATTCTCCATGTAGAAAATGTTATAGATTTGTCCCTGATTATTCTACTAGTTCCCTGATTTAAAACCTTCACCATTACCATAATACAGCTGAGAACTACAAGAACAGATTTTTAAAAGGCATCTAGGAAAACAGCTAGAGCTCAAAATAGAGTAATCCATAGAGTAATGTGAAAAGCAGGCAGCATGTCACAGAGTGTGCAGAACACCTCTGCCTTACACATTTTTGGCATTTGTGATTTTAACTATATTGGTCTAACCTGTCAGGATGAGGAGCTGATCTGAGGCATATATGTTTCAAGACTCTTATGGGGAAGTTATCTTTTTACCTTGATCACCAATTATTTGACCAGCCTATACACACAGGGATATTTTTGAGTATTTTTCTTAGTCATATTTTCCTCTGTCATGCTCTGTAATCATACTCTTGGGAAAAGTAAGAAAATCATCTTAACAAAAAAGAGAAGGGGGTGAGAAGACAGGATACAGGAATATGGAAAAGTAACATGGGAAGAGGAGGGTAAATTAAATACATCAGGCTCAAGGACTCATTCCTTCCTCTGTCTTCAGGGTCATACTTCAGGGCAGGAGGGAGTAGGTTATAAGAACATTGGAATTATTTTCTACTTGTGGCAATATCACTGATAGCCAAGAATTTGGAAAACTTTTAGGTCATTTTCAGAGTGAATAAGAGGATGATTCTGGAATACAATGGGATGTTATTCAGCGAGGAATGAAGAGATCTGGGAAATTTCATCTGCCCCCAAAACACATAGATGGTGCTCTCCCCCCAAAAGGCTGGCTTCATAGAAAGTATTGGAACAGACACACGACTCAAAGAGACAGTCTCTTATAGTCAATTTTTGACCCATATTTTATGTAGAAACGTACTACTACATTGCCAAATACCTGATGATTTTCTGTATATCTTTAAATTACTGACTTCTAATTTAATTCTATAGTGAAAAAAACACAAACTGAATAAGGTCAATATTTTGAAATTTTCTGGGATAATATATGGCTCAGCATTCAACAGTACAGATGAATGTGTGTATGTGTTTAGTTGCTCAGTAGTGTTCAACTCTTTGTGATCCCATGGACTGTAGTCCATCAGGCTCCTCTGTCCATCGTAGTCAATGTTTATTGAAAGAAAAAATGACAGTTTAGCTTTGAGATATAGTATTCTATCAAGGTCAATTAGGTCAATGAACTTCTTTCTTCTTTCTAATCATTTGTCTACTTATCAATTACTCAGAATAGAGAGTTTTAAACCCTGAATTATAGTGATTTTTTGATATGTGTATTTGAATCTTTGCCATCAGGTATATGCTAATTTATTTTTATCTTGCTGATGAATTGGACTTTTATCATGAGGAAATGTTATACTTTATCACTGGTGAGTTTTTGAAGAATACTTTTTCTTATTAAATACAGTTAAACCAGCTTTCTTGTGTTTGCTATGCTCTCTTATGATATTTGCTTTGCAATTACTTTATGTCTTTATATTTTTAAAGTTTGTGTTTCTAAGCCTTTTCCCCCCACTCTTGCAGTCCTGATTTCTTTTCTAATCTAAAAGCATTTGACTTTTGGTTGATTTATTTATTTACATGATCAAATAATTGATGTGTTTGAGTTGTGTTTAGTTGTAGCAGTACTTTGTTCCTTCTCTTCCTTATTTTTCCTCTGTGATGGTGTAAGTGTTGCTGTTGTTGTTGAGTCACTAAGTTGTGTCTGACTCTTTGTGATCCCATGAACTGTAGCCCATCAGGTTTCTCTGTCCATGGGATTTCCCAGGCAAGAATACTGGAATGGGTTGCCATTTCCTCCTCTAGGGAATCTTCTGGACCCAGGGATCAAAGTCACATTTCTTACATTGGCAGGTAGATTCTTTACCGCTGAGACACCAGGGAAGCCTTGGTGTAAATAAGTATACTTTATTATTCCTTTTTACCTGTTCTATTAATTTCTGATTTATATGTCTTCTTCTTCTTCTTCTTTTTTTTTTTTTTTAATTTTAGTGACTGCTCTAGAGCTGGATTGTCCAGTAGAGTGGTCACTATCCACATGGGGTCATTTAAATCAAAATGTACTTAATAAAACATCATAACCACATGTAGTTAGTGGTTAAGAATTGGACAGCACAGAGTAGCAAAATATTTTATTTTCACAGGAAATCCTATTGGACAGCATTATTCTTGAGCTTATAGTACAAATATCTAATTAATCATATTGAATTTTCAAATAATATTATACTATTTGACAACAATGTCCAAACCTCACAGTAGTGTAATTCCATTTGTGCTTGTCCTTTGCACTTCTGTATTCATATATTTTACTTCTCCATATGGTATAACAAGTAGAATATATTTGTATCATTTTTGTTTTAGTCAACACTATTTTAAAGAATTTTTAAATATGTGATACACACATATACATCCACTCATAAAATGATTAAAATGTAATTTATAGTTATCCTCAATTTTAATTTTCCTGGTACTCATCTTTCTTCATGCAGATCTGGATTTCTATTTGAAATAACTTCTAGTCAAACTGAAGAACTTTGCTGACCATTCCTTATAGTTAATTTCGACTAGACACAAATTCTCTAAGGCATTACTCTTTTAAAATGCTTTTGGTTTAGATTCATTTAAAAAATTTTACACTAGACAGATAATTTTGGATTGACAGATTTTTAACTTTCAGAACTCTAAGCACATCTTTCTATTGTGTTATAATCTTTATTGATTCTAAGGAGTAGTCAGCCATATAATGATATTCCACTGGATCTAATACTTTCTCTACCCCTGACAGATTTTAAGCGTTTTCTTGGATAGTATTTAAGATGAGGGGCACAGAAGTTTACTAGTCTAGGTTTGAGTATCAGTTGTAAAGCTTCAAAACTCTGTAGTGTACTTGTTTCTTAGATACTGAACTTTTTTAATCTATACAATGGGAGTATAATGATACACCAGTCAATCCTAGAGAAGGAAATGGCAACCCACTCCAGTGCTCTTGCCTGGAGAATCCCAGGGATGGAGGAGCCTGGTGGCTGCCATCTGTGGGGTCGCACAGAGTCGGACACGACTGAAGCGACTCAGCAGCAGCAGCAGCAGCAGCAGCAGTCAATCCTAAGGGAAATTAACCCTGAATATTTACTGGAAGGACTGATGCTGAAGCTGAAGCTGCAATACCTTGGCCACCTAATGTGAAGAGCCAACTCATTGGAAACAATTTTGATGCTGGGAATATCTGAGGGCAGGAGGAGAAGGGGGCAACAGAGGATGAAATGGTTGGATGACATAACTGACTTAAGGGACACGAGTTCAAGCAAACTCCAGGAGATACTGAAGGACAGCGTAGCCTGGTGTGCTGCAGCTCAAGGGGTCACAAAAAGCTGGAGGTAACAATACTGAACAAATAATGTATTATTGATTAAATAAGAAAATACATATGAATGCTTTGAGTGACACACAGCCCTTGCTAAATGATCTGTGAATGATAATTGTCATTGCTGTACAAGTGTTTATTCACATATATTGCTCATGTGCAGATTCTTAGCTGTTTCGAGATTAAAAAAAAGATAATAATAACGAAAAACACATGTGTTATGTTTTCTGTTTCCCAGTGCTTTTTTTTCCCCCTTATTCTATGCAGAGTTTTCAGGGAGAGTAAATGCAGAAATTATCTGTAGATTATATTTCCATTAGTATTTATTTAGTCAAAATTAAACTAATTTGAAGCATATTTGTGCTTAAGTGAATTGCATTTCTGTGTTTAGTAAATACATTTGTTTTATATGACAGTGTTTACAGGAAATATTGTCTTCTTTTTCTGGTTGATTTTTAATGTCCACACATTAAAGAAAGTGTTATTTTCAGTGAACAGACAAATGTTTTAAAGTACAAATATAAACTTTAAAATAGCTATGCTAAACTGAAAGAGGTCATTCACAAGAGGAGCGAAGATGTATAGTAAATATCAATTCTTTATTTAATAACGATATTTTTGTATCTATTTAATGCTGGATATGCTATAGGTCGGAGAAGGCAATGGCACCCCGCTCCGGTACTCTTGCCTGGAAAATCCCATGGATGGAGGAGCCTGGTAGGCTGCAGTCCGTGGGATGGCTGGGAGTCGGACACGACTGAGCGACTTCACTTTCACTTTTCACTTTCATGCATTGGAGAAGGAAATGGCAATCCACTCAAGTATTCTTGCCTGGAGAATCCCAGGGACGGGGGAGCCTGGTGGGCTGCCGTCTATGGGGTCGCACAGAGTCGGACACGACTGAAGCGACTTAGCAGCAGTAGCGGCAGCATGCTATAGGTGCTGATGATATATTAGTGAATTAGACGAAGACCCTAAATAGCACTTAGATTATTTTTACAGTGTGTAAGGTAGAAAAAACAGAATAATAATAACAAAAATGGAGTGATTTTTCAAAATTCATCGTCTGACAACTCTGATATGCAGAGAAAGTGTTTATTATTTTATTTTTTTAATTTTTTATAATGATTTAAAAGCTACCACTAGGTGTTTACCAGAAAAACAAATGTATTTAGTTCTGTTCAGTGAGCTAAATACTTGTTTGTGTCCAGTGAACTTTTTGTTTTTCATCACAATGTAACTGTACTATATTCTCAAAGGCAGAAAAATCCCATCAATGCCCTTAAGATACAATGTAATTAATAACAATTTTCCTCTCCTTTAAGTCTAAATAGGAATCAATAACATGTGATCTAAACATGTAATCAATAAAATGCTACATTGTAAAATACAGCATTTATGTTTTTAATTTTCTTTGCTGTTATTTCAGTCATACATAAGGGAACTTTAAAATGACCAGCTGGGACTTCCCTGGGGATCTAGTAGTTCTAGGAATTTGTGCTTCTAATGCAGGAGGCACAAGTTTGATCCCTGGTCAGGGAACTAAGATTCCACATCCCTATGGACACAAATAAATAATAAAAAGTACTTAAAAATGACCAGCTGGTATTTAAATAGAAGACAAATGCAGACTTACTGAATAGTATCTACTGTGTACCTGGTCTGTAACTCTGCTCAATGTTAAATTGCAGCCTGAATGGGTGAGGAGTTTGAAGGAGAGTGGATACATGTGTATGTATAGCTGAGTCCCTTTACTGTTCACCTGAAACTATCATGGCATTGTTAATCAGCTATACTCCAATACAAAATAAAATGTTAAAAAAATAAAGTTAAAATGACCAACTGGAAAAGAAATATTTGCAACCAATATAAAAGGAATATTTCAGTGGGGAAAAATGCTTGAAACTAAAGGAAAAAACTACTTTCTTTAATATATAAAAAACTCATATAATCAATGAGAAAAAGAACAACCCAATTAAAAAAATGGACAAAGAACCAAAAATGGTAGTCCACAAAAGATAAATGGCAAATAAAAATGAAGTCAATCTCACAATGAATTAAATGCAACCAATTTTTCACCTATTAAATTGATAAATAAACCAATTACTTGAAAAATCACAATATGGTGAGTCTGGGAAACAGATACTAGTGGATGTATATAAGACTGTGTATTCTCAACTGTCATTGAAATTTGCAATATTTGTCAAAATTGAAAAGATATACTTTAACCCAAACAACTCTAACAACTAAACGATCTTCAGAGATAGTGACACATTTGAGCAAAGATATGTATACAAAGTAGTTCATGGCAGCATACTAACAGAAAACTAGTAGCAATTTAAATGTTTACCATTGTAGAAGTGATTAAATACAGAGTGCTGTCTTCATAGAATGGAATATTTCATAGTAAGGTAAAACAGTATGTTAATATGAAATCACATTTAAGGTTTGTTATTAAATACAAATGCAAATTAGTGTTTAAAAAATAAGCCTCAGGCTTTTTTTGCAACAAGCAAAATAGGGCTTCCCCAATAATGCAGCAGTAAAAAATCCACCTGCAATGTAGGAAACACAGGAGAGGAGGGTTTGATCCCTGGCTCAGGAAGATCCCCTGGAGGATATGGCAAACTACTCCAGGATTCTTACCTGCAAAATCCCATGGGCAGAGGAGCCTGATGGGCTACAGCCCTGAGGGTCACAGGGTTGAACACAACTGAGCATACACACAAATCAGGACTATCATAATTAAAGATGATAAAATCAAATACGAAGTGATGCTGTTGATAAATAAAATTAGCTGGTAAGCAGCATGTATTTTTTGCTAAGACTGCCATAATAGCACAAATTGGGTGCCTTAAACAACAAAAATTTATTTTCTTCTTGTTCTCAAGTCTAAAAGTCCAAGATCAAGGTATTGGCATGTTTGATTTTGTTTTGAGCTTCTCTCTTCAGATAGCCACTTTTTCACTGTGTCATCACAAAGCCTTTTTTTTTATGTTCAGGTATCCCTGGTGTTGGCAGCTGCGATGGCACACAGAGCACAGCTGAGAGGAGCTACCCCATGTCCGAGGTCAGGGGCAGAAGCTGGGAGGACCCCATGCCCAAGGGGCGGTGGCCAAGAGGAGTTACCCCACGTCAAAGGTCAAGGGCGACCGAGAGGAGCTACCCCACGTCCGAGGTCAGGGGCAGCGGCCGAGAGTACAAGGCTGTGACGGCGCAGGAACAGCCGAGAGGAGCTACCCTGCATCTGAGGTCAGGGGCGGTGGCTGAGAGGAGCTGTCTCCTGGCGAGGCCAGGGGCGGCGGCCAGGAGGAGCAGCCCCATGTCCAGCGAGTGGTGGCTGCACAGGCGCAGAGGTGCCTAGAGGAGCTATTCCACATTCGAGGTCAGGAGGGGCAGCAGTGAGGAGATACCCCTTGTCCAAGGTAAGGAGCAGTGGCTGTGCTTTGATAGAGCAGCCATGAAGAGATACCCCAAGTCCAGGGTAAGAGAAACCCAAGTAAGACAGAAGATGTTGCAAGAGGGCATCAGATAGCAGACACACTGAAACCATAATCACAGAAAACTAGTCAATCTGGTCACACTAGGACCACAGCCTTGTCTAACTCAATGAAATTAAGTCATACCCGTGGGGCCACCCAGGACGGGTGGGTCATGGTAGAGAGGGCTGACAGAATGTGGTCCACTGGAGAAGGGAATGGCAATGAACAGTATGAAAAGGCAAAATGATAGGATACTGAAAGAGGAACTCCCGAGGTCAGTAGGTGCCCAATATGCTACTGGAGATCAGTGGAAAAATAACTCCAGAAAAATGAAGGGATGGAGCCAAAGCAAAAACAATACCCAGCTGTGGATGTGACTGGTGATAGAAGCAACATCTGATGCTGTAAAGAGCAGTATTGCATAGGAACCTGGAATGTCAGGTCCATGAATTAAGGCAGTGACCAGGAACTGACTGTGGCTCAGATCATGAACTCCTTATTGCCAAATTCAGACTTAAACTGAAGACAGTAGGGAAAACCACTAGACCATTCAGGTATGACCTAAATCAAATCCCTTATGATTATACAGTGGAAATGAGGAATAGATTTAAGGGACTAGATCTGATAGATAGAGTACCTGATGAACTATGGACTGAGGTTAGAGACATTGTACAGGAGACAGGGATCAAGACCATCCCCATGTAAAAGAAATGCAAAAAATCAAAATGGCTGTCTGAGGAGGCCTTACAAATAGCTGTGAAAAGAAGTGAAAAGCAATGGAGAAAAGGAAAGATATAAGCATCTGAAGGCAAAGTTCCAAAGAATAGCAAGAAGAGATAAGAAAGCCTTCCTCAACGATCAATGCAAAGAAATAGAGGAAAACAACAGAATGGGAAAGACTAGAGATCTCTTCAAGAAAATTAGAGATACCAAGGGAACATTTTATGCAAATATGGGCTCAATAAAGACAGAAATGGTATGGACCTAACAGAAGCAGAAGAGATGGCAAGATACACAGAAGAACTGTATAAAAAAGATCTTCAAGACCAATACAATCACGATAGTGTGATCACTCACCTAGAGCCAGACATCCTGGAATGTGAAGTCAAGTGGGCCTTAGAAAGCATCATTACAAACACCAGGTGGAGGTGATGGAATTCCAGTTTAGCTATTTCAAATCCTGAAAGATGATGGTGTCAAAGTGCTGCACTCAATATGCCAGCAAGTTTGGAAAAGTCAGCAGTGGCCACAGGACTGGAAAAAGGTCAGTTTTCATTCCAGTCCCAGAGAAAGGCAATGTCAAAGAATGCTCAAACTACCGCACAATTGCACTCATCTCACACGCTATTAAAGTAATGCTCAAAATTCTCCAAGCCAGGCTTCAGCAATACGTGAACCGTGAACTTCCAGATGTTCAAGTTGTTTTTAGAAAAGGCAGAGGAACCAGAGATCGAATTGCCAACATCCACTGGGTCATGGAAAAATCAAGAGAGTTCCCGAAAAACATCTACTTCTGCTATATTGACTATGCCCAAGCCTTTGACTGTGTGGATCACAATAAACTGTTTAAAATTGTGAAAGAGATGGGAATACCAGACCACCTGACCTGCCTCTTGAGAAATCTGTATGCAGGTCAGGAAGCAACAGTTAGAACTGGACATGGAACAACAGACTGGCTCCAAATAGGAAAAGGAGTACGTCAAGGCTGTATATTGTCACCCTGCTTATTTAACTTATATGCAG
>SJYT01025140.1:0-30596 GCA_006410635.1 Cephalophus harveyi | reverse complement strand
GGAAACAGTGGAAACAGTGTCAGACTTTATTTTGGGGGGCTCCAAAATCACTGCAGATGGTGACTGCAGCCATGAAATTAAAAGACACTTACTCCTTGGAAGAAAAGTTATGACCAACCTAGACAGCATATTGAAAAGCAGAGATATTATTTTTCCAACAAAGGTCCGTCTAGACAAGGCTATGAATTTTCCAATGGTTATGTATGGATGTGAGGTTTGGACTGTGAAGAAAGCTGAGCGCCAAAGAATTGATGCTTTTGAACTGTGGTGTTGGAGACGACTCTTGAGAGTCCCTTGAACTGCAAGGAAATCCAACCAGTCCATTCTGAAGGAGATCAACCCTGGAATTTCTTTGGAAGGAATGATGCTAAAGCTGAAACTCCAGTACTTTGGTCACCTCATGCAAAGAGTTGACTCATTGGAAAAGACTTTGATGCTGGGAGGGATTGGGGGCAGGAGGAGAAGGGGACGATCGAGGATGAGATGGCTGGATGACATCACAGACTCGATGGACGTGAGTCTGAGTGAACTCCAGGAGTTGGTGATGAACAGGGAGGCCTGGCGTGCTGCGATTCATGGGGTCGCAAAGAGTCGGACACGACTGAGTGACTGAACTGAGCTGAACTGATCCCTGGCTTTTCTTTTGTGTGTTCAAATTTCCTCTTAGAAGGATAACATTCAGATTGCTTTAGGGGGCCACACTGATAGGTTCATTTTAACATAATTCTCTTTAAACACCTTACGTACAAACACAGTCACGTTCTTAGATGGTTGGGATTAGGGCTTCAACATGTGAACTGATGGGGCATGGTGCATGCTAGAGCTACCCTGATAGGTCATTTGGTAAAGAATCCGCCTGCAGTGCAGGAGAACCTGGTTCGTGGCACCATTCCTGGACTGGGAAGACCCGCTCAGAAGGGATAGTCTACCCACTCCAGTATTCTCCAGTTTCCCTTGTGGCTCAGCTGATAAAGAATCTGCCTGCAAAGTGGGAGACCTGGGTTCCATCCCTGAATTAGGAAGATGCTAAGTAACTTCAGTTGTCACCAACTCTGCGACCCATAAGACTGTAGCCCACCAGGCTCCTCCGTCCATGGGATTCTGCAGAAAGAATACTGGAGGAGGTTGTCATGTCCTCCACCAGGAGATCTTCACCCTGTGATTAAACTCAGGTCTCTCCAGTCTTGCATTGGCATTCTTTGCCACTACCGCCACCTGGTGGGGGAAAGGAAATAATTCAACCCATGCTATTGGTTTAGTCACTGTCATGTCGGACTCTTGCAATGCCATGGACTGTAGCCTGCCAGACTCCTCTGTCCATGGGATTTCCGAGGCAAGAATACTGAAGTGGGTTGCCATTACCTCAGCCCATAGCATAATTATAAAAATTTGGCAAAAAGATAGGTTCTGATTTAGATATTATGGAAAGATATATTTTTGAAAAAAAAAAACAAAAACACTATATCCAAAAACTTAATGAAGTCAAACTTATTCCACTTTCTATTCAGTTGTTCTGATATGTTGCAGGTTTATGCTAAATTAATGACAAACTACTATGACTCGTCTGACTATGCAAACTATTATGACCAGTCTGACAATGAAATGCATTTTCCCATTATCTCTCTTCTGGGGCGGGGAGGGGAGGGGTTGGGGGTGGAAAGGGAACATTAGTCATTTTACTTAGAAATTTCAAAAAACTAAAACTGAGATCATGGCATCCAGTCCCATCACTTCATGGCAAGTAGATGAGGAAACAATGGAAACAGTGAGAGACTGTTTTCTTGAGCTCCAAAATCACTGGAGATGATGACTGAAGTCATGAAATTAAGACGCTTGCTGCTTGGAAGAAAAGCTATGACCAACAGCATATTAAAAAGCAGAGATATTACTTTGCCAACAAAGGTCCATTTAGTCAAAAAAAATTTTTTTTTTTCCCAGTAGTCATGCATGGATGTGAGAATTTGACAATAAAGAAAGCTGAGAGCCGAATAATTGATACTTTTGAACTGTGGTGTTGGAGAACACTCTTGAGAGTCCTTTGGACAGCAGGGAGATCAAACCAGTCCATCCTAAAGGAAATCAGTCTTGATATTTATTGGAAGGACTGATGCTGAAGCTGAAGTGCAAATAGTTTGGCCACCTGATGAGAAGAACTGACTCATTTGAAAAGACCCTGATGCTGGGAAAGATTGAAGACAGAAGGAGAAGGGGAGGACAGAGGATGAGATGGTTGGATGCATCACTGACTCGATGGACATGAGTTTGAGTAAGCTCTGGGAGATGGATAGGGAGACCTGGCGTCCTGCAGTCCATGGGGTCCCAAAGAGTTGGGCATGACTGAGTGACTGAACTGAACTGAGGTGCCTCATGCTGTCACCCTCTTGTCTCCTCCCTCAGCGGCTCTAATATCGTTTTCTAGAGTTATGGACTTTAGACAATTTTCACTTACCATTAGAAACCTTTTGTCTTTTCTGAACTGAAACTGCATACATATAGTCCAGTTCAGTTCAGTCACTCAGTCGTGTCCGACTCTTTGCGACACCATGAATCGCAGCACGCCAGGCCTCCCTGTTCATCACCATCTCCCGGAGTTCACTCAGACTCACGTCCATCGAGTCCGTGATGCCATCCAGCCATCTCATCCTCGGTCGTCCTCTTCTCCTCCTGCCCCCAATCCCTCCCAGCATCAGAGTCTTTTCCAAAGAGCCAACTCTTCACATGAAGTGACCAAAGTACTGGAGTTTCAGCTTTAGCATCATTCCTTCCAAAGAAATCCCAGGGTTGATCTCCTTCAGAATGGACTGGTTGGATCTCCTTGCAGTCCGAGGGGACTCTCAAGAGTCTTCTCCAACACCACAGTTCAAAAGCATCAATTCTTTGGCACTCAGCCTTCTTCACAGTCCAACTCTCACATCCATACATGACCACAGGAAAAACCGTAGCCTTGACCTTAGTCTGCAAAGTAATATCTCTGCTTTTGAATATGCTATCTAGGTTGGTCATAACTTTCCTTCCAAGGAGTAAGTGTCTTTTAATTTCATGGCTGCAGTCACCATCTGCAGTGATTTTGGAGCCGCCCAAAATAAAGTCTGACACTGTTTCCACTGTTTTCCCATCTATTTCCCATGAAATGATGGGACCAGATGCCATGATCTTAGTTTCTGAATGTTAAACTTTAAGCCAACTTTTCACTCTCTTCTTTCACTTTCATCAAGAGGCTTTTAGTTCCTCTCACTTTCTGCCATAAGGGTGGTGTCATCTGCATATCTGAGGTTATTGATATTTCTCCTGGCAATCTTGATTCCAGCTTGTGTTTCTTCCAGTCCAGTGTTTCTCATGATGTACTCTGCATATAAGTTAAATAAGCAGAGTGACAATATACAGCCTTGACGTACTCCTTTTCCTATTTGGAACCAATCTGTTGTTCCATGTCCCGTTCTAACTGTTGCTTCCTGACCTGCATACAGATTTCTCAAGAGGCAGGTCAGGTGGTCTGGTATTCCCATCTTTTTCAGAATTTTCCACAGTTTATTGTGATCCACACAGTCAAAGGCTTTGACATAGTCAATAAAGCAGAAGTAGATGTTTTTCTGGAACTCTCTTGCTTTTTCCATGATCCAGAGGATGTTGGCAATTTGATCTCTGGTTCCTCTGCCTTTTCTAAAACCAGCTTGATCATCAGGGAGTTCATGGTTCACAGATAGACTCTATTTCAGAGCTGATTTCTTTTGCAGAATACTATGGCAAGTCCCCTGGTTTTTGGATAAAAGTAGAATGGAAAAGCAACTTAAAATCCTTTCTGTAAACTCTAGTTGAGAACATGAGAATAACATTCTGGTTTTCTTGGATAAGGAGAGGAGTGTTATAAGAACTGGTTCAAGATAAGAATCTGTTATCTTTCCACTGTTGATTTTTGTCCTTTTCAATCAATTTGAAGCAAAATGGGTCCAGGCCTAATACACCTCCCTATGTTCAGAGAATATTTTGCCCTCAAGAAGTGCCAGGCCAACATGATATCTTCATTTGGGACCTGATTTAGGTATCAGAGTAAGGTAAGCACCTTTCAAAATTACTTTTGACTTTTATGGATAAAGATGTCAAGATACCTTCTGAAGAGCACATTCAGGCAATGCTATTTATACAACAGATCTCTTCTTTTTAAGTTAGTAGATGTAGTTTGACAGTTAAAGAAATGAGGGGATTGACTTTCTCACGACATAAAACTTCCAATTTGTGTAATCTACTGAATATTGGATAGTTATACATTTATTCAGATGGCGTTTTCTGGAAGTTTGGGGCAGGGCAATTAAGTTATTAGCAACTGCCTGAAATTGTAAATGTGTAATGAAATGGACAGGGACATAGTAAAGCCATATTAAAATAAAGTAAAAAATTAATAGCTTTAGTTCTCAGTTTTCATCATGAGGAAAGATGACTGGCTTGTATATCAATACATTTGTAAATCTGAAGATTTAGAATGGAATCATTTGGGCAAAATAGAAAAGAAACCAGATCTATTGAGAAGAATCCTGACCATTGAACTTGCCAAGGTCCTCTGGGCACGTTCAAACATGCAAATTATGTTTAAGAATTGTGTGAGTTCCCAGGGATGCTGTAATAAAGTATCCCAAACTGGGTGACTTAACAGAAATGTATTTTCTCCTTGTTCTGGAGGCTAGAAATCTGAAATCAAGGTGTCATCAGGGCCCAGCTCCCTGAGACCCTGCATAGACTCATCCCTTACATCTTCCTTGCCCTGGTGGTGGCCTGTAATCCTTGGAGTTTCTCTGCTTATAGCTGCATCACTCCAATACCCGCCTCTGTCATGTGGCTTTCTTCTTGTTTCTATTCACATTATATTTTCTCCATGCTTTGCTGTCTCTGTATCTCTTCTCTTCATACAAGGATGCCAATCACATTGGAATAGAGTCTATTCTAATGACCTCATAACTTGATGACATTGCAATGACCCTATTTCCAAGTAAGGCTATGTTCACAGGAGCCAGGAGTTAAGACTCTGAAACACATTTTTGGTGATGTATTATTCAGCCCATAAGGTTTAAAGATATTTCTGTAACCTAAGAGACAAAAATATAAAAATAAAAATGTATCTCAGGACAAAAGAAGATTGGGAATTTAATATCATGGTTAGTTTCATAATGTATAATAACTCAACAACTCCAAGGGTTTTTCTCATTTGAGCAGACTAGTGGAGAAGGCGATGGCACCCCACTCCAGTACTCTTGCCTGGAAACTCCCATAGACGGAAGAGCCTGGTGGGCTGCAGTCCATGGGGTTGCTAGGAGTCGGCACGACTGAGCGACTTCATTTTCACTTTTCACTTTCATGCACTGGAGAAGGAAATGGCAACCCGCTCCATTGTCCTTGCCTGGAGAATCTCAGGGACGGGGGAGCCTGGCAGGCTGCTGTCTATGGGGTCGCACAGAGTCAGACACGACTGAGGCGACTTAGCAGCAGCAGCAGCAGCAGCAGTAGGTTATGGTGGAAAAACTTGGATGTTCTTCAAACAGTTACTCAGGGGATATTGCAAATGCTGTTAAACAAGTAAAAGTGTGGAAGGTTGTGTGTAAAAATTTTCATAAGTATTATCAGATGTCACCTTTAACATTGTATTTATGATGGTTCAGTTACATAGCCATACCAAATTTTAAGATATGAGAAACATGTATCTAGATTATGTACTCAGGAAAAAAAAAATATTAGAAGTGTTTGGTGGGACTTCCGTGGTGGAACTTCCAACGGTTAAGAATCTACCTTCTAATGCAGGAGACATAGGTTTGATCACTGGTCAGGGAACTAAGATACCACATGACACAGGGAAATTAAGCCCACACACTCCAAATACTGAGCCCTTGGGCTCTAGAACCTGCACACCACAACAAAGAGCCAGAACAGCCATAGTGAAAAAAACGAAAAGTGTTTGGTAAATAACTGGCATCTTGACTACAGAAATTATTGTATGGGTACTACTGTCCAAACACTCAGAACTACAGGTGGTACAATAAACCTTTCTTGGAAAAGAGTGAAAAATAGGACACTCTGTGAGAAACTGTATCCTCATGCAGGTCTATACATTGATTTGAAGTTGAAATTCACAGTTTGGGTGATACAAGAAGCCATAAAGCAACCAAGTAAATTTTTAAGGGAGTCTATTTCTGCTTTATTGACTATGCCAAAGCCTTTGACTGTGTGGATCACAATACACTGGAAAATTCTGAAAGAGATGGGAATACCAGAACACCTGATCTGCCTCTTGAGAAGCCTATATGCAGGTCAGGAAGCAACAGTTAGAACTGGACATGGAACAACAGACTGGTTCCAAATAGGAAAAGGAGTCCGTCAAGGCAGTATACTGTCACCCTGCTTATTTAACTTATATGCAGAGTACATCATGAGAAAGGCTGGACTGGAGGAAGCACAAGCTGGAATCAAGATTGCAGGGAGAAATATCAATAACCTCAGATATGCAGATGACACCACCCTTATGGCAGAAAGTGAAGAAGAACTAAAGAGCCTCTTGATGAAAGTGAAAGTGGAGAGTGTAAAAGTTGGCTTAAAACTCAACATTCAGAAAACGAAGATCATGGCATCTGGTCCCATCACTTCATGGGAAATAGATGGGGAAACAGTGGAAACAGTGTCAGACTTTATTTTTTTGGGCCCCAAAATCACTGCAGATGGTGATTGCAGCCATGAAATTAAGACACTTATTCCTTGGAAGGAAAGTTATGAACAACCTAGATAGCATATTCAAAAGCAGAGACATTACTTTGCCAACAAAGGTCCATCTAGACAAGGCTATGGTTTTTCCTGTGGTCGTGTATGGATGTGAGAGTTGGACTGTGAAGAAAGCTGAGGGCCGAAGAATTGATGCTTTTGAACTGTGGTGTTGGAGAAGACTGTTGACAATCCCTTGGACTGCAAGGAGATCCAACCAGTCCATTCTGAAGGAGATCAAACCTGGGTGTTCTTTGGAAGGAATGATGCTAAAGCTGAAACTCCAATACTTTGGCCACCTCATGTGAAGAGTTGACTCACTGGAAAAGACTCTAATGCTGGGAGGGATTGGGGGCAGGAGGACGACAGAGGATGAGATGGCTGGATGGCATCACTGACTCGATTAATGTGAGTCTGAGTGAACGCCGGGAGTTTGTGATGGACAGGGAGGCCTGGCATGCTGCGATTCATGGGGTCACAAAGAGTCAAACACGACTGAGCAACTGAACTGAACTGAACTGAGACATAGAGTGCACTAGATACTCAGAGTTGAAATATACATTGTCTCTGTAGGAATCTGTCATTACTATATCAAATGACTTCCACAAATAAGTTGATAAATGAAATGATTTCACAATTAAAAATGAATAATTTCACACAGCACAAAGTCATGTTGCCCTAACTTGCTTCTGGGAATGCAATAAAATGTAAATTCCCAGGCAACCCTCATAACTACTCAGTCAGAATATGTATTTTATCAAGACTTGCAAGTGATTATGAGACCATTAAAATTTGAGAAGAATCCTTCTAGCACAGTAGTTTTTCAGGTGAGCTGCACATCAGTCACTTGGGAGAGCTGATTCTTAAGTTTCACCCCTGAAATTCTGATTTAATTGGACTTACTTAAGACCTAAGATGTTGGGATTTTGAGAGACTCCCCAGATGACTCTGTTGTGAAGAGGAAGTTAAGAATCACTCCTTCTGGAAATGCTATTTTATTTCTCCTTAGATCCTCACAGTGTCTGGAAGAATTGCTTGCATTTGTAAGTTCTCCATAAAAGCTGGTTCAGTTAGAGCTTCTCTGTGCAAGCAGATTATTTTCCTTAATGAGAATGAAATAGTTTCCACCTCTTTTTAAAGACAATCATTCTTATTTTCACTGTTTTTCCAGCCATGGGTTTAAATATAAAGAAGATATTCAAGGTAAGTATCTTTCAAGTAGATGTTTTAAGGAAGGCTCGGTTTCATAGACTTGATTCAAATAGACAAATTCCTTTTCTAAAAGAGAAAAGCTTCTAAAAATGGTATCTTCAAATTTTAAAAACTTTACAGTTATTATTTACATAATAAATCCAATAATTTATGCCAAGTTTACAGTTTAGATAAACAAGCCATTTATAACAATCGTATTTGTGTATGTGCTGCCGTCTCTGGGGTCGCACGGTGTTGGACACAACTGAAGTGACTTTGCAGCAGCAGCAGCAAATATGCAAACAGACATTAAGCATGCACACACACACACACACACGAGTCTACATCTCCAATGGCTGAAGTTTAAAATTTTGTAAGTTAAATCACTTTTTTGAGAGAGCCAACTCTTGCCAGCTGGTTTTGTTTTCACTCCATAAACACTGCAGTGCTGTGCACTGTTGAATGATTGTGAGTTGATTGCATTGCACAAAACTCAAGAGATCTTGAATTTCTAGAAAAGATGCATTAAAAAGGAAGGAGAAGAAAACATTGTAGACTATAATATGTAGCAATATACATATTTAGAAATAGGAAACAAGATAAAATTTGAATTTTTCTCAAATACAAGTCATCATCTAGGACAGTTACTGTATTTTCACTGCCGGTACAAGGGTAGTATACTTTGCGGTAAACTTTGTTTTATTTCAATGACATAAGGTGTATAATTTTAAGTATATACAAATGACGGTTATTTTTATGCCCATATCATTTAACATTAAAAAAAAAAACTATTATAGGAAAATAATTTGGGGGAAATAATTGAAAAATATAATGAGAGATATTTGTATTGTTAAGGTTTACTCTTTGTACCAGGTGGGCTTCCCAGGTGGTATAGTGGTAAAAAATCCACCTGTCAATGCAGGAGACATACGAGATGTGGATTCAATCCCCGAGTCAGGAAGATCGCCTGGAGAAGGGCATGGAAACCCACTTCGGTATTCTTTCCTGGAAAATCCTATGGACAGAGGAGCCTGGCAGACTACAGTCCACAGGGTGGCAAACAGTCAGACATGACTGACATGACTTAGCATCAAGTTATTTCAGGCTTTTGCAATATTTTCTATATAGCATTACAATCCATTATGTTCTTCATTTCAGTGTTAATGCTTATTTGTTATATCAAAGTTAATTCCCTCATGGCCTATCTTTTTAAAAACCTTTCTAATCCATATTAAATAAATTATTTTTTCAATAGAATACAATCAATTACAATGAACACTAGAATAAATTCCAAAACCAAAATCCCTCTTGGGACACCAGGTTTGTTTGCCAATTTAGCTCCCTAAAGCTCCCTAAAGCTTAAACTCCTATTCAAGCAGTTTGCAAGCATTTGACCTTAGGCTGCATTTCTGTACTTGTTTTGTCTGTCAACAAGGGAGTTCTGTCTTCAAGGCAGTCCATCTGCCTATTGTCTGCAGACTGAAATTGCTTTGCACATTCTGGATGTGCAATGAGTCAGGTTTTCCAGTGGGAGACAGAAGTGTAAGCACTTTATGAAGCTGCATTAACTCCTTCAGCCACAGATGTGTCCCTTAGCCAGTCCGAGGTTTCTTATTGGATATGCATCCCTAGATAGTTTAGCTGAGTTGAAAGTGACAAGTTTAATTTCCCTGGGAGGTTGTGACTCAGTAACTTGAGGCTTGGTGGCATATTCTAATCTGCATGACATTATTAAAGTGTAGTTATCTTGTCCAGGATTTACAAAAGACAGTTTAACTCCTTCTAAAAGAACATACTTAGAATTTATAAAGGCTTCCCAGGTGGTGCTGGTCCTGCAGCCCACCAGGCTCCTCTGTCCATGGGATTTTCAAGGCAAGAATACTGGAGTTGGTTGCCATTTCCTCCTCCAGGGAGGGAAGGTTGCCATTTCCTCCTCCAGGGAGGGAAGTTGGTTGCCATTTCCTCCTGATCCAGGGATCAAACCTGAGTCTGCTGCTTGGCAGGTGGATTTTTTACCGCTAGACCACCTGGGATGTCCTTTGTTAACTTATTGTGGGTGGTTTTTTGCAGTATTTTATCAAACATAATGAGCTTCCTATATCATAATCTTTTTGAAGTAGGATAATTTGAGATGTGTTTCTTTAATCAGGAGTAAAGTGTTGAGTTTCAATATGGTTTCATGTGTGAACTAATATAAAGACTGCTTTTACAGAGTATATTTGTGATCAATTTCAGTAACAAAGCACAGGATGATTGTTTTGAAATTGCTACGTTTTGAAAAGCTATGACTTTTCTGTAATGTCCTTCCAGAGTTTCAGCACTAGGAACGTGTCTGTGTTAATCATCCTTGAAATACTGCAAATTTAATAGCAAGCCTTTACTAATAAAAGATAACTTGGAATCCTGTTTTAGACAAGACAGTCTCAATAGACCCTTCTCTCTTACCTTAAAAGAAAACTCTTCATTTATTTTCCCACTGAACAAGTAATACAACTGTATCCCATTCATTGTTTTGTAATAAGTTTCTTTTAAAATCATCAACTTCCTTTCCAGCCAGCCAGTCTTCTTGCAGAGACAGGCTTGCTAGGCTTGTAGCAAGAGAAAAAAAAAAGTACTCTCTCCAAATTTACATTAAAATGAATTTTAAAGCAATTCAAATTGTTGGCTTTTGGCAGGATTTTACTTATTATAAAGAGGAAAAGAATAGGATCTGCTTATCAAAATGATGAAACTGAACACACATCTGCCAAGTGTACTCTATATGTTGCTGAAATGTATTATTAACCTTGAACACAATACGTTTTGTCAAATAAAAGAAATCCCATTAAGACTGCCAATTTTAATATCAGTGACATAGCTCTAAAAAACCCATGAGGTTTTTAAAAATCATGAAAATGTCAGATAGGCATATAATTTTTTGGCAAATCTAGTGACTCTTATCTATATGTGAAAACATGATGTAAACCACGGAAATTTTCTTCCTAGTAGTGATTTTTGTCTAATTATAGTAAAATCCAAGAGTAAAGCATAAATAAGAGCATAATGTGTTTTTTTTTTTAAACACACTTTAAAAACTTTAAAAATACTGTTAAAATGATTTTTTAAATATACTTTGAAAGTCCCGAGCATTAAACATTGTTAGTCCACTCACAACTTGATTTCATAGACATTGTACACTGCTTTATGTCATGAAAGCTTTCAGAGCTTTATTGCTGTAGAAGATTATAAAGAGGGATACACAGAAAGAGATAAGGTGAACTGTACAATCACCAGCATATGTGGAAAAGACAGTATGGATTTCGGTGTGACTCATCCTGAATTTCTTGTGGGAATTTCATGTATACTACAGGTATTTGTTCTGGTTGCTATCACAAAATTTTCCCATCAGTTTACTTTGTTTTGTAGTTTGCTTCTTTTTGTCTTCTTGATATCTTCTTTATGAGTGTTCTTTTTCATTGTTCAATCACTAAGTCATGTCCAACTCTTTGCAACCCCATAGGCTAGAGCATGCCAGGCTTTCCTGTCCTTCACTATCTCCAGAATTTGCTCAAACTCATGTCTATTGAGTTGGTGATGCCATCCAACCATCTCTTCCTCTGTTACCCCTTCTCCTCCTGTCCTTAATCTTTCCCAGTACCAGGTTTTTTTTTTTTTTCCCAATGAGTCTTTGCATCAGGTGGCCAAAGTATTGGAGCTTCAGCTTCAGTATCAGTCCTTTCAATGAATGAGGGTTGATTTCCTGTAGGACTGACTAATCTGATCTCCTTGCTGTCCAAAGAACCCTCAAGAGTCTTCTCCAGCACCGATGAGTAACTTCACAGTTTGGTTTTTTTTCCCTTTTGGCACTTTTTTCCTCCTTATCTGATGTTTGTGATTATTGTTGGAATCTTTAAAAACTAATGTTTCCATATAGAATATATGCCATTCTATTGGAATGCTGCAGTAATAAAATAAGAAAGTGAAAGTGAGGTTGTGTCCTACTCTTTGCCACCCCATGGACTGTAGCCTACCAGGCTTCTCCATCCATAGGATTTTCCAGGCAAGAGTACTGGAGTGGGTTGCTACTTCCTTCTACAATTAAAGTAAGAAACACCCACTTGCAGAGATGTGGGGAGTAAGTGCCTGCATCTGTTAGAGGAAGTCATTAAGAAAATGTGACCATCAGTTGACCCTCCCACTGGACCTGGGCAATTGGAGGCTCTCCACCCACTTAGTTGTCCTTTGAATATCAATCCTCTCACTTTTCCTGCCTAAAGAAGCTTCTCTAAGAACACAGCCTTGAAACAGAAATGTGCTATTGAGACTACTACCTGAACTGGGGATGTGACTGAACCCAGATAAGGCCCCTGTATAAATTTTTAAGATTTTGGCAGCTGGATGTGAAAATTGACTCAACTTGTAGCCACTCAAAACAAGTCTCTGAAGTACATTCCCTTGCTTCTTAAACCTATCACCTACCAATCTGGAGTGATCTATCTGTTTTCTCCTGTCTCTCCCTGCCCTCTGCTACATAGGACTGGTTTCAGATTACATCCAGGAAGCTCTCCAGGAGGTTGTAAAACACCAGCATCTCAGATGTTAGTTGACCATATGCTTTATATTCCCAGAAGAGAAGAGCTTGCACTCAGAACACAGAACCCATGATCAGCTATTAAAAGAAAGCACCCCTTTCACTATGAATCATGATAAAGCCCTCTAGTGTTGACTCAGATATGGAGTTAATATGTTGTAGTGAGATGGCACAATGGTAAAGAGTCCACCTGACAATGTAGGAGACACAAGAGATGCAGGTTTGATCCCTGGGTCAGGAAAATCCCCTGGAGAAGAAAATGGCAACCCACTCCAGTATTCTTGTCTGGGAAATCCCATTAACAAAGGAAGTTGGTGGATTATAGTGATGGGGTAACACAGATTCAGACACGACTGAACATCCGTGTAGTAGTCTCAATAACCTAAAATTAGGAAGGAATTTTTCAAAAATTACAACATAAATTAGTGGTGAAAAGGTAAATCATGCATTTGCATAATTGAGAAATTTAAAACCACTTTTTTTAACATTATATTGTACTTTTTTCTTGAACTTAAGGTCAATAAACTTAAATTTTTTTCAGTCAGATTTGTGACTATTTTATTATAACCATATTTATTCCAAGTTGAGTACAGCACCTAATAGAGTGATGGAAACTGTCATATATTATGTCAATTGTTACTCATTCAATTGCCAAATCTTATGGATCATCTATTAACATATAAGTCTCTGTCCAAGATGTTTAGGATATAACAGGAAAGACAGAACAAAAACAAAGACCTGTAAATTGCGACCTTGTCTGGTATGCACAAAGAATAGCAAGAAGGCTAGTATGATCAAAGCCAAGTGAACTAGAAGACTATAGGAGCAGGTTTTCCAACAGAACCCCAAGTGTCCATACCTCTCTGTTCTAGCATTCTATTATTTTCTTTAGTCTTAGGCTAACAACAGCCACAACCACATTATATTGTAATCTACTATATACTAATGCTAAATCTGCTTCATCATTTTGTAATTTTTATTGAGAATAAAGGGCAGATGCCATAGTGAAATGGAATTGTGGACATGCTAATCCACAGCTAAAATCCTGTTCATGATGAGGTATGTACCCCAGTCCTGCTGCTAAGTCACTTCAGTCGTGTCTGACTCTGTGTGACCCCATAGACGGCAGCCCACCAGACTCCGCCGTCCCTGGGATTCTCCAGGCAAGAACACTGGAGTGGGTTGCCATTTCCTTCTCCAACCCCAGTCCTAGGTAGGAGCATTTCATTTCGTTTAATTCTGGTTCCACTTTTAAGTTTAGAAATTTTTGTTTTAGATTCAGACACTCTTGCTTTGCCTCCACTGCCCAAATATTGTTCTCCCCTTAAATAATGCAAATATTGAATATCATACTTGTAATTGTAAATGCAGTATTCCAGATTGTAGGACTAAACATTATTTAATAACCAAAACTGAGATGTGTCCGATTTTGATTGGCTATGGAAGATAGTGTGGTTAGTCATCCAGAGCCAGAAATTCTGGAGTGTGAAGTCAGGTGGGCCTTAAGAAGCACTGCTGTTAATAAAACTAGTGAATGTGATGAAATTCCAGCAGAACTATTCAAATTTCTAAAGGGTTGATGATGATGATGCCATCAAAGTTTTGTATTCATTATGTCAGCAAATCTGGAAGACCCAGCAGAGGCCACAGAACTGAAAAAGGTCAATCCTCATCCCAATTCCCAAGAAGAGTTTACCAAAGAATGAGTTAATCATTGGACCATCACACTCATCTCCCATTCCAGTAAGGTCATGTTTAAAATCTTGCAAGCTAGGCTTCAGCATTATGTGAACCAAGAACTTCCAGATGTCCAAACTGGGATTAGAAAAGGAAGAGGTACTAGAGATCAAATTACCAACATCTTCTGGATTATAGAGAAAGCAAGGGAATTTCAGAAAAAAAAAAAAAAAAAAAACATCTATTATCGCTGTTTCATTGACTACACTAAAGCCTTGACTGTGTGGATCATGACAAACTGTGGAAAGCTCTTAGAGAGATGGGAATACCAAACAGTCTTACCTGTCTCCTGAGAAAACTGTATGAAGGACAAGAATCAACAGTTAAAACCCTGTATGGAACAACTGTTTGGTTCAAGTTTGAGAAAAGAATACAAGAGGGAAGTCTGGGGTCACCCTGTTTGTTTAACCTATACACTGAGCGTATCATGAGAAATGCCAGATTGGATAAATTACAACCTCAGATATGCAGATGATGCCACTCTAATGGCAGAAAGCAAAGAAGAACTAAGAGTCACTTGATGAGGGTGAAAGAGGAGAGTGAAAGAGCCAGCTTAAAAGACTGAATATTAAAAAAAAAAAAAGTAAGACCATGCACCTGCCCCCACTGCTGCTGCTGCTGCTGCTGCTGCTGCTGCTAAGTCGCTTCAGTCGTGTCCAACTCTGTGCGACCCCATAGTTGGCAGCCCACCAGGCTCCCTCATCCTTGGGGTTCTCCAGCCAAGAACACTGGAGTGGGTTGCCATTTCCTTCTCCAATGCATGAAAATGAAAAGTGAAAGTGAAGTCGAGTGGGAGGGGGGTTCAGGATTGGGAACTCATGTACACCCATGGCAGATTCATGTCAATGTATGGCAAAATCAATACAGTATTGTAAAGTAAAATAAATAAATAAATAAATTAATTAATTAAAAAAAAACAGAAAGTGAAGTCGCTCAGTCGTGTCCGACTCCTAGCGACCCTGTGGACTGCAGCCCACCAGGCTCCTTCATCCATGGGATTTTCCAGGCAAGAGTACTGGAGTCGGGTGCCATTGCCTTCTCCACTGCCCCCACTACTGCATGGCAAATAGAAGAGGGAAATGTGGAAGAAGTGACAGATTTCTTCTTCTAGGACTCTAAAACCACTGCGGATGGTGACTGTAGCCATGATATCAGAAGATGATTGCTTCTTCACAGGAAAGATATAACAAACCTAGGCAGTGTGTTGAAAAGTAGAAATATTACTCCTCTGACAAAGGTCTATATAGTCAAGACGGTGGTCTCCCCAGTGGTCCCATATGGTTATGAGAGGTGGACCACAAATAAGACAGAAAGCAAAGAACTGATGCCTTCAAATTGTGGTGCTGGAGAAGACTCCTGAAAGTCCCATGGACAGCAAGGAGATCAATCCAGTCAATCTTAAGGGAGATCAACCCTGAATATTCACTGGAAAGACTGATGCTGAAGCTGAAGCTCTAGTATTTTGGTCATCTGATGCAAACAGATGACTCAAAGGAAAAGTCCCTGGTGCTGGGAAAAATTGATGGCAGAATGAGAAGAGGGCATCAGAGGAAGAGATAGCTTCATGGCATCATCAATACAATGAATATGAACTTGGGCAATCTCCAGGAGATGGTGAGGAGCAGGAAGGCCTGGCATGCTGCAGTCCATGTGGTTGCAAAGAGTTGGATATGACTGGGTAACTGAACAACAACAATAACAACAACGTGGAAATTTAAACAAGGAGATAGTGCAAAACAGAGGTAGGTAGGAGAGATTTTTCTCTAATAGCTACGTACACTGGGAGAATATTTCAGGACATTTAAAGTCTTGACAGATATATTCTAGAAGGTCAACTATTTTTGGTGTCTCAGTCCGAAGTTTGGCTCTCTCTTCTTCTTTAACAACCAATAATATTTCTCCCTAGTATTTTTCGTATCACATCATACTAAGAAAATTAGAGTATGTTAGATAAATGGAAAAGACAAACTTTGGTAAAAGCAATAATCCTTTGAATCCTAAAGGCCCCAAGGCCCAATTACCACCATAAGAATTAAGGGGATGAACATCACAACATTACTATTGGAGATATGTGTTTTGAATATTGCGATGCTTGGAAAGTTCTAGACTAGAGATAAGTGATTTGCAATTGAATTTTCATTTTTCTCCCACATTCTCTAAGTTTTCTGATTTTACCTAAAACACCTAGATTCAAATATTTGATTTTTATCTGTTATCATCAACTACAATATTTTACATGTTTGATCAAATCCTATTGGACTAAAGGGCGATTTTCTCTCTTTTGTTCTAGTTGCTCCGTTTTTTTCCCCCTGTCTTATTACATTGAAGGAAAAACCAAAACAGTGAACTCCACCATCAGTTCAGTTCAGTTCAGTGGCTCAGTCATGTCCGACTCTTTGCAACCCCATGAATCGCAGCACACCAGGCCTCCCTGTTCATCACCATCTCTCGAAGTTCACTCAGACTCACGTCCATCGAGTCAGTGATGCCATCCAGCCATCTCATTCTTGGTCGTCCCCTTCTCCTCCTGCCCCCAATCCCTCCCAGCATCAGAGTCTTTTCCAATGAGTCAACTCTTCGCATGAGGTGGCCAAAGTACTGGAGTTTCAGCTCCACCATAGTATTGAGGTTTTTGCTTATGCTGTTTTATCAAAAGCCAGGTGAAATTATTTAATACATTAAGCTTTTTTATCTGGGTGCATAATACAACTACTTTGAATTTCATTTTCTCACACAGTGAATATTGATCGACTCAAGATTCAGTATACATTCTTGATTTTAAAAATAAATAGAATTTCATTAAAAATGATTGAAGTGACATCGCTGAGTGCAATTACTTTCTAAAATGTTTTTAAAGCATGTTCATAATTGAAACAAAATGTCTTTTCCAAGAGTGTCTCATGTTATAATTTAAGATATATGTAGGTAATGTAATATGTAATAACAGAGTTTTACTAATTCAATTCTAACACTTTTTAAATAGTCAGATATATCTGCATTATATCAAATTTCACTAGATTAACAATATATAGCCAAGTTCCTTTGTATTCATATATACTTTTTCCCCCCAATGTGTCAAACTGACAGCATTGGTATATTTCAATTCAAACATAAGCATTGAACATATATAAATGATTTACAAAATTGATCATATCATAGATGGGCTATATTAAAAATATTTATTTACTAAACCACACTGTTTTTTCTAAGGAGAAGGAAATGGCAATCCTTTTGAGTATTCTTGCCTGGAAAATCTCATGGACAGAGGGACCTGGTGGGCTACAGTCCCTGGTGTCACAGAAAGTCAGACACAACTGAGTAACTAAATAAAATCAACAAAGGTGCTTTTTGTCAGAAGGCTAATCTATTGGTAGGAAATACTCAGAATAGAAGGCCAAAAAGAGGAAATTGTGGAAGGCAGCTCATATAACCTTAGAGAGAGGTCTAGTTATTGATTTTTGTTTTCTTTTGAGAGGAAAAGTTTTCATATTATTCACTTCTTTATTCCTGTTTTTTCACTATGTATGAGACAAAAGACGGGCTTGTTAAAAGTATCAAGGATTGGGTTATCCTCTCAAAAAAGACTTTTGCCACTGTCTGACACCATCTAAAATGTACTTGAGGAATAAATGTTAGTCTCTCAATTATGTAATTTCTGCTTTGTGATTTGACAGATTTTTCAATATAGGTAATATGATGTGAAATTTGGAATTGCTGAAACGTTATTGAAACAACATTTATGTCTTGGCACATGTGATTATTTTATATTCTACAATGTAGAGAAAAATTATAACTTGAATAGTACACATTTCCACTATACTGAATACAGGAGAGCAATTTCTTTTATTATATGAAAACAATATTAAACTATATTTATGAGCAGTGACATGTCATTAAAAGTAGCATAAATGAGTTTTCTACAATGATCTACAAACTACTCAAAAAGGAAAAATTATTGGTTCCTTGCAAAACGAGATTGCCTCATTAGATTCAAATGGGGTATAACCTGGAAGAAGATTTTTAAAACACATTTTATTCAGTATCTTGGAAACATGGAGTAGCATTAGACTTTTACTCTATATGCAAAGAACACATATTTGAAGATATTTAAGTTATTTTAATCTTCTGATTTGTTTCTTAAAATTGATAGAGCTTAAAAATGCATACTAAACAAAATATTCTCTCTTTACTCTTCTTCTCATATTGCCTTTCTCCAATGTTTATCTTATATACATGTCAGATGAGTAAAGTAGCATTTCCTTTCATTAAATAAGCCATTATTTCTCTAAATTTTCTGTCCTGAAGAAGGCGATGGTAAGTTTAAAGACAGCAGTATAAAGTTTCAGTGTCATACCCTGGTGACTATTAAGAGGATTAAACATTAACAAGAGTAGAGAAAGACATAAAGCTTTGATTAAACAATTCATAATAGTTACGATGCTGAGACAAGAATAAGATTTGTTACAGGATTTCAGAGTTATAAGAATAGGGATTTTCCTTAATCATTAGATGGCTAGTGCACATATTTAATTTAAAATGAAAAAAAAATTATAGTATGGCAAGGTCATGTTGACATTTTCTACAGTGTAAAGAAAGACAAAAGCTTAAGACGTTACTTTTTAAAATGATGACTACCTCTAACCGTCCACATTTGACCCAAATATTGTGTGCCCATTACATGATTTCTGACGAAGAAAGGGATGCATTTAAAAAACAAAAATAGATCAAAAGTTCACAAAGTGCACAAGTTGTATATCCAATAAATTCCATACCTGTAGCAACATGAGCTTTTTACACAGATCTTAGTTGTCTCCCTGTATCAGTGAAGATGAATCAAAGATGGCCACTTTGGAGAGGTTAGGCTTCTTGCCCAAGATCCCCTGTTGCAAATGACAACTCCTAACTGGAATGAATGTCCTCTGGTTCATCTTTCATTGCTTCTTTTTACTATTCTGTAGTGCCCCAGTGTAAGTTCATGTTTTGATGCCTGAGAATGACCACGCCAAGTGCCAAATATACTGTATGTCTAGGAGTATGGAATGCATGTTTATTTTCCTTTCAAGTAAAGAGATTTTAATCCAAGCACTTTGGTACATATAACATTGAGAGGCAAGATTTTGTTCCAAAAGGCAAGAAAGAGGCATTTGTTGACTGAAAAGTTTTAGAACATATCTTGAAGAAACAATAATAATAGAAAATAATTCTTTTGTGTATTTTTTGAGTATACTGTCATCTTCATTATAATTCTTGAGTGCATTAGAAACTGACACGAATCTCTTTATTAAGATATGTAGATACTCTTAGGAATTTGCTTTCCACTTTTACTTGAGAATGTTAGAAGAGGCACAATATCTAGTGTCATTACATCAAGTTTTCACCTCATGGAAAACCTAAATGGGTCTCCTGGGCCTTCCAGGTCTCTATACTGTCCAGACCTGCTCACACTCAAGTGTATTCTGAAATTCCTTATAAATTTCAATAGGTACCTCGGCAACAGAACACTCTATTACTCTGCTGTTTTAAATATATTCTCAAATGTCATTATAAAGGTGAAGTTCCAGCATTACATATTGTTCCCAAACATTTTCATGTTAGCCATGATTATCTTGCAAAAAGCATACTATTCACTTTACTAATCTCCCTGCCAAATAAGAGACAAAAGCATTTTTAACTGCAAAAAAGTTAGGTAAGGCTCCTTTTCTCTCCCCAAATCAAGTTGTTTGCAATCCCAAACAAATGCTAGTACCAAAAGTGCAGAACAATAATATTTCCCAAAAAGCCTTTTGTATATTCTTAAGTCAAGACATGATTTTGAATAGATCTTTCTTTTTGATAAGCTCATTATGATGGAGAAATATAAAGTTGACTATGTCAGTAATTTAAGATACTGAATAGTACTGCTGCTGCTGCTAAGTCGCTTCAGTCGTGTCCGACTCTGTGTGACCCCATAGATGTTAGCCCACCAGGCTCCCCTGTCCCTGGGATTCTCCAGGGAAGAACGCTGGAGTGGGTTGCCATTTCCTTCTCCAATGCATGAAAGTTAAAAGTGAAAGGGAAGTTGCTCAGTCGTGTCAGACTCTCTGCGACCCCACAGACTGCAGCCTACCAGGCTCCTCTGTCCACGGGATTTGCCAGGCAAGAGTATTGGAGTGGGGTGCCATCGCCTTCTCCGACTGAATAGTACAGTTAGGCATTATTTGTTACCTGCTTGAGAACACAATTAAAATTTGAGGCTGCTCATTTGACTGCATTCTACCTTAAAATATTTCTTCTGATAATACTAGGTCCTATTGTTTTTTATATTTTTAGTTGAGATAAACTAAAAATATCAGGACAGAGTGAAATGTCTTTCTTGTTTGCTGTAAATGGCCTGAAAACACCTGCTTTATCTAAGGGATCACGCAAAGTATGTAAAAAAATGTTAACTATAATTGAAAAAGGCATTTTATCATCTTTCTAGTATAAATTGGACCTCAAAATTGTTCCTTTTTGTTATCTTATCCTAGCAAAATAAAATGAGGCAATTTTAGTTAGTATGCTGTGTTAGATTACACAATTTCCATTACAGATGATTTATATTTGTATTATTAGGAGTTGTCAAGAAATAAGTGAAAATTATAAAAAAATGTTATTTTAAATTTACTCTCAAAGAGATGAAAGAGAATAGAGCAGTTCTCAAAAATGATCTAGTTATTCATAACACTTGACTTCTTTTTAGAATCCATTATATTGGGATCCCAATATATATGGGATAACTTGTTGTGTAACTTGTTGAGATGAGATATTGACCTGAATTCTTAGGACTATGATTTGAACTGAACAGAGGAGTTTCTTTTCTCTTTTTTTTTTTTTCTAAACATCTTTCCCCCTATTTTTCCCAAACACGTAGCATATTAAAGTACATTCTATCTTTTACATCTCCTTTTTTTTAGTTGGAGAGTAATTAACTTATAATATTATTTTCAGTTGTGCCACATAGTGATTCAATGTTCTTATAGATTGCACACCATTCCAAGTTACAGGTTATACTCCCTGTGCTATATGTTACATCACTGTAACTTATGTATTTTATAACTTTATTTTATACCATTTAATCTCCTCCACCTATTTCATCTCCCCCCTCATCCAGACTCCCCAGGTTAACTAGTTTGTTCTCTGATTTGTAAGTCTGTTTCTGTTTTGCTATATTTGTTTTGTCTTTAAAATTCCAAATATAAGTCAAAACATAGAGTATCTGTCTTTCTTTGTATGACTTACTTCACCATGCATATCCTCCAGATCCACCATGTTTTTCAAAATGGCAATATATGACTTTTTATTGCTGAGTAATATCCCATTGTGTATATATACCAGATCTTTTTTTTTTTTCTTCCATTTGTCTATCAATGGGTAGTTAGTTTGCTTCCATATCTCATCTATTGTAATAGGGCTATTATAAATATTGGGGTGCATATATTTGTTCAAACTAGTGTTTCCAGATAAATGCCCAGGAAGGGAACTGCTGGATCATGTGATAGCTCTATTTTTTTGAAGGGTTTCTATTCCTGCAGGAGACTCCGGTTCAGTCCCTGGGTTGGGAAGATCCCCTGAAGAAGGAAATGGCAACCCACTCCAGTATCCTTGCCTGGAAAATCTCAAGGACAGAGGAACCTGATAGGCTACAGTCCATGGGGTCGCAAAGAGTCTGGCTTGGCTGAACGACTAGCACTTACATACTATTTTGGATGGTGGCTACACCAATTTACATTGTCACCAATAATGTACTAGGGTTCTCTTTCTTCCACATCTTCAACACTTGCTACTTCTTTTCTTTTTGATGACAGTCATTCTGACAGGTGTGAGGTGATATCTTATTATAGTTGTGATTTGCATTTCCCTGATAATTAGTGATGTTGAACAGCTTTCCTTGCATCTGGTAGTCATCTGTATGTCTTCTTTGGAAAAATTCCTATTCAGATTATCTGTCAATTTTTTAATTGGACTGTATTTTGGGGGGGATATTCAGTGTTCATGAGTTGTGTATTCTGATAGAACTAATTTCACTATTATCTTTATTTAGGGTTCAATTAAATAGCAGGACCCACTGCAATAGAAACATCTAACCAGTTTTTCTCTCTTTTCTGTCTTCTGTAGAAACTTCTTTTAAGTTCTGGTGTTTTTTTGTTTGGTTTTCATTTTTTTTTATTTTATTTTTATTTTATTTTACTTTACAATACCATATTGGTTTTGCCATACATTGACATGAATCCACCACAGGTGTATACGAGCTTTTAGATCCAAGATAAGACTATGGAAGTATTTCTAAAATGTTACATTCTTATGTGAGCTTCTAATTTTTTTTCCAACTTAAAGTATGAAACAAGATGCAGTACCTTTCCACTTATGTGATGGTCTGATACTTGAAAGCCCAATCTTTCATGTACATTCATTGAGATATATTTCTCAACATCTCTAACTTGGGTAAGGTAACTTCAAACTTACAAAGACTTTCTCTTAAGAATCTGATGAAGTAATAAACTTACAAAAACTTCAGATTACCAATGATAGACTACATTTCACACATTGCAATAATGACCATTCATCAAAAACTGATTCATATTTTCAAAGAAATCTAAATAAAACCTGAGAAAGTTTGTGTGAAAATTGCTCACATTATTTTAAAATGTATATGGAAATATAAATGACCAAGAATAATTAATCTAAAAAAATTAGCAAAGAAAAAAATTAAGAAAGAAAAATTGAGAGTAGCATTGACAAATATACATGATCATGTGTAAAATAGATAACTCGTGGGAAGCCTCAGAAACTAACCCAATAGCGTAAAGCAATTATACATCAAGTTTAAAAAAAGAAAACTTGAGGTCAGAACATATCCGACATCAAGGTTTAAAAGGTAAAAAGTTAAGAGTCTATGGTATTGGCATGTACATAAATAGGCTTAATGAAGCAGGATAGAACCCAGACATAGATCCACACATATATTACAAACTGATTTATTGAAAAGATGACACTGTAGAACAGTGTGAAAAGGTTGGTAAATAGCACTAGATCAATTGGATAGCCATATGTGAAAAATGAAACTTATACTCTAGCTCACATAAAGAAATGTCAGATCTAAGTGGACTATTGATCTAAAGGTAGAAGGTAAATAAAGCAAGATTTTAAGGAAAATATAAGGTAATGTTTTCCTGGATTTAGAATAGACAATAATTTTTAAAAACAGACACAAGACTTGAAAAATACAAATAGATATGCTGGACTTCATAAAAATGACTAAGAACTGATTCTTAAAGGATACCACTGAGTCACAGGAAAGCCACTAAGTGGGAGGAGGTATTTATAACACATTATTTACAAAGTCCCAACACCCAGACTATAAAGAGAACTCCTATATTCATGAGAGCATTATAGGTAATCCAATAGAACAACAGAGAAAGAACTTAATGAACCATTTCTAGAAGAGGATGTTAAAATGACCAATACACACATAAAAAGGAGCCAAATGCATTAGCCACCTCACAGAACAACTAAACTGAAAATGATGGAAAACACTAAAAGTTAATGAGGATATGGGGCTACTGAAACTTTCACACACTGTTGAGGGGAGAATAAAGTCATTAAAACAGCTTTAGAAAGTTGGCAGTTCCATCAAAACCATATCCAATGACTCAGAAATCCTTCTTCTATTTATGAATGTTCATTTCTATATATGAAAGATATTAAACAACCATCACTAATGGAATATCACTAATGGGAACCAGCACTAAGTTGATTGTGGCAAATTGGCCTATTAATTCATAAAAATCCATATTTATTAATAAAAGTAAGTTACATGATTAGCAACAAATGGATTTGAAAATTTAGTCTTTAATGAAAGAAGCAAGAAACAAATGTAAAATTACTTTAATTCTATACAGTTTAAAAATAATCAAAATGAACCTGAAATTTTATAAGACAGTTTAGTAGATACTTTTCAGGAGCTGTAGTGATTGACAAGGGGTTTGTGAGCTTTTCTGTGTTGCTGATAATATTGTTTTGTAACATGGGTGATAGTTACACAGGTGAGTTTGCTTTATTAAAAAAGAATGAGTTAAAATTGATGATTTTTCAGTCAGTATATAAAACTTCAAAACATTATATGAAAATTAAAATATTAAAAAGATTTGTTGTTTTTCAGTAACTAAGTCGTGTCTGACTCTTTGCGACCCCATGGACTGGAGCATTTCAGCCTCCTCTATCCTCCACTGTCTCCCAGATTTTGCTCAGATTCATGTCCACTGAGTTGGTGATGCTATCTAACCATCTAATTCTCTGCCTCCCTCTTCTCTTTTTGCCTTCACTCTTTCAGAGAATCGTGGTCTTTTCCAATGAGTAGGCACTTTGCATCAGGTGAGCAAAGTTTATGTACTTGAATATGTGAGTTTTATTTAGGATTGTCTTAATATTTTTTCCTGACATTTTTTAAGGAGTAAGGAAACTGACTGCTCAATGCTGTGTTTGTCCAAAATAAATTTGGCAGTCAGTGTTGGGTTCAACATTCTGTTGGCTTTTGTTTAGCCATACTTCATAGAAAGGACAATTTTAGTAAGCAACTCAAATTTTAGGTCTCAGGATATTGACTTGGGGAATAAATGTTCCTTGTTTTATATTACCATTATTTATTCTATAAGTTCATATTTCTTGTTTTGTGTATGAACTAAAAAGAGGACATTGGCATTCGGCAGTAGAATATGCTTAAGGGGAAAGTGAATAAATCTGTTGAGTCTAAAACATCCACTAAATTTTGAAAAAGAGAATAAAAGAGGAAACAATTGTTTTTAATCAGTAATTGTGTTGCCTTGATTACTGCAAATGTGCCTTTAAACTTATTCTACTTCCATTTTCTCTATTCCAGTGTGAAAATAGCAGTACAAATCCTACTTGATGGAAGATAACAGTTACTAGAAAAACAATCCATGGTAAGAGTCTTTACAGTTGAGGTCATATATCAGCTTTATATGCATATATATATATACATATATATATATATATATATATATATATATATATATATATATATATATATATATATATCTCAGGGCTTCCCAGGCAGTGCAGCAGGTAAAGAATACACCTGCAATTCAGCAGAACCAGGTTCGATCCCTGGGTCGGGAAGATCCCCTGGAGAAGGAAATCACAACACACTCCAGTATTCTTGCCTGGAGAATTCCACAGACAGAGGAGCCTGGTAGGATACAGTCCATAGGGTCATAAAGAGTTGGACATGACTGAAGTGACTGAGCATATACTTATGTGTACATTTGCAAATATATATGCAAGTATATAAGTGCATATGTACATGTTGGCCTTATTATAAATTAGAAATGGTATCAGACAAAAATAGTCCTTATTGAATTGTTTTTTGCTCAGAGTCTATGACTCTTTCCCATTAATGTTCATGAATTTCGTGGCTGAAAGCCTGAAACTATGACCATTACCATAGTTGTTTCTAAAATTTACCTCATTTATAAATGGACAATGACAAAAGGGCTAAAAAGATTAAGATATTTGATGAAATCATCCTGAAATACTTTAGAAAAAAATCTCCTTTTTATGATGCATATTCTAAAGTTAAATGAGTTTTTTCTTTTGTGACTAAAAGTAAGTATTCATAATTTTTGAAAACTGATAGTGTGGATGTTGGACTGACCTAGGTCATAGTCATTGGAAATGAGGATTGAGGATTTTTTTTGTGTGAAGCACTGTCAAAGTTCCAAAACAATAATAAAATGACTGTCAGACTATGAGAATGAAAGACTGGGGCTTCAAGGAGAGAAATATAGAAAAATTTTAATCGTAGGTGTTTGCACACATTACCTAATTCACAGATGAAGCAATGCTCCTTTCTACATAACAAGAAATAAAAATTAGGAAGTGCAGCTGTGACCTAGAAAAAGGAAAACTCTATGTTTATCATTCAATTTTGTTTAATTTAGATTACTTTGAAACAGATCAAATATACATTGCTAGAATCTTTTTATTCTTAAGAGGGCATATTTTAGTGGTCTTTATCTATTAACATGTATAAACAGGCTATTTTGTCTACAGCTGGAATTTAGCTTGGCTATGGTAAATGATTGTTTTTTTTCTTATTCTTGAAAATATCTGGAGTTGGAGGCAGGCATTGATTTTTAGGGAGGGATTTTTCCCCCAGTGTTTTACTAAAATGTATTTCAATTTTTATTATAGCTCATATAGAGAGCAATTTGGTGATGTCTTCCACCCAAGGAAAATTATCTCCTTGATTTTCATGATGAATGCAGGTTATGAGGTATCATTAACCATAAGGAGAATAATTTTTGAAATCCTGGTTTGAAAGTAGTTATATCCAGTAAGGTAAGCTTAGTGGACTGTAAGAACTACACAGTATCATTTTACTCTGCTTTCTTATAAGTTTCATAAAGAAGTTCCTATATTTCTAGAATTAAGATTGCACAAGTAAATTCTTTCTAGATGTTTTCTTACAATTAATGTTGAGCTAAATTAATAAAATGCTCTAAAAGAAAGTCTTAGCAAATTTCCACCAACCAGCTTGCTAGAATTACTAACTTTAACTGAAAGATTTTTTAACATGGACCAAAGGTTCTCAAGACATTGTAGGAAAATACTGGAACAAGAGCTCCCTGAGCTATATCTGGATATCTTAAAGTATATTTCTGTGTAGTATATGATGGAAGATAGTTTCACATATTGAGGTAGGGGGAAGTCATTCTGACGTACACATGATTTTATTTGAACTTTAGGTTAATTAAAACAACCTGTTTGTAGACTATTAAACAGGGATTGTACATCAACTTAAATCATTAAAGAAACTAATACATTTAAAAATAAAAATGGAGTAAATGTACTTCAGGTATTCGAAATGGACCTGGGTAGCCCTTGTGGATCTGGTTTAATACATGTTTGTGTATTACTAAGAACATGGATTTTTTGAACCGTATCAGATTCAAAGACACTACCAGCTATTCTCAGAACAATATCTACTGCAGCTGCCAGTTGCAATCGTATGGTCTCAAGATCGTACCTTTGTAACTATGCAACCCTTTTGGACTCTAACCAATCCTTGCTTAACAAGCATCCTTACTTCTTGCCAGCTCTAATTAGAATTCTTGTCAAACAACTTAAGTAATTTTACTGATCTGCCTTTTAAGCCCCCATTTTGTACTCTGTTGGAACACAATTTAAGTGCTTCTTGCATCTGTGTCTGGCTATGGTCCTCAGTTTGATTCAAATAAAACTCTTCTCTATTCTTTTTAGATTGTTTACCGGTTATTCCCACCAACACATAAAACTTCTGGCCAGCAATATCGCTTAGAAGATACACATTACAGCTGAACAACATGAGTTTGAACTGGGTGGGTCCTCTTATACATTTTTTTCAACAAGTAACTGCTAGAAGATCTGATGTTCACTGAACTCACAGATGTGGGACCAAGGATATGAAGAACCAACTATGAGACTTAAATAGCTGCCATGGATTTTGGTAATTGTTGTGGGTCATGGATTCCTCTACATATGCTGATGGGCAACTGTACTTTAAGCTTTATGGCTCCTTCTTCCTTTACTTCAGAAAATGTCTGTGTTGGTGTGTGTGTGTGTGTGTGTGTGTGTGTGTCTGGGTATGTGTCTACTTGCATTATGGGATGATATAGTCTTTTCTTGATGAAACAAAAAATTGAGGTGGTGCTTTTTTGTAATCCCTGATACATTGTGGTGCTTGGTAAATACTTGGCTAGCAGAATGCATGGTGATCAAAACTGAAACTCTGCAGAGTTGCTAAAGTTTAAGATGATGAGAGCATTCTCAAAAGGAAACTTGGTTCCAAATGGTCTATTTTAATTTTATTATTTTCCTCTTGTTAGAAATAAAACCCTTAGCAACATTTTCTGGGGGGGTGGGGGGAGGAAATGAAGGGTGTGTTCTTAAGGACTGAAATCAAATAAAATAGATATCAGAGGTAAAGCCTTAAAACTAAATCCAGGAAAAGGGAACTCTTCAAGTAAGTAGAAAATAAAGGAGAAAGAAAAGTGGAGTTAAAGAAATGTACCCTAGAAACATCCAAGGTTTTTTATCCTTTTATTTGGCCTCTCTGAGAGCATAGGAAGCAACCGAATTGGCTTTAAGGATCAGAGATCGTTTGGGTAAGCTGCTGGTTCAAGATGTGACACAATTTAGTGAATTGTCAAAAACTGTTATTCCTAAAATGATTTAGGGAAAAGTTATCAAAATCATTTGAAAGACATAAAATCATTTTTAAGAAGGGGAACATAAGAAAAATAGACACATTATTAAACTCTTTGTAACCAAAAGTATACCTCTTTAAACTATTAACTTCTGATTCAGTTCAGTTCAGTCGCTCAGTCGCGTCCGACTCTTTGCGACCCCATGAATCGCAGCACGCCAGGCCTCCCTGATCATCACCATCTCTCGGAGATCACTCAGACTCACATCCATCGAGTCAGTGATGCCATCCAGCCATCTCATCCTCGGTCGTCCCCTTCTCCTCCTGCCCCCAATCCCTCCCAGCATCAGAGTCTTTTCCAATGAGTCAACTCTTCGCATGAGGTGGCCAAAGTACTGGAGTTTCAGCTTTAGCATCATTCCTTCCAAAGAAACCCCAGGGTTGATCTCCTTCAGAATGGACTGGTTGGATCTCCTTGCAGTCCAAGGGACTCTCTTAACTTCTGATTACTCTCCTAGAAATAAAAACAAATGAAATAAAGATTTGGAAGAGTAGGAGATAAAAATAGTTATTTGATGTTAATTTCTAAAAAGTAAACAGTCATATAAATCTTATATAACGAAAACTTAAATATCCCAAAATGTCAAAGCCTACTATCTGACCGAAAATAAATAGTTATGAACAAAGTTCTGAGAATAAATGGAATTCAAGTTTAAACGTTCTTTAGCTATTAGGTTAATTCTTGCTCAAAAGGATATGAGATCCGAGGTAGAAATGAAGCTATGATATTAAAGGCCTTCAAATAAATACCTGAGATTTCTTAAAATTAATACATATTATTGGACTCAAATAGTCTTTCTGAATTGATACTAGAGATTAGTAGAAGCAGTAGTTCTGCAGAGAGAATAAATCATGTCATTCTATACATATATACTGTGTATGTATGTATGTGTGTGTGTATATATATATATGTGTGTGTGCATGTGTGTGTCAGCTCATGAGCCAGAAATAGCAGCTTACAACTGAGGGCTCCAGATTTTCTGTTAAAAACATTTATTAATTTAAGAAAAAAAACAAGAAATAAGAAGACTAAAATCCTCTTTGAATAAAGCATTCACGATGCAAATTAACCTTTTTCAGATGCCGAAAAGTATGATAAGGATGTTGATGACATTACCCAGCAAAATGTCATGCTTTCTTACTCAGATTCTGTGACACCCAAGTTTTCTTCTTACCTCATTTTCACTTACAATCATCAGTTACTCAATGCTTCTTATCCAAACTTTTAAACGCTAAAATTCCTCTTAATATTTTATTATGTATCCCATAAGTTATTCAAAAATTTATTTTCAATTTTGCCTTTGAAAATTTTACTAGATATTTTATTATATTCTTAATATACTGTGACAGCTTTATTGATTACGCCAAAGCCTTTGATTGTGTACATCACAACAAATTGGAAAATTCTTCAAGAGATGGGAATATCAGACCACCTTACATGCCTCCTGAGAAATCTGTAAGCAGGTCAAGAAACAACAGTTAGAACCAGACATGAAACAACAAACTGGTTCCAAATCAGGAAAGGAATATATTAAGGCTGTATATTGTCACCCTGCTTATTTAACTTATATGCAGAGTGCATCATGCGAAATGCCAGGCTGGATGAAGCACAAGCTGGAATCAAGATTGCCAGGAGGAATATCAATAACCTCAGATAACACAATGACACCACTCTTATGGCTGAAAGTGAAGAGGAACTAAAGAGCCTCTTGATGAAAGTGAAAGAGGAGAGTGGAAAAGCTGGCTTAAAATGCACCATTCAGCATACACACCGAGGAAACCAGAATTGAAAGAGACACATGTACCCCAATGTTCATCGCAGCACTGTTTATAATAGCCAGGACATGGAAACAACCTAGATGTCCATCAGCAGATGAATGGGTAAGAAAGCTGTGGTACATATACACAATGGAGTATTACTCAGCCATCAAAAAGAATTCATTTGAATCAGTTCTAATGAGATGGATAAAACTGGAACCTATTATACAGAGTGAAGTAAGCCAGAAAGAGAAACACCAATACAGTATACTGACACATATATATGGAATTTAAAAAGATGGCAATGATGACCCTGTATGC
>SJYT01025137.1:303071-335021 GCA_006410635.1 Cephalophus harveyi | reverse complement strand
CTTACTCCTTGGAAGAAAAGTTATGTCCAACCTAGATAGCATTTTCAAAAGCAGAGACATTACTTTGCCGACTAAGGTCCGTCTAGTCAAGGCTATGGTTTTTCCTGTGGTCATGTATGGATGTGAGAGCTGGACTGTGAAGAAGGCTGAGCGCCCAAGAATTGATGCTTTTGAACTGTGGTGTTGGAGAAGACTCTTGAGAGTCCCTTGGACTGCAAGGAGATCCAACCAGTCCATTCTGAAGGAGATCAACCCTGGGATTTCTTTGGAAGAAATGATGCTAAAGCTGAGACTCCAGTACTTTGGCCACCTCATGGGAAGAGTTGACTCATTGGAAGACTCTGATGCTGGGAGGGATTGGGGGCAGGAGGAAAAGGGGATGACAGAGGATGAGATGGCTGGATGGAATCACGGTCTCAATGGACGTGAGTCTGGGTGAACTCTGGGAGATGGTGATGAACAGGGAGGCCTGGCGTGCTGCGATTCATGGGGTTGCAAAGAGTCGGACACGACTGAGTGACTGAACTGAACTGAACTGATGACATTGACCCAAAAGACAATAGCAGTGATATTCATGTGTGTGGGATTTTCCAGATGCCACTGAGGGGCTCTGTGCGTCTACTTGGCCAAATACACTGGGCAGGGGAGTAATAAGGCAGATACATGAACTCCATTGAAGAGATTTTATTCAGTAGGTTTACAATAGGGTGCCAAGTTCTGCAGGTTTTTACAAAGCTCTATAGTTGAATCTGAAAGTTAAGAGTAGAAACTCTTGTATGTGTGTGGGGAGGGGGGGACGGGTGTGTGCTCAGGCGCATGTACCCAGTCGCTCAGTCAGCTCCGACTCTTTGTGACTGCCTGGACTCTAGCCCGTCAGGCTCCTCTGTCCATGAGATTTCCCAGGCAAGAATACTGAACTGGGTTGCCATTTCCTGATCCAGAGGACCTTCCTGATTCAGAGATCAAACCTCGTCTCCTTTACTGCAGGGAGTCTGGTGAATTGCAGCTGGATTCTCTACTACTGAGATACCCAGTTCAGTCAGTTCAGTCGCTCAGTCGTATCCGACTCTTTGCGACCCCGTGGACTGTAACCTACTAGGTTTCTCCGTCCGTGGGATTCTCCAGGCAAGAATACTGGAGTGGATTGCCATTTCCTTCTCCAGGGGATCTTCCCGACCCAGGGATCGAACCCGGGTCTCCCGCATTAGAGGCAGACGCTTTAACCTCTGAGCCACCAGGGAAGCCCCCTGAGATACCCAAACTACTGCCAAATACAGATCTTGCCCTAATGATGAAAATCACCTGGGATATTAATAAAATATGCCAATTTCCTGGTCACACTGCAGACCCACTGTATTTGGAATCTCTGAGTTCTGGGCCCAGATACTATATTTTAACTACTAACAGGTCAGTTTCAGCTTCTGGCCTGTTGCAAACCTATGCATCAATGCTTTGATGTCTACAAATCAATTTTCTAGCATTATCAGTCAGTTCCTAAAGGGAGACATTTCTGAGTTTTATTTCCACTCTTTGACCTACTAGACTTGTAATTCTGGGCAATACCTTAAGCACACAAAATCTCAGGTGACTGATTTGTGAAATGATCAGTTTATCGAAAAGACTAAAAAGTAACAAATGTAAAATATTTAGCAAACTGGCAGAGAGTGGTGATTGAATATTCATTTTTCCTTGCCATGACTTTATCTACCTCTTTGTTTTGTTCATTTTAGCTTGTGGGATCTTAGTTTTTGGACCAGAGATTGAACCCACACCCTCTACAGTGGAAGCTTGAAGTTTTATTGGGCCCACCAGAGAAGTCCCTATACCTTGTAATATGAAAGTAAATTCACAAATTAGAGGGGATATAAAATATAACATTCTGATAAAAGAATCATGAGCAAAATAAATGTGAGGTCATATTTCATTTTAACTAAAAAATAATGATAACACCGAATTCAGGTGAAGTTGAAATGAAAGTGGTACATTCATACATTGCTACAAGCAATGCAAATTTCTGGTTCTTTTGAAGATTTGATATGTTTTTAAAATTATAATAAAATACCCAAGGTTTTTTTCACTTCGTCATTTCCTATGGAAAGTAACCCTAAGGATGGAAAATAACCCTAAGGATGGAAAGCACTGTTTTAATCAGGATGTTTGTTCTGGCATTTTTCAGAATAGGAGAGATTTTAAAGCAGCCTGAATGTTCAGCAATATTTAAGACAAGGTATGTGCTTGCATGCTCAGTCATGTCTGACTCTCTGCAACCGTATGGACTGTAGCTTGCCAGGCTCCTCTGTCCATAGGATTTTCCAAGAAAATCTTCTGGAGTATGTTGCTAGTTCCTCCTCCAGGGGATCTTCGTGACCCAGGGATTGAACCCACGTCTCCTGCATTACAGCCAGATTCTTTACTGCTGGGCCACTGGGGAAGCCCTTAAGAAAAGGTACATTCTTTTATATGTAATACTATGAAGCCACTAAGAGTAATTATTAAGATCACTGAGTAATAAAAAAAAAAAGCTTCTGCCCTGTGATGTGAGAAAGGAAGAGTAAATATATGTGTCTTATAAGATTACAAGAGTAATATACTTGGGTAAAACACAAGGGTAAAATATTGATGTACAGAAGATATGGAAAATTAATAATTAAGTTGCTATGGGATGAAGAACTTGAGTTTTTTTTATTTTTATTTTATACTGCATTACCATTATAGTACTGCTGCATGTTCCATGACTACTTTAAAATATTGCCTGTCTTTTCTATTATTTGAAAGAAGACAGCTCATAGGAATTGTTCCATCCACAGAAAGCCCTAATATAAAACCACTTTGATGATCTCTGACCATTAAAGAAAAATCCAATTTGTATTACAAGACCATCCTGATTAGTCAAGAGATCTTAGGCAGGAAATCAGAATCCAGTGAAAGGAAACCACAAAAGGCAATATGACAAGGGACATTCCAAGCTGGATGCAAGAAAATGAGCTAAGTCCAGAATGAATGGCCAAATGCAGGATGGGAAGAGGGTGTTGGCTTATAAGACGGCTACACCTGGAGAGGCTCAGAGCTATGAACACTGACAGGTTTGTTAACTCATAAAGAATGATGAGATTAATCTGACTCAAGGGTCCAGAGTGGGGTCACAGACATACATTTTCATGTATTTTAGAAAGAGTCTGGGTTCCTATTATACAGAGTGAAGTAAGTCAGAAAGAGAAAAACAAATATTGTATATTAAGGTGTATAATGAGAATCTAGAAAAATGGTATTGGTGAACCTATTTGTAGGGCAGAAATAGAGATGCAGCATAGAGAATGGACATGGCTGGGGTGGGGGGTAAGTGTGGGATGGATTGGGAGACTGGTATTTGCATATATACACTACTGGGCTTCCCAAGAGGCTCAGTGGGAAAGAAGCCACCTGCAACTGCAGGAGATGTGGAAGATGCGGGTTTGATCCTTGGATCAGAAGATTCCCCAGGAGAAGAGAATGGCAACCCACTCCAGTATTCTTGCCTGGAGAATCCCCAAGACAGAGGAGCCTGGTGGGCTACAGTCCAGGTGGTCATAAAGATTCAGACATGCCTGAGTGGCTGAGCATGCATGCACACATATACTCTACCACATGAACAATAGATAGCTGGTGGGAACCTGCTGTTTAACACAGGGAGCTCAGCTTGGTGCTCTGTGATGGCCTAGAGGGGTGGGATGAGGGGTGGAAGGGAGAGGAGAGAGAGAGAGGAGATATATGTATGCAAATATCTGATTCACTTCATTGTACAGCAGAAACTAACACAGCATTGTAAAGCAATTATCTTCCAATTAAAATAAATTTTAATAGATAAATAAATACAGTCTGAGTCAAGCGCTGACTCAAGCATTCACTGAGCTGCCCCAGAGAAGGCACAGATCCAATCTTCCTGCTCATTCTCTCATCCCTATTCCCAATATGCTCCAAAGCTATGCCTGGTTCCATGCGCAAAGTTTTGACCCCATTACATAATTCCGGTATTAATTGGCTGGTGCCACCATAAGAGTACATCATGAGAAACGCTGGGCTGGAAGAAGCACAAGCTGGAATTAAGATTGCTGGGAGAAATATCAATAACCTCAGATATGCAGATGACACCACCCTTATGGCAGAAAGTGAAGAGGAACTAAAAAGCCTCTTGATGAAAGTGAAAGAGGAGAGTGAAAAAGTTGTACTCTCGAGAATCCCTTGGACTGCAAGGAGATCCAACCAGTCCATTCTGAAGGAGATCAGCCCTGGGATTTCTTTGGAAAGAATGATGCTAAAGCTGAAACTCCAGTACTTTGGCCACCTCATGCGAAGAGTTGACTCATTGGAAAAGACTTTGATGCTGGGTGGGATTGGGGGCAGGAAGAGAAGGGTACGACCGAGGATGAGATGGCTGGATGGCATCACCGACTCAATGGACGTGAGTCTGAGTGAACTCAGGGAGTTGGTGATGGACAGGGAGGCCTGGCGTGCTGTGATTCATGGGGTCGCAAAGAGTCGGGCACGACTGAGCGACTGAACTGACTGACTGACCATAACAAAGTAGCACAGACTGGGCGGCTTAAACCACAGAACCAGTCTTCCCAGCTCTGGAGGTTACATGCGCACAGTCAAGAGCTGGCAGAGTTGGTTTCTTCTGGGGCGTCTCTTCTTGGCTTGTAGATGGCTGTCTTCACACTGTATTTTCACATGGTCTGTCCTCTGTGTCTGTGTCCAAATGTCCTCTTCTTAGAAGGACACTAATCATTTTATATTAGGACCCACCTAAATGACCTCATTTTAACCTGATCACATCTTCACAGACCTTACCTCCAAATACAGTCACACTGTCAGGTACTAGGGATTGGAACTTCAGCATAAGAATTTTGTAGAGACACAGTTAAGCTCATAATGGTTGTCATGCTTTGTTGTTCAGTCACCAAGACATGTCTGACCCTTTGTGAACCCATGGACTGGAGCATGTCAGGCTTCCCTGTCCTTCACTACCTCCTGGACTTTGCTCAAACTCATGTCTATTGAGTCAGTGATGTCATCAAACCATCTCATTCTCTGTTACCCTTTTCCCTTGCTGTCCCCAATCTTTCCAGCATGAGGGTCTTTTCCAGTGAGTAGGCTCTTCCCATCAGATGGCCAAAGTATTGGAGCTTCAGCTTCAGCCTCAGTCCTTGCCATGAATATTCAGTGTTGATTTCCTTTAGGATTGACTGGTTTGATCTCCTTGTTGTCCAAGGTATTCTCAGGAGTCTTCTCCAGCACCGCAGTTCAAAAGCATAATTTCTTCAGTATTCAGCCTTATATATGGTCCAACTCTCACATGCATACATGACTACCAGAAAAGCCTCACCCCAAATCCCTGAATAAACCAAGGGAATGAACCACACAGGAGAATGTGCATCATCTTGTGGGTCTGTTCAGCCAGTGGGCAGATAATAGGAAATTTGTGGGGCATGCAGGATGATCCTGATTCTGTTCTTGAGTCACAAGTGTCTGCAGCAAGTATGAGCATTCACATCACTTACACAGAATGGTAGAGAAAGTATTTTCTTTCTAAAGTATAATTTAATATCTAATTTCAGTTCTCATTTTGACAGACACAAACATTTACTCTCAATAGATTGAGAAGCATCTTTGTCAGTTGGGTCATGTCACTCTCGTGTCGGGGAACAGTCAGAAGATGCCAAGCTTTGCTGCGGAAGGAGGTGAAAGTGATCTATCATCATCCAGTCTTCACAGATTGTTGCTTCTCATTCTGGAAACTGGAGGCCAAGTCACTGCCTTCTTCAGCCATGTTGCCATCATGTCTTCATGGCATCCTAGAGCATCCTACAGACCCTGTGTGCTTGGAGACATCAAGAACTCTCACTTTCCATTAGGGGCTCTGGGAGATCTGAGGCCCCCAGTAGGGGCAGGGGTAGAACCCAGGTCTTCTCTTTCAAGCCTATGGAATCCTAAGACCCAGTCTAGACTCCAGGATACACGGCACCATATTTAGGGCTCCCAAGCAGCTGAGTTCTCCCTTGCATCACCTGACTATCTCTTCTCCACACAGTCCATAAACTTGCTACTTAATCTGATGGCAAGTTTGCCTGACTCTTTATCTCTTCACAGTAGCCTGAGGTTTATGCCCTCAATTCTTTGTGTTTAGGATTTTAAAGATAAACTCTTATGCTTTCCAGTTCCCAAAGTATTCCTCTTCAAAATCCATTTTGAAACTCAAAAGGCTGAAATTGATTTCTTTATTTTCTGGGTTCTGCAGTAACAACTCCAACCCAAGGCAGTGTGTCCTTTGGAGTCTATTTTGAGTGGAGAAGACCATAAGGTTAAAATATATATATATATGAAGGAAAATACACAATGAAAATAATGTCTTACTAGCTACCTTAACCAGTGAGGAAAACATGTGGTCAAATTCATCTAAAACCCAACAATGTTGCTAACTATGAGTTCTTAGGCATAATCTCTACTGTGGAGAGCAGAGAAATAAAAAAGAATCTTGAGGCTTTGCAGATACAATTCAATTGCTCACCTTCTTCCTTCCTGGCAAGGTTGTGTCTGTCAATGGCTGGAAACTCTATTTTTATTTTTATTATCTTTCCAACTAACCCGTCAGCTATTGCACATCCTAGCCCAGGGCTTCTCAAACTCTAACATGCATGCAACTAACCTGGAGAACTTGTCAAAATGCAGATTTGAGTTTAGCAGATCTACAGTGAAGCCTGAGATTCATTATCTGTAAAGCATTCCAAGGACAAGAAGTATATACTTCCTATTACTTATGTTGTCAAAGGGTCCCTGAAGATGGAGAATTAGATTCTACCACGAGTTTCAGCACAGAGTCGGAACAGGTGGTTCCAAACTGGAGCCTGTCCTCAAACTTCCAGTCCATAGATGGTGAATAGCACCAACGTCATCTAAAGAGGCTCCAAAGTCTTCTAGAACAAGAGGCCATGTCTTTGAACATGGACATAGCTCCCAGGATGTTGAATACAATACTCACCTTTAGCTCACTCAGAAGCAATCTGCCAGAATGTTCATATTCAGAGAGGTATCCCTAGTTATTTGCTGCTATCCCTAAAGTTACTCTGAGAGGTGACAGTTGGGACAGCAACAGCATACCCAAGAATTTGATCTAAAAATGACTTCTCAGAATATATATAGGGCTTCCCAGGTGACACCAGTGGTAAAAAACCTGCCTGCCAGTGCAGGAGACCTAAGAGATGTGGGTTCAATCCCTGGGTCAGGAAGATCCCCTGGAGGAGGGCATGGCAACAGACTCCATACAGTGGAAGTGGAATAGAATCCTATGAGCAGAGGAGCCTGGCAGGCTACAGTCCATAGGGTTTCAAAGAGGCAGACACAACTGAAGTGACTTAGTACATATGCATATATATATATAAGGGCTTCTCTGGTGGCTCAGACAGTAAAGAAACTGCTTGTGATGTGGGAGATCTGGGTTTGATCCCTGGCTTGGGAAGATCCCCTGGGGAAGGAAACAGCAACCACTCCAGTATTCTTGCCTGGAAAATTCCATGGACAGAGGAGCCTGGTGGGCTACAGTCCATGGGGTTGCAAAGAGTCAGATGTGACTGTGAGACTAACAGAGACAGATATATGTGTACACACACACACACATATAGATATATATACACATTGGAATATTGCTCAGCAATAAAAAAATGAAATAATTTTTTCAATAATTCATGTTGTCGTTTGCAGCAATATGGATGGACCTAGAGATGATCATACTGTGTGAAGTAAGCCAAACAAAGACAAATGTCATATAATATCACTTACATGAGAACTCTGAAAAAATGATATTAATGAACTTATTTATAAGAAAGAAATAGACACACAGACATAGAAAACAAATTTATGGTTACCAAAGGTGAAAAGGGGGAAAAGAGGGATAAATTAGAAATTTAGGATTAATATATACACACTGCTGCTGCTGCTGCTGCCAAGTCACTTCAGTCATGTCCGATACTATACATAAAATAGATAAACAACAAGGACCTACTGTATAGTGTAGACAACTATATTCAATATTTTAATAACTATAATGAAAAAGAACATGAAAAATGTGTGTATATGTATGTATATACATATATATGTGTCTATACATATATATAGGGGGTTCCATTGGGCTTCCCTGGTGGCTCAGAGGTTAAAGCATCTGCCTCCAATGCGGGAGACCCGGGTTCGATCCCTGGGTCGGGAAGATCCCCTGGAGAAGGAAATGGTAACCCACTCCAGTATTCTTGCCTGGAGAATCCCATGGACGGAGAAGCCCAGTAGGCTACAGTCCACGGGGTCGCAAAGAGTCGGACACGACTGAGTGACTTCACCTTCACCTTCATACATATATATATGTGTATGTATATATATATATATATATATATATATATATATATATAGGGGCTTCTCTGATGGCTCAGAGAGTAAAGAGTCTGCCTGCATTGAAGGAGACCTGGGTTTGATCCCTGGGTCAGAAAGACCCCCTGGAGAAGGGAATGGCAACCCACAGCAGTATTCTTGCCTGAAAAATTCCATGCCCAGACAAGCCTGGTGGGCTAGTCATTTATATACATAAGCTGAATATATAAACTTTTCTGTACACTTGAAACTAACACAACATTGTAAATTAGCTATACTTCAATTTAAAAATTAAAATTAAACAAATATTTCAAAATATAGAGCACCAGGGGCCACTGCCTATACTTAGAGCACAGATATTACAGTAGCTTTATTTCAACTGCAGTGTCTCCATATGCAGCTTACCTGCCAGCATGTAAAACATATGCAGTTTTTATTTTTCTGTTTTGTTCATGCTGTTTGTCCTCTGTTTGCAAGAACCACCCAGACTCTCTGTTTGCTTAGTTCTTTGTGGTTTTTAATCTTCATGTCCAGCCCCCGATCCCCTGAGTTGTGTCTCTTGCCAAGGGAGTTTTGATACAGGGGCCGTGTTGTAATTTTTGTTTTTTTGTTTTCTTTTACATCATATTAGGAGCTCTTTTTTATTTTTTAATAATAATAATTATTTTTTTTTTTTTTACTTTACAATACTGTATTGGTTTTGCCATACATCAACATGAATCCGCCACGGGTGTACATAAGTTCCCATTCCTGAAGCTCTTTACATAAATCATTTTTCTCCTTCCTCACCACCTATTACAGTGCATTGTCTAAGGTAGATAACAGTAACCACTTGAATGAATGAGTGATTTCCAATTTCAAATCCTGTCAAGAACAGATCCTTGATCTGTTCCTCCACCAGGTTCCTCCACCGGGGTCTGAAGAAGAGTCAGAGATCATCATGAAATTGGGTTTTGTCGCTAATGAGAGTAATTAAGCGCTAGGACTATGTACATTAAACGATGCACTTTGTACCTCCAGTGCTCAGAGTCCGGCAACTACAGAGAAGCAAAGACAAACATTTCTGCTGCCCAAGGCTTCCGGGGGAAACTCACTGCGTCCTACAGATCACAAGGGGAGGCCCAGGGTGATTATTACCTTTTGAGGAAGGTGGATTCATCTCTGCAAAAGCCGGTTCCAGGTTTGTTCCTATTAATCCCCTGCTTGATGAGAACGGCGGGGTGCACTGCTAATGGTTTTTGGTTGCTTGTGGGCTGATGTGAAATGCATGTGATAATTAGCTAACTAAATTACTTCTGTTCTCATTATTTTTTATATAAAGCAGTTTTGTAAGGATGGCTTTTTACAGTGATTTCTGGTCTAATTTCTCATTATCCCCATTGGAAAAAACAGATAATCTTTTTCCCCATTCTCTGCAATATCTCTCCCACTCTCCACTCTTGATACCTTCCATATTCACCCATGTGTAACCTACTGCATGTTAAGCATGAAACCCTGGGGTCGCCTCCATCTTCTCTTTTGGATCACTGCACTATCATCACAGCTGGATTTCCTCCTGGATATTCAGATGAGTGCAGGGTTTTTTTTTTTTTTTTTTTTTTATGACTCTAAACGTGGAGAGGAACAGGAGTGATTTACCCAGAGCTTTCTGCTACTATAAACACTATGACTTCCACCCCACAGCATGTTAACATCCCAGATGTATGACATGAGTTGCTCTCTGGGAATTGGCCCATCTGTTCTAAGTCTCAGCCACCTGGTGATTATACAGAAGGAGCAGCATGGAGCCTTTGTCCCGGAATGGCCGTTAGGTTTTAGGGCTTTACAGATCCCTGCATATGCAACCTGCTCTGGAGAGCTCCCTGTAGGGTTTTCATAGAGTTTTGTGTTGTGTTCAATGAGCTTCCTCGGTAAAGAATCTGCCTGCAATGCAGGAGACCTGGGTTCAATCCCTGGGTTGGAAAGATCCCCTGGAGAAGGGAATGGCAATACACTCCAGTGTTCTTTCCTGGAGAATTCCATGGAGAAGACTGAACAACTAACACTTTCATTTTCTTTTCTTTTCTTTTCAATGGGTTGAATTTGTACCTCCTTTCTAGAAGCAGTTTCTTATTTTTCAACAAATCAATGGGCAGCCTTATATATGAAAGTTCCTAGAGAATGTTGTGAATTTGATTATAGGACTTTACCTGCCTGTCGCTCAGCTACTTCATCAACAAAATAAAACATTCTCTTGGGTTCATTTACCTGAAATGTGATCAAATGGATACTGCTATCTGGTAGATCAAGATTCAACTGTCATCCTCAGTTACCATGGTATAACTTTTTAAAGATTGCCAGAGATCCTTTGGGCTTCCCTGGTAGCTCAGCTCGTAAAGAATCTGCCTGCAAGACAGGAGACCCTGGTTTGATTCCTGGATCAGGAAGATCTGCTAGAGAAGGGATAAGCTACCCACTACAGTATCCTTGGGCTTCCCTAGTGGCTCAGTTGGTAAAGAAGCTGCCTGCAATGTGGGAGCCATGGGGAAGGGAATGGCTGCCCCTCCAGTATTCTTGCCTGGAGAATCCCTTAGACTGTACAGTCCGTGGGGTCACAAAGAGTCGTGGACATGACTGAATGACTTTCACTTTCAGAGATCCTTTGACACTTCTTCCCGTGACAGGTAGGGGTCAAATTCTCCATTCTTTCATTTGAGTTGGGCTCAGTGACCTACTTTACCAAAAGAATTATACTTTTGAGACTTCTGAGGGCAAGATATAAAACACCTTTCAGCTTAGGCCTCTTGGCTTGCTCCCTATCCTTCCTGGAGGATGCCAACCATCATGTAAAGAGTCTGACATTCTCACACCATCATGCATTCAAGAAGCTCATGCTCCCCATTTGGAAGGTCACATGGAAGGAAAGAGAGAAATGCTTAGCTGGCCCCTCATGACCAAGCCGTCTCAGTTCAGACACCAGACATGTGACTAGAGGTGTACCATCTTGGATGTTCAGCTCAGAGTTTTCAGATGACTTTAGGTCCAGTCTAGCCTTAGAGAGCCAAAGCAAGAACCATCTAGCTGAGTCCTATTACTCTATGTAGCCATGGGAAATCAGTAGAGTATTTGTATAGGCCACTAAGTTTCAGATGATTTGATTTGTTCCAAGAGGTAGCTAGAATATATAAGAAAACAACTCTGTTTCCTTATGTATTAAACAGAAATATCTATGCCAAACTGCTGTGATTATTGAGAAAGTTTAAGTATAAACTGGTAAATCCCTAGCACATTACTTGGCAAGAGTAAGATCTTTAGATCAGATATTCATCCCTGGTCTTGTCAGCTGGGGTAGGTTTGGGTGGCATAACATAAATCATAATGACCTACTGGGGCTTCCCATGTAGCTCAATGGTAAAGAGTTTGCCTCCCAATGCAGGAGACAGTGGTTCCAACCCTGGGCCAGGAAGATCCTCTGGAGAAGAAAATGGCAACCCACTCCAGTATTCTTGCCTGAGAAATTCCATGGACAGAGAAGCCTGGTGGGCTTCAGTCCATGGGGTCACAAAGAGTTAGACACGACTTAATGAGTAAACAACAACATTGGGGAGGGATTCTCCTGAATAGCAGGACAGTCATCTGAAAGCCCGAGGAGGCACACAGCAGTATCTAGACTACCTGAGGGTGAGTTCAAGTCCACCTAATATCTAGGAAGCTGCTGCTGCTCCCACCAACATTACTATTCCCATTCCCATATTAAGCCAGCCTATAGAACTTAATTTCCTGGTTTGTGATCTGCTTTCTCCTGACAAGATGAATAGTCTTCCTAGAATCCCAAACCATTTGACCGGGGCTTTGAAAATATTCCAAACCCTTGCCAATCCCAGTTCCTTTTCTCTGGAGCCTGGACTTTGTCCAAGCAACTGCTGTCCAGAGTCTTAACTCATGTCAGAAACAGTGGCTAGAACCAAAACATCACTAACATTGAATATCACCACTCCCTTTAATAAGGAAAAAGGAACAAAACCAAATCTTGTATATGAGGGCAATTCAGAAAGAGCCAAAGGCCATCTCCCCCTGGGCAGCACTGAACATTCATTAGCATTACCCCAATAACTCTAATAATGATTTCTAATATTCAGAGGATAACTCAACATGATCTATGTGTAACTTAATCTTATGAGCTACATGCTAGTCTTACACATATTGCATACAGAAGAAATGGCGGACAGGGGCTTGAGAGAAGGTCCTAAGACACAGGCGTGAGGAGACAGGATTCAAACTCCTTTAGCCACTGGACTCCAGAGCTTCACAAAGTTCTAGCCCCACACCTGGTCTTGCCAGTCCTCCTCCTGTCTCTTTGATTTCTTTGCAACTCAAGGACGACAGCTGAAATGCGTCATGACCCATGCTGGATGTGTTGTCATGGAATTGCAGCAAAGAAAGTGAGGCGTGGCAGGATGATCAAGCCCCAGGTCTTAGGCAAGTGTGAGTTCCTAGTTTCACCAAGGAAAGAATTCAAGAGCAAGCCATAGTAAAATGAAGGAAGGTGTACTCAGAAAGAAACACATCCCAAAGATACAGCGTGGGCCATCTTGGAAAGCACCAGGCTATATGGGCTTATGAGTTCTTATGTGTCTACATGCTCAGTTCTGTCCAACTTTTGTCACCCCATGGACTGTAGTCCACCAGGCTCCTCTGTCCATGGGATTCTTCAGGCAAGAGTACTGGAGTGGGTTGCCATGCTCCCCTCTAGTGGATCTTCCCAACTCAAGGATCGACTCAGACCTCCTGAATTGAAGGTGGATTCTTTACTGTCTGAGCCACCAGGAAAGCCCTCACTGTACCTTGGTACCATCCAAATGGAGATGGTTTTACTTAACATTTTTATTAACTATAATATAGAGAGCCATGTGGGTCTAGACTACACCCCATCCTTTAATTAACTCCATCCTAACTGACTGCTACCTCAGAATCAGGTCCAATGAGATTCTAGCACCACCTAACAATCTTTTCTCTACTTCCTCAATTAGAGAGGTATAGCCTGACTCCTTCCATTTCTTTCTGTTGGATCAGTTATATTCTGTACATTTGTGTACCTCTCAGTAGCACTCCAGGCTGATTATACTTGGCCTCTCCATAAACCATTACAGCTCACAGCTGTTCTTTACTGTAACCCTCAATGTTCCTGTGTTCCCAATGTTTGGTCTGAGTCAGCTCCTTCAGCCTTGGGTAAGAAAAGCTAGATGACTTCAGAACAATCTTCTCCCTAGGCTAACTTGTCCAGGAGGTACTTAGCACATCCTTCTACATGATGTTCTATTCTCTCAAATCACCAGGAGCTTATCCTTCAAAACACTTAGAAGAGTTCCTATTTTCCAAGTATAGTTTTACTCATTTGATTAAAAATTCTCTCCCCCTTAAGTTCCATAAGGGCAGAGTTCAAGCAAATTTTTATATCTCATGCCTAGAATGGCATCTAGGATGAAGCAAAGATGCAATAATAATTTTTTAAGTGGATGAATACTGCATGCATAGCTGGAGTCATACAGACCTTTGTTCATACCCTAGTTCTCCACTTACCAGCAGTACAATTTTAAGTAAGCAATTTGCTCTTTTAGAGGGTTCTTTAGAGAGAACCCTGTAAAAAGGCTTTCAAAGAGCCCGGGTTCTTTATTGCTGAGCCAGGGGGGAAGCCCATGGAGCCCAGGGCCTGGAAAACAGTCATTGCTCAGTGTCCTCGCCTCATCTAGTGTGAATGTTTCATCTTAGGAGGAAAATCTAGAGAACATGATATGCCCAGCATCACACAGTTTGGGGCAGAAACTGCCTTGTATTTTTCCCATATCAGAACCTTCTTTTCCTCATTGCTTTTCTAAATAACACTCAAATTCCCATTTGGACAAGATTCCTCTGACTGCAGTGTGTGTGTGTGTGTGTGTGTGTGTGTGTGTGTGTGTTGGGTACAGCCCTCTCAAACCCCTTTATCAAACCACACCTTGAACAATACTTTCTCACCTTAGTTGGATCTGATGTCCAGTGATCCCACAACCTATAAATGAAAGCTAGGAAAACATGATACAATTTCCATATCTATTTATAAGGTTGGGTGAGGGAAGGTTATTATAATTCTAACTCACTGTTTTGCTGCATAAATTAAGTCAGACAGTACCCGTGGATTTGCTTTGACATATTATAAAACACTATCTATGTGTTTGTATTATTGTATTAATAATACAAGCTTGTCAAGCCTGGATGTGCCGCATACATGCCTTAGGGTGCAGGCTGTTTAGTAAAAGACATCGCTTTTGCATGACACCTGTTCGCAGTGCCTCAGTCACCCGTGTGCTTTCTCTCCCTTCACAACAATCCCCAAATCTCCCTTCTAGGCATATCCATTTCCTGGCATCTTTTCACACTTAAGACCTAACTCATGAGCCTAACTCTCCAGCCATAACTAGATTTTCGCTTTACGTCAACTTAACCACCTCCGTTCTCACGGCCGGAACCCCTCCCCGGGCACCCAGCTGTCCTCTAACCGTCCAGCCTTCGTCCTGGGTTGTCCCACAGCCAAGCCCTTAGACGCGCACTCCCTGGAGCCTTAGAGACCCTCCCGGGGCACTCGAACGCCTCCCTTCCCACCCAAGTTCCCGATAGCGCCCAGCCCGAGCCCCGTCCCTCCTCACTCAGCCCTTCCCACCACTCTCGCCCCGCCCCCCCCCCCCCCCCCGCCCCGGTCCATGGGGGACAGCTGTGGCTGGGAGGCTGCGAGGCTATAATTCACAACTCCTTTTCCTGTGACGAAAGCAGCTGACTGACTGACAGCCTGGGGAGGGAGCCTTTTTCTGGCTGATTCCTTGGGCTTCATTAACTTCTGTACCCTCCCTGCAAAGTATTCTTGCCTGGAAAATTCCATGGACAGAGGAGCCTGGCGGACTACAGTCCATGGAGTCTCAAAGAGTCGGACATGACTATGACTGAGTGACTAACGTTTTCATTTTCTCCATAAAAGAAGGGAGAAGAATATTTGGTCTGAGATGCAGAAGAGGTTTTGGAAAGCTTTTCTCCCCAGTGCTGATAGCTGCCTACAATTATTATTCATCACGGTCTGAGTGGAACTAGAGACCTGACTAATTTCTTGGCTTAAGCAGAATTTTCTCTCCCAAGCCTGACTTATTGTCTTGTATTTTTAAAGGGGAAGAGAGCATCCTTGCATAATTGAATCAAGGCTCAGTGTTATAGACTGTATGTTTGGGACCCCAGGAACTCATATGTTGCAGCCTTAACTTCTAAGGTAATGGTATTTGGAGTTGGAGCCTTCGGGAGTTACAGTCTGATGAGGTCATGAAGATAAGTGTCGCATGATGACATTACTCCTCTTATAGAAAAGACAGCAGATGAGATAAACAGAGAGAGAAAGAGAGAGAAAGCTCTTTCTCTTCAAAAAGCACACACAGGGGAAAAGCCATGTGAAGACACAGTGAGATGGTGGTTGTTTATTGCAGAGAAGAGCCTCAGAATGAAACCCACCTTGCTGACAACTTGATACTTGACTTCTGGCCTCTAGAATTGTGAGAAATTTCTGCTATTCAAGTCACCCAATCGATGGTATTTTGTTATGGCAGTCCAAACTCCCCCAAGATAGTAAGTTAAATGCCACCATCAGATGAAAGAGCTTAAAAAGGTGTCACTTTGGTGACTTCAGAGGAAACTGGCTACTTGGTGAATCTGGCAAAATGTCCTTTTATTTTTCAGCTACAGAGAGCTAGGCCAGGGCCAGAGGGGTAGGATTTTTTGTTTGCTTTTCATTAGCTCTTCTCTCAGCTGCCTTACTGTCAAGCTCCTCCAGATTCAAAGCTGTGAGATGAAAATATCTCCTGCCGTATCATTAAACAAGAAATGTCACAACCATCAAAGATTTCTGGCCTCCAAATGTGAATGAGGACTCCCAAAACTGCGATCCAGTGGATGCTGCCGTTCCCCTAAGTGATTGCTGAGGAGCAAGGGGAATGCAAGTAGCAGCCATCTGCCATTCCTTAAAGTGAACAAAGAAACAGGATTCGGTCCCAGATAGTTGAGGTTCAGGAAGGGAATGAATTCAGTGAGCCTAGAGGCTTGCATCTTCCCATACATAGAATGCTAAATTCCTTAGCTTGATATTTGACCTTTGATGTTCAGACTGCCTGCTCCCTTTGTTGCAAACTTGCATATGGCCTTTCTCAGAGCTACTGAGATGCTGTCTCCTGGGCTCAGAGTCCAAAACATTCCCTCTGAATAAAATAACTCTGTACTTTCAGGTTGTGACTAGTTTTTAGTCAACAAAGCTCTCAATGACATCAGACTCCACCAGAGGCCAGTAGAGTCTTACATTAATTTTTGCCATTTTTTAAACCCCTGCAGGTGGTAACTTTCATTATTATATTAGTCTCCATGTCCTTCAGATCACCCTAGAATCTGAAACTGAGCCTGAGGACAAATGAACTGATCATTTCCTTAGATCCTGGCAGTTAATCTTTCAGTACATCTTTGACTCAGTTCTCCAAGAGTATGGGTCCAACTGGAGTTATAAGCCCCTCAGTCTGCACTTTGGTGCTTTTATTTTCCAGAAATGATTAGGGACTTTCTTCTTTCCTTAGACTTGGGACTTTGGCAAAATCTCAAGTGCTAATATTTGCCCAGCAAGAAAAATGGAAGATCCATGTCTAAAATTAGAGAAGTCAAAATAGGGAAGAGCCTTGGGTGCTGGGAAGACTGAGCAATGGCTGAGCCACATTTAAACTGCTGAAAAATGGTGTATTTTGTATCGGAGTATAGCCAATTAATAATGTTGTGATAGTTTCAGGTGGACAGCAAAGGGCCTCAGGCATACACATACCTGTGTCCATTCTCCTCCACACTCCCCTCTCATCCAGGCTGCCACAGAACATCAAGCAGTGTTCCCTGTGTTAAACAGTAGGATCTTGTTGGTTACCCATTTCAATATATAGAATACACATATTAATAATAATATAATATTATTATATAATATATTATCAGATATAATTATTACACTCACTTTATTATTATAATATATATATTAACACATATATATGGAATCTAGAAAGTTGGTACTTATCAATCTATTTGCAGGGCAGCAGTGGAGATGCAGACATAGAGAACAGATTTATTGATAAGGACCGGGGGGAGGAAGAAGAGGGAAGGATGAATGGAGAGAGTAGCAAGCAAGTGTATACAGTACCATATGTAAAATAGATAGCCAATGGAAATTTGCTCTATGACTCAGGGAACTCAAACTGGAGCTCTGAAACAACCTAGAGGGTTGGAAAGGGTGGGAGGTACAAGAGGGCAGGGACACATGTACATCTATGGCTAATTTATGTTGATGTATGGCAGAAATCAAACCAATACTGTAAAGCAATCATCCTTCAACTAAAAATAAATACATTTTAAAAAAGATATCGAAAAACTCAGGTCTCATCCAAAACCTACTATGTCAGAAATTCTGCAGGAGGAACCCAGTGATCCGTGGTTTACAAGACCTCATGGAGAATCTAACACACATTCAACTTTGAGAACTGTTCAACTTTTTATTCACCCTATTTGTAACCATCTCTACTAAACAAGCCATGTAGGATCATTATCACAGTCTTTCTGCCCAGGTGATGGGCTCTCGTTGGGTCAACTGTTTTCAAGCTTGGGGCTGCTGATTCCTATTTGATGAACAAGATATAATTTCTCTCTGCTTGAATGTGAATGAGGAAAGCTGAGGTCTGGATCACTGCTGACAACCTTACATGAGGAGGAAAGCCAGTGGGAAGACAAACTCCACGACGAAGGAGCACACAATAAAATAATGGACGTGAGAAAGATGGTATTAATGACCCTATTTGCAGGGCAGCAATGGAGACGAAGACAGAGAATAGACTTGTAGAAACAGTGGGGGAAGGAGAGGGTGGGACAAATTGAGAGAATAGCAAGGAAACATATGCACTACCATATATACCAAGGCGTCCCTGGTGGCTCAGAGGTTAAAGCATTTCCACTCCAGTATTCTCGCCTGGAGAATCCCATGGACAGAGAAGCCTAGTAGGTTACAGTCCACGAGGTCACAAAGAGTCGGACACGACTGAGCAACTTCATCTTCACCTTCGCCTTCACCACATATACAATAGATAGCAAGTAGGAATTTGCTGTGTAACATAGGGAGCTCAACCCAGTGCTCTGTGACAATCTACAGGGGTGCGATGGGGTGGGAGGTGGGAGAGGGGTTCAGGAGGGAGGGAACATACGTATACCTGTGACTGATTCATGTTAATGTGGAGCAGAAACCAGCACAGTATTGTAAACCAATTATCCACCAATAAAAAAATAAAATAAAATAATAGTACTGAAATGGACCTAGATTCCTGATACATTCATGCCTGAAGTCTGAATTGCTGCTAGAATTTGTAATTAAATAATACAGTAAATTCTCCTTATTCCTTTGCCAGTTAGACTTGGCTAAGAGTTAGAGTTTTCTCTTATTTGCACCTCCCAAAGCACCCTGACTAATAGTGATAACAGAGTCCAATTAGGAGGCCGTCGTAGAACCCAGGGAATATGCAGTGTTGGCTTAGAGCAAGGAGGTGGTAGAAGTGGGAATAAAGATAAGTGAAGAGTTCCTACATATTTGGAAATAAGAAGCTAAGGAACTTAATTTTGAGTGAGAAAAGCTGTAGACTAATATAAGAATCAGAAACAGAAATAAACCCCAGGTTTTTTGGTAATTTATTTATTTGGCTGCATCAGGTCTTAGTTCCAGCATGCAAGATCTTTATTTGTGGTTTGGTGTGGGCTTAGTTGCCCCACAGCATGTGGGGTTTTAATTCCCTTACCAGGGATTGAACCTGTGTTCCTTGCATTGGAAGGTGGATTCCTAATTACCAGACCACCACAGAAGTCCTAACTACAGATCTTTTGATCTGGGGAGATTTTACTAGGGTCACCCCTCTCCCAGCCTCCAACATGTATCTTACCCCCATGCCCCACTTTTCATCTCTACTATAATCCTCTCTCTTAATTTGTCTTTAATCCTTTCTTTATATCTCAACCTCACCTTTTATCCATTTCTAGCTCACATTATTTAGCTACCCTTCTCAGATTTACCCCCATCTCATCTTCCATTAAAAATATTCAAGCAAATACACATAAATAAATCAAACCTTAATAATCTAAACAAAGAATTCAAGGAATATCCCTTCTTTTAATTCACTAATGCAAACAGTTTTTAAACAACACTTATGACTGACGTCTGCATATGCTGAGATAAGAAAGAAATGAGCTTATCCTCTATATTTTTATGATCAAGAACACGAACACGTGTCAGCAACCTTTGCTTCTAAAGGTTCATATTGTAAATGTCTCTGTGTGTCATACTCTTTCTGTTCCAACTACTCAGCTCCACCATTGTGGAGTATAAGGAGCCACAGACCACATGTAAATGAGTGGGTGTGGCTGTGTTCCAATAAAATTTTGTTTATAAAAACAGACTGCAGGACAGATTTGACCATGGCTAGACAGATTGCTGGAAGAAATATCAATGACCTCAGATATGCAGATGACACCACCCTTATGGCAGAAAGTGAAGAAGAACTAAAAAGCCTCTTGATGAAAGTGAAAGAGGAGAGTGAAAAAGTTGGCTTAAAGCTCAACATTCAGAAAACAAAGATCAGGGCATCTGGTCCCATCACTTCATGGGTAATAGATGGGGAAACAGAGGAAACAGTTTCAGACTTTATTTTTGGGGGCTCCAAAATCACTGCAGATGGTGATTGCAGCCATGAAATTAAAAGACGCTTACTCCTTGGAAGGAAAGTTATGACCAACCTAGATAGCATATTCAAAAGCAGAGACATTACTTTGACTTTATTTTTGGGGGCTCCAAAATCACTGCAGATGGTGATTGCAGCCATGAAATTAAAAGACGCTTACTCCTTGGAAGGAAAGTTATGACCAACCTAGATAGCATATTCAAAAGCAGAGACATTACTTTGCCAACAATAGTCCGTCTAGTCAAGGCTATGGTTTTTCCAGTGGTTATGTATGGATATGAGAGTTGGACTGTGAAGAGGGCTGAGCACTGAAGAATTGATGCTTTTGAACTGTGGTGTTGGAGAAGAATCTTGCAAGTCCCTTGGACTGCAAGGAGATCCAACCAGTCCATTCTGAAGGAGATCAGCCCTGGGATTTCTTTGGAAGGAATGATGCTAAAGCTGAAACTCCAGTACTTTGGCCACCTCATGTGAAGAGTTGACTCATTTGAAAAGTCTCTGATGCTGGGAGGGATTGGGGGCAGGAGGAGAAGGGGACAACAAAGGATGAGATGGCTGGATGGCATCAGTGAGTCGATGGACGTGAGTCTGGGTGAACTCTGGGAGCTGGTGATGGACAGGAAGGCCTGGAGTGCTGCCGTCCATGGGGTAGCAAAGACACGACTGAGCGACTCAACTGAACTGAACTGAACTGAAACAGATAACTAGCCCCTGATTTAGACAGATAGTAATAGGAATGTGAGGATGCAATATAGAGGAGACATTAATAGAGTATTTCTAAAGTGAACTGAGTACTTGCCCAGAACCTCTTTACTGACCTTGAGATACCCAAGCCCTATAATGAATTTATAGATAAATTTACAAAGAATTGACTCTTCACAATGTTGAATCTTTATTATCTGCAAGAAATGTACCTTTCCTTTGTCTCAATTCTTCTTTTATGTCTCTCAGTAGGGTTTTACTATTTTCTTCCAACAGACACTGAACATTTTTCCAGCTTCTTTCCAGATTGTTTATCTTTATGTTGCTCTTGTAAATAGGATCTTTCCTGAATTTGACTTTTTGACTTTACTGTTTGTGTCTAGGAAGCAATTGATTTTGTATATTAATTTTTTAACTGGACAACTTATATACTCTCTTACTGTCAAAATAGTTTATCAGTTGATTCTCTTCCCAAATATAAAATCATATCATGTCAAATAATACTCAATACTTTGCTCCTTTTCTTATTGTTCTGATTAACATTTCAAGATAGTTTAAGCAAAAGGTGGTTTGTTTCCTTATTCTAATGATAATACTTCTTACTCATCTGTCTCTTATACACATCTTTAAAGATTTATAAATATATTTCAAATTTACTGGTTTCATTGGTAAAATAAATAAATATTCCAGAAGTAGATCCTTGTATAAGTGTGAATTAATGTAGATACATGTATTCATGAAATCAATGGAAAATGATGGATTATTTAGTAACTGATACTAGTGGAATATTATCCATCACTAGAACATGTATTTGGACCTCCATCTTATACCATTCCCCAAAGAAATTCCCAGTGAAATAAATATTCCAATGTACAGGTAACATAGTATTGCTAGTAAAATATGTTATTCATAAATTCAATATATGATAAAAATATATTTTTACCAAAGTTTTTTTCTTTCAGTGCAGATACCAGAGATAACAGATGAAGGATTCATGTCTTTAATGTCCAAAGAACATTTGCAAATTTAACATAACATACATAGAACCCAATAAAAATTTTGAGCTTCCTGCTGCAGCATTCAGAAACTCTGTCAGAATCCGTTTCCCAGGAAACTCAACCCACAACAGTGAAATACAGATATTTTACGATGCATAGTTTGTAGTGACAAAATGTGGAAACAATGTGAATTCCAATTATAGGTTGAATATTTTTATCTTATATCCATAGCATAGAATATTATACCAGAAATAAAATGCCTAGAGCTGCAGAAATTTATGTGGATAACTTTGCACTAGGTATTTTGCTGAGGAAGATAAGTAATATATAGAAAATAATGTATATTATAAAGATATTTTGATTAAACAATGTCAAAACTCATAAACAACATTTGTGTATACAAATTTATGTATATGTCCTGGGTCTGTATGTATGTATGTTCATACACATATGGTTGTATGTAATTACATAAGCATGAGCAAAAATTAGAAAGAACCTGTGCTAGGTTACTTTGTGGGAAAGATAAATGTGGAAGGGGATGGAAGAAGAAAGAAGCAAGTAAAAAATAAATATTAAAAATTAAGCTTATTCCATTTGTACTATTTTTTAGATTCCACATAAAAGCGATAATATATGATGTTTGCCTTTTGCTATCTTTACAAAAGAGATATAGAAAACAAACTCACGGTTACCAAGCGGGGAAGTAGGGATGGGGGAAACTGGGAAATCGCAATTGACATATACACAACACTATATATAAATAGATAACTAATGAGAACCTACTATATACATAACTCTATTCTTTCTGTAATGACTTTTATGGGGTAAGAATCTAAAGAAGAGTTGTTCATTGCTCAGTAGCTAAGTCATGTCTGACTCTTTGTAACTCCATGAATCACACCAGGCTTCCCTGTCCCTCAGTATTTCCCTGAGTTTGCTCAAACTCATGTCCATTGAGTCAGTGATGTCATCCAGCCACCTCATCCTCTGTTGTCCCCTTCTCTTCCTGCTCTCCAATCTTTCCCAGCATCAGGGTTTCTCCAGTGAGTCAGTTCTTTTCATCAGGTGGCCAAACTGTTGGAATTTCAGCTTCTGCATCAATCCTTCCAATGAACACTCAGGACTGATTTCTTTTATGATGGACTGGTTGGATCTCCTTGAAGTCCAAGGGTCTCTCAAGAGTCTTCTCCAACATCACAGTTCAAAAGCATCAATTCTTCAGCACTCAGCTTTCTTTATAGTCCAACTCTTACATCCATACATAACTACTGGAAAAACCATAGCCTTGACTAGACGGACCTTTGTTGGCAAAGTAATGTCTATGCTTTTCAAAATGTTTATGTTTATGTATATGTTTATCATTGCTTTTCTTCCAAGGAGCAAGTGTCTTTTAATTTTGTGGCTACAGTCACCATCTGCAGTGATTTTTGAGCCCAAGAAAATAAAGTCTGTCACTGTTTCCATTGTTGTATCTGACTCTGTGCAACCCCATAGACAACTGCCCACCAGGCTTCTCTGTCTCTGGGATTCTCCAGGCAAGAACACTGGAGTGGGTTGCCATTTCCTTCTCCAATGCATGCATAGAGAAGTTGCTTCACTCCTGTCCCACTCTGTGTGATCCTATGGACAGCAGCCCACCAGGCTCCTCTGTCCACAGGATTCTCTAGGTTTCCATTGTTTCTCCATCTATTTGCCATGAAGTGATGGTACTGGATGCCATGATCTTAGTTTTCTGAATGTTGAGTTTTAAGCCAACCTTTTCACTCTCTTCCTTGACTTTCATCAAGAGGCTATTTAGTTCTTCTTTGCTTTCTACCATAAGGGTGGTGTCATCTGCATATCTGAGGTTATTGATGTTTCTCCTGGCAATCTTGATTCCAGCTTCTGCTTCATCCAGCTGGACATTTCACATGATGTACTCTGCATATAAGTTAAATAAGCAGGGTGACAATATACGGCCTTGATGTTCTCCTTTTCCTATTTGGAACCAGTCTGTTGTGCCATGTCCAGTTCTAACTGTTGCTTCTTGATCTGAATACAGATTTCTCAGGAGGTAGGTCAGGTGGCCTGGTATTCCCATCTCTTTCAGAATTATCTAGTCTGTTGTAGTCTGCTCAGTCAAAGGCTTTGGCACAGTCAATAAAGCAGAAGTAGATGTTTTTCTGGAACTCTCTTGCTTTTTCTATGATCCAGCAGATGTTGGCAGTTTGATCTCTGGTTCTTCTATCTTTTCTAAATCCAGCTTGAACATCTGGAAGTTCATGGTTCAGGTACTCTTGAAACCTGAAATGGAGAATTTTGAGCATTACTTTGCTAGCATGTGAGATGAGTGCAATTGTGGGATAGTTTGAGCATTCTTTGGCATTGCCTTTCTTTGGGATTGGAACGAAAACTGATCTTTTCCAGTCCTGTGGCCACTGCTGAGTGGTATGAAAATGGAGGTAGAAATATGAGAAATATGGTAGTACTAACCAAAGGATTTACCTAGTGTGGATAATGTTTGTAAACATAGATACCTGAAAATAAATTGTCTTCCTAGTATACAGTATAGGGGGTGCTTCCCAGGTGGCACTAGTAATGAACCCACCTGCTAATGCAGGAGACATAAGAGACATGATTTAGATCCTTGGGTTGGGAAGATCCCTGTGGAGGAGGTCATGGCAGCCCACTCCAGTACTGATGCCTGGAGAATCCCATGAACAGAGGAGCTTGGTGGACTATGGTCCATAGGGTCGCAAAGAGTCAGACACAACTGAAGTGACTTAGCACATACAGTAGAGAAGATATTTTTCTTCTAGGTCTACCTTTTAAATCCTCTGTGATATGGATTAGTCATGAGACAAGAGAGAGGCTAAACTCTACTGATTAATATTTTTCTATTCTTTTTCCTTTTATTGCCTGCAATTCTTGGTTACACATTTAAATTATTTTGTTATCTGATGCGTGAAGACTCATGGTAATTTGATCTTCTTTGCATTTGTGCTCTTTATCATGCTAAAGATTTTTTGTCATTTATTTTTGTGTCTTGGATTTAACTTTGACTGATACTCATTTGGCAGTGCCATGAGACATGTGGGATCTAAGATCCAAGACCAGAGATGAACCCATGCCCCTTGCACTGGAAGCTGTGGAGTCTTAACCACTGAACCACCAGGGACATCCCTGCTTCCCATTTTCTACATCTTATAAGCCACGGTTCTTAGTATTATAGTCAAGTCTTTCCATCTATTTGTCCCTCCCTGCTTTTTAGCTTTATCTCCATCACTTCCTGTCTCAAAGTTTCTGTTTCACTTATGGAGTTACTATAGTTTACACATTTATCATGTTTTATGCTCCTGAACCTATACTCACATTTCAAATACTTAACTCTCCTTGCTTATTTTCTGATAAATCTAATTTGTTCATAAAAACTCAGATCAGAATTTATATTCCAAGAACACTTTTATTAAAGTATAACTTACATGTAGAAAACTACAAATAGTGAGTGTAAAGCATGGTAATATTCACTCACAGATTGAAAAAAAATCATCACATAATTCAGTAATTCACTATAGACAAGGTAGAAATTTATTTGCTTGCGAGATTGACCCTTTCTGCACTCTTAATCTCTATCTTGCTCCCTTAAGGTTCCACTCTCCTAACTTATCACCACTATGCTAGTTGGTTAAATTGTTTTTTTTTTTTTGCAAATTTTTACCATTTATATGCATGAAAAGATATTGTATGGGACTGTACTCAATATTATGTAATAATCTATAAGGGAAAGGAATCTGAAAAATAAATCTATCTATACACACACACACACACATATATACATATATGTGTGTGTGTGTGTGTGTGTATACATATATAAAACTCCTGATATTATTAAACTTACATTATATTGTACTGTACTCCTGATATTATTAAACTTACATTATATTGTAAATCAACTATACTTCAATTGAAATTTTTAAAAAATTACAGAAACTTAATGATAAAAAAGAATGACTTTCTATAGTGTTGAACACTGTAGATTCTGTTCTCTGAAATCTTAACATTTGAGATCTGAATACTGTAGATCATTATAATTGGGAACCAGATGGAAAGAAAGCTTGTCCCATGTGTCCTCTTGTTCAAGAGCAGAGTCCTCAAGTTTGAACTAAGAAGATGTGGAGTATATAGTCATGAATATCCAGTAAAATCCATTATATTTGGTGGTAAGAGCATGATTTGAGGGTGGTCTGGGGCTTCCCAGATGGCTCAGTGGTAAAAGAATCCCCCTGCCAATACAGGAGCTGCAGGCGACATGGGTTTGATCCCTGGGTTGGGAAAATACTCTGGAGAAGGAAATGACAACCCACTCCAGTATTCTTGCCTGGAGAATCCCATGGACAGAGGAGCCTGGCAAGCTACAGTCCATGGGATCACAAAGAGTTGGACACAACTGAGTGAACTTTGTGGTGAAATGAGGGTACACATTTGAATTTTTCCAACACCCCAGTTCAACAAAATTACATTTTTTGCATATCTGTGTCCCTCACTAAAGTGTAAGATTCACGAGGGCACAAATTGCATCTTTTAAAAAAATACAAAGTCAAGTTTTAAAATATATGCTGGAGATATATATATATACACACACACACATATACATATATATCAGTCAGTCAGTTCAATTGTTCAGTCACATCCAACTCTTTGTGAACCCATGGAGTGCAGCACGCCAGGCCTTCCTGTCCATCATCAACTCCTGGAGCTTGCTCAAACTCATGTCCATTGAGTCAGTGATGCCAACCAACCATCTCATCCTCTGTTGTCCCCTTCTCCTCCTGCGTTCAATCTTTCACAGCATCAGTGATTTTTAAAATGAGTCTGCTCTTTGGATCAAGTGTCCAGAGTTTTGGAGTTTCAGCTTCTGCATCAGTCCTTCCAACGAACACTGAGCACTGATCTCCTTTAGGATAGACTGGTTGGATCTCCTTGCAGGCCAAAGGACTCTCAAGAGTCTTCTCCAACACCACAGTTCAAAAGCATCAATTCTTCAGCACTCAGCTTTCCTTATAGTCCAACACTCATACATGACAACTGGAAAAACCATACCCTTGACTAGACGGACCTTTGCTGGCAAAGTAATGTCTCTGCTTTTTAATGTGCTGTCTAGTTGGACATAACTTTTCTTTCAAGGAGTAAGCTTCTTTTAATTTCATAGCCACAGTCACCATCTGCAGTGATTTTGAAGCCCTGCTAAAATAAAGTCTGCCACTGTTTCCACTGTTTCCCCATCTATTTGCCATGAAGTGACGGGACCGGATACCATGATCTTCGTTTTCTAAATGTTGAGCTTTAAGCCACCTTTTTCGCTCTTCTCTTTCACTTTCATCAAGAGGCTCTTTAGTTCTTCCTCAATTTCTGCCATAAGGGTGGTGTCATCTGCATATCTGAGGTTATTGATATTTTTCCCAACAGTCTTGATTTCAGCTTGTGCTTCTTCTGGCCCAGCATTTCCATGATGTACTCTGCATATAAGTTGAATAAGCATGGTGACAATATGTAACCTTGACATACTTCTTTTCTAATTTGGAACCAGTGTGTTGTTCCATGTCCAGTTCTATCTGTTGCTTCCTGATCTACATATAGATTTCTCAGGAGGCAAGTCAGGTGGTCTGGTATTCCCATCTCTTTCAGAATTTTCCACAGTTTACTGTGAACCACACAGTCAAAGGCTTTGGCATAGTCAGTAAGCAGAAATAGATGTTTTTCTGGAACTCTCTTGCTTTTTCGATGATCCACTGGATGTTGGCAATTTGATTTCTGGCTCCTCTGCTTTTTCTAAAACCAGCTTAGTTAAACATATGGAAGTTTATGGTTCATGTACTATTGAAGCTTGGCTTGGAGAATTTTGAGCATTAGTTTACTCAGACATGACTGAGCTACTTCACTTACTAGTGTGTGAGATGAGTGCAATTGTGTGGTAGTTTGAGCATTCTTTGCCATTGGCTTTCTTAGGGATTGGGATGAAAACTGACCTTTTCCAGTCCTGTGGCCACTGCTGAGTTTTCCAAATTTGCTGGCATATGGAGTGCAGCATTTTCACAGCCTCATCTTTCAGGATTTGAAAGGGCTCAACTGGAATTCCATCACCTCCACTAGTTTTATTCTTAGTGATACTTCCTAAGGCCCACTTCACTTCACATTCCAGGAGTCTGGCTCTAGGTCAGTGATCACACCATCATGATTATCTGGTTCATGAAGATTTTTTTTTTTGTACAGTTCATCTGTGTATTCTTGCCACCTCCTCTCAACCTTCTGTTTCTGCTAGGTCCATACCTTTTCTGTCCTTTATTGTGCCCATCTTTACATGAAATATTCCCTTGGTATCTCTAATTTTCTTGAAGAGATCTCTAGTCTTTCCCATTTTATTGTTTTCCTCTTACTTTGCATTGATCACTGAGGAAGGCTTTCTTATCGCTCCTTGCTATTCTTTGGAACTCTGCATTCAAATGGGTATATCTTTCCTTTCCTTTGCTTCTTGCTTCTCTTCTTTTCACAGCTATTAGTAAAGCCTCCTCAGACAACCACTTTGCTTTTTTTCCATTTCCTTTTCTTGGGGATGGCTTTGCTCCCTGTCTCCTATATAATGTCATAAACTTCCGTCCATAGTTCATCAGATCTGTCTATCAGATCTAATCCTTTAAATCTATTTCTTATTTCTCCTATATAATTGTAAGGGATTTAATTTAGGTCATACCTTAATGGTCTAGTGGTTTTCCCTGCTTTCTTCAATTTACGTCTGAATTTGACAATAAGGGGTTCATGATCTGAGCCACAGTGAGCTCCTGGTCTTGTTTTTGCTGACTATATATAGCTTCTCTATCTTTGGCTGCAAAGAATATAATCAATCTGATTTCGGTGCTGACCATCTGGTGATGTCCATGTGTAGAGTCTTCTTTTGAGTTGTTGGAAGAGGGTGTTTGCCATGACCAGTGCATTCTCTTGGCAAAACTCTATTAGCCTTTGCTGTGCTTCATTCTGTATTCCAAGGTCAAATTTTCCTGTTACTCCAGGTGTTTCTTGACTTCCTACTTTTGCATTCCAGTCCCCTATAATGAAAGGACATCTTTTTTGGGTGTTTGTTCTAAAAGGTCTTGTAGGTCTTCATAGATCCATTCAACTTCAGCTTCTTCAGCATTACTGGTCGAGACATAGACTTGGATTACCGTGATATTGAATGGTTTGCCTTGGAAACGAACAGAGATCATTCTGTCGCTTTTGAGATTGCATCCAAGTACTGCATTTTGGACTCTTTTGTTGGCCATCATGGCTACTCCATTTCTTCTAAGGGATTCCTGCCCGCAGTAGTAGATAAAATGGTCATCTGAGTTAAATTCACCCATTCCAGTCCATTTTAGTTCACTGATTCCTAGAATGTCAATGTTTACTCTTGCCATCTCCTGTTTGATCACTTTCAATTTACCTTGATTCATGGACCTAACATTCCAGGTTCCTATGCAGTATTGCTCTTGACAGCATTGGACCTTGCTTCCATCACCCGTCCCATCCAAAACTGCGTGTTGTTTTTGCTTTGGTACCGTCTCTTCATTCTTCCTGGAGTTATTTGTCCACTGATCTCCAGTAGCATATTGGACACCTGGGGAGTTCATCTTTCAGTGTCCTAACTTTTTGCATTTTCATGCTGTTCATGGGGTTCTCAAAGCAAGAATACTGAAGTGGCTTGCCATTCCCTTCTCCAGTGGACCACGTTTTGTCGGAACTCTTCACCATGACCCGTCTGTCTCAGGTGGCCCTATACGGCATGGCTCATAGTTTCATTGGTTATTTAAATTGTGTGCCTACGGACTTCTTCAGTGCTTAATTGAGCATTTACTTTGTCAATGTTTTCTTTCTTTCTTTTTTTCTTCTTTTTATCCATTAACCTCATACACATTGAGAATGAGTGTACTTCTCTAAGGAAATAGCTGGGAACAAAGTAGGTCCAGTCTAAGCTCTCATTGGATTTACTGTTTGATAGCATTTTCACTCAAATACTGTTTGTTTTGACACATTAGCACCTATCTCCTAATAGTCACCTAAACCCCACAAATCTAAATACACAGAAATCAGAAAGTATAGAAAAATTAATATTAAATACTATCTGCCTTCTATTAGGGGCCATTCCATTTTCTTTTTAAGTTTGGGTTAAATTTTTTTTTTTATTCTTTAAGCTTGCTTCTGATGCTTTTGTGATGCATGGTGATTTGATTTCATGTGTGGTTCTTTCTCTTTCTTTCTAGTTTCTGTTTTCATTTGCTGAAACTTTTTGTTTTGAGAAAAATTATATGGGAAATAATTTTTTGAGTTCTTCATATTTCAACATATGTTAAATCTGTATTCACATTTGACTTCTTTTGATACGTGTAAAATTCTAAGGACAAAATTACTGTTACTCAAAGTTTTGAAAACTTTAACTTGTTATTTTCTGGTGTAGAGTGTTGCTGAAGAGAAGGCTAAAAAGTCTTTGACTGGCTTTTTTCCCCCTTTGGGGAACAATATTTTCTTTCCTTTTCTTTCTGCTTGTTTGTGTGTTTTAAAATGCTCTGACACTTTGGAACATTCTTTTCTTCATTTCTAGTATAGATGTGGCTTCTCTCATTCACATGACTTGGCACTTGTTGGGTTCCTGAAAACTGAAAACCTCTTTCTTTCTTAAATTCTGGTAATACTTTTTCTTTTACTTTATTTAATACATACTCTATTCATGCTTATTTTCTTTCCTGTAAACCCCTATTAGAAAATTGTCATTTTCCTGGTTAATTCTCTCTCTTAGTTTTTTCTCAAATAATATATCTTTTTTCTCTTGCCAAACTAGCTAGACTTAAATTTTTTTTTTTACCCATCTTCCCAAATAACTTTAAGCTAAATGATATATTTTTATTTTTCTCTTCATGATTACCTTTTGTGACAGTGCAAAATCATATTTTATATGTAATTCCTTATTTAATCTCCATAATGAAAAAATCCTTTAAAGATTTTTACTTTCAGTTTCAAATAGTCCATTTCTAATGAGTGTGTGTGTGTGCAATTGGATTTCTTTGTGCATTTGATATCTGGCTTGTTATTGCAATTATATTGAAAAATAGCATACTTTTATAAATTTTCCATGTAGGCAACTCAATTTCCCATGGAATATACCTGTCTCTTATACACATCTAGATGTGTATAAGAGACAGACTATATAGAGAATACATGCAATAAAATATTATTTATATTATAGCATGTATAAAATAAAATTTTATATCATTTAATCATATTGAAATAATCAACTTTGAAGTATTCATCATGTAATGTTAGTATTTTTCTATTTATAGTTTGCTCAAAGCTTATTTTTTGTGGCTGCACCACTTGGCTTGCTGGATCTTAGTTAGCAGGGCAGGGACCTAACCTCTTCCCTCTCCAGTGGAGGTGCAGGCTCCTAACCACTGGATTGCCCAGAAAATCTAGGCTCTAAGTTTTTTAAAAAATGTTTTTGGATGTAAAGAGATAATATAAAATTTATTCCAATTATTTTTCACATCTACTAATATCTTCTCTGGAGCTTCCCACTTGGTGCAGTGGTAAAGAATCAACCTGCCAATGCAGGAGCTTCAGGAGATGTGGATTTGATCCCTGGGTCAGGAAGATCCCCTGGGGAGGAAATGGCAATCCACTCCAGTTTTCTTGCCTGGAGAATCCCATGGACAGAGGAGCCTGGTGGGCTACAGTCCATGAGGTTGCAAAGAGTTTGAAACAACTGAACAACTGAGCATGCACACACACACGTGCACACACACACTCACGCGTACACACACACACACGCTAACACACACACACGCTAACACACACACATACACACACACACAATATCTTCTCTGCTTATTAAACTGCATTTTAATATATTAATATATATCTTAATTTGGACTAGCCTCACATTCCTGTAAAGACTTTGTTAAACTATATGCTATTATTTTAACAGGTTATTTTATATTTTTATTTTATTAATAAATTTATATTCTTAAAAATTAGCCTATAGGTTGTTATTGAATTATCTCCATGGTTTA
>SJYT01025137.1:291201-302796 GCA_006410635.1 Cephalophus harveyi | reverse complement strand
ATGGTTTATTATGAGAACTATATTAATACTTGATTTATAAATATAATTGAGAAAAAATATATTGCTTTCTACAACACAGAAAAATTTAAAGAACATAAGCGTCATTTGCTTTTTAAGGACTTAAAACTCTTTGGACCCATCATTTTAGAAAAAGTGAAAGTTGCTGAGTCATGTCCAGCTCTTTGTGACCCCATGGAATATACAGTCCATGGAACTCTTCAGGCCAGAATACTGGAGTGGGTAGCCTTTCCCTTCTCCAGGGGGATCTTCCCAATCCAGGGATCTATCCTAGGTCTCCCGCATTGCAGGTGGATTCTTTACCACCTGAGCCACAAGGGAAGCCCTCATTTTGGAGAAGGCCTTTAATAACATTTTAAATCTCTTCCTTTTAATAAATGCATCATGTCAGTTCTTATGTTTTGAAACAAATTATAGACAATATCTTATTTTATATAGCTTTTCAATGTTATTCATATAATTTTATAGTACTATTTCTTTTAAGTATTCAGTCTCTTCCACATTATAGCCCCTTGTTGGTATATAAATTTACTTTTAATTTCCTGAAATTTGTTTGATTTATAAAAATTTTGACTATTATTAAAATTGCTCAAAACACTAGCCTTATGTAAAAAAATGTAAAAAGCCTTACATTTGGCTTTTTAATTTTAAAAAGTTTCTAATATATTGATTCAGACTTTTTGCTTAAAACATTATATTTTTACCAAGGTTTTCTTGTTTTAATTATTTATTTATTTTTTATTTGAGAAGACTGGAGGAGGGAAAATGAGTTATCACTTGAAGAGTTAATTCTCATTTTCCTAGTTCAATAAGTAATGAGTGTGCTTCTAAAAATATTTTAGAGCTTAAAGTTTTAATGGATATTAATTATTCTAATTGGCATTAATATCTAAGACTATACTTGACATAATATATTGTCTTTGATCCTGCTAAGCTAAGTCGCTTCAGTCGTGTCCAACTCTGTGTGACCCCATAGACGGCAGCCCACCAGGCTCCCCCGTCCCTGGGATTCTCCAGGCAAGAACACTAGAATGGGTTGCCATTTCCTTCTCCAATGCAAGAAGTGAAAAGTGAAAGTGAAGCCCTAGAGCTATCTAATAGACTATTTTCATTGTTCTGTAGCCAAAGTCATGTTTTGAAACTCATCCACTGACATACCTTCCCAAAGTGGTGATGCTTTAGGAAATAAGGACCATTTTGTGCTTGTGTTTTATAATATCAAAAGCAACATCCAATGCAAGAAGTGAAAAGTGAAAGTGAAGCCCTAGAGCTATCTAATAGACTATTTTCATTGTTCTGTAGCCAAAGTCATGTTTTGAAACTCATCCACTGACATACCTTCCCAAAGTGGTGATGCTTTAGGAAATAAGGACCATTTTGTGCTTGTGTTTTATAATATCAAAAGCAACAGCAGCTTCTCTTTAGAATGCATTGTTCCAATAAAAATTGAATATCTTCTTAGAATATCTTTTCAAGAGACATGGCTCTATTTTCTATTTTCTCTATTTTCCATTTCAATTTCAAGTAGTTCTCTATTTTCTATTTCAAGTAGGTATGTATTTTGTAAACATTCTCTATTGATCATATATTTTTATTATTGAAGCACTTGAGTCTCATTTTTAAATAATATTTCATCTTCTCCTTTGCTATTATTAGGTCAATAAGTCTTACCCAGCTACTAGTATGATGTTCAACAATCAGTTATGCCCCCAGTCTTAAAAGTTGTTTCTAATGTAACATAATCTGAGAAGTCTGATTAGTACCTAAATCAAAAAACTTAGGAGATTTATAGTTTTTCATAAGCCAAGGCTCATGAAAAATTTGGGAGTCAAGGCTAAGTAATATTCTGTAGGGTATCACTTTTTTAAACAAACTTTTGTATCCCTCAGTTCAAAATGTAAGCCATAATCAAAAAATCTGAAAATGAGAGCAACTGGGGCCATTTGCAGCAATATGGATGGGCCTAAAGAGTGTCATACTGAGTAAAGCCACATAGAGAAGTAGAAAGATCTCATGACACCCCTTACATGTAGAATCTAAAAAGAAATGATACAAATGAATTTACTTACAAAACAGAAAGAGACCCACAGACTTAGAGAACAAACTTATGGTTGCCTGGGGGAAGGATGAGGGGAAGGGATAGTTAGGGAGTTTGGGATGAAAATGTACACACTACTATATTTTAAATGGATAACCAACAAGGACCTACGGTTTAGCACAGGGAACACTGCTCAATGCTATGTGGCAGCCTGGATGAGAGGGGAGTTTGGGGGAAAATGGATATACATACATCTATCACTGAGTACCTTTAGCTGTTCATCTGAAACTACCACAACATTGATGGTTAATCAGCTATACCCCAAGACAAAATGTTTAAAAAAAATCAGAGCATTTGGGCCAGAATTAATAATGTGGTATAATGATAAATTAGTTCTGATTAGAGCTGTGTCTTTTAGTCCTTTGAAATGATTAAGTGTTCAAAGAGGGGAAATGAAGTTTAGCAGAATTTGATGGACAGGAATTGTTTCCACACATCACACATGTATGGAAAGTCTCTACTGTTTCAAGGTACTTACTCTGCCATTGATTTCCCTTTTGACCTTTCCGTAAGAGCAGGCTCATATTCACCAGGAAGCGCTCTCAGGACTAGGAATATGACAGTATGACAGCTGCTATCAAGAATCCTGTGGGTGTGTCAGAAGACATGCTTTTGGAACAATGGATTCTAAAGAGAAGCTGCTGTTGCTTTTGATATTATAAAACACAAGTGCAAAATGGTCCTTATTTCCTAAAGCATCACCACTGTGGGAAGGTATGTCAATGGATGAGTTTCAAAGCACGACTTTGGTCAGAGGACAATATTTTAGCCCTCACCAGATGAATCACTGAAAAAAGTGTGTTAGTTGCTCACTCATGTCCAACTGTTTGTGACCCCATGTACTGTAGCCCGCCAGGCTCCTCTGTCCATGGGATTCTCTAGGCAAGTACACTGAAGTGAATTACCAGGTACTCCTTCCAGGGATCATCATGACCCAGGGATTGAACTTACATCTTTGTGTCTCCTGCATTGGCAGGTGGATTCTTTACCACTGAGCCACCTGAGAAGCCCCATATTGTCCATGAAAGTGAAAGAAAGTGAAGGCGCTCAGTCATGTCCGACTCTTTGTGACCCCATAGACTGTAGCCTACCATAGACAGTAGCCTATCATAGACTGTCACCTACAGGCTTCTCCATCCATAGGGTTTTCCAGGCCAGAATACTGGAGTGGGTTGCCATTTCCTTCTCCAGGGGATCTCCCCAACCCAGGGATCGAACCCGGGTCTCCTGCATTGCAGGCAGACACTTTACCCTCAAAGCTGACCCCCCTTCTCACCTTTTGTCATCTAGCCTGTTTCTTATTTCCTATTACTTACGTTTTTCAGCACCTGGTTCCAATGTAAAACATCACCTCTTTGATTTATGAATGCATCTCCTCACACCTAGTTGACATCAATTTTTGTTCTTGTCTCTGTCTCATAATAATAACAGGTTTCAGGAGAAGTCCTTTCTTTGTTCTGCAACAGCAGGGAGTATGTATGTTTAGCTATTCAGAACCACAGAAACATTCCATTTGAGTAAGACCAAGAGATTATTCCTGGTGGCTCCATGGTAAAGAATCTGCCTGCAGTGCAGGAGACACAGGAGACGCCGGTTAGATCCTTGGATTGGAAAGATCCTCTGAAGGAGGATATGGCATCCCACTGGAATATTGGGCTTCCCAGGTGACGCTAGCATAAAGAATCTTCCTGACAATGCAGGAGACAGGAGATGCAGGTTCTATCCCTGGGTTGTGAAGATCACCTGATGAAGGAAATGGCAACCTACTCCAGTATTATTGCCTAGAAAATTCCATGGACAGAGGAACTTGGCAGGCTACAGTCCATGATGTTGCAAAGAGTTGGGCATGACTGAGTACACACACACACACACACACACACACAAGAGATTATTACTTTGTCAACCGTCTTATAAGTACAAAGTAGGAGCATGACATTCCTAAGCTTATACACAGTGGTCTACAGGTGATATAAGGCTTGAATCTAACTTTTCATGATCTAGTTCTGTGTGTTTTCTCCTCTATCAGTTATTTTTCAACTTTGCAACGGCCCAGTGTGCTTTAACCCACTGCAGTGTTCTTGCCTGGAGAATCCCAGGGACAGCGGAGCCTGGTGGGCTGCCATCTATGGGGTGGCACAAAGTCGAACACGACTGAAGTGACTTAGCAGCAGTAGCAGCAGCAACATAGTTTAAATGATGTATTCTGTTGAGTCAAAGAATAGAAAACTTATTGAAGAGAACTAAATTAAAATAAATGCTGGAAAATGAGACCTTGTCTGTGCAACTTCCCCAATTCTTAACTTTAGCAGACCCAGAAGCAAGCCTGCAAACATGTAATTTGAAAACCACTGCTGTAGAAAGAATTAAACAACAGAAAGCGCAGTTGGGAGTGCCAGGGGCTGAGGAAGTAGGCAGTGGGATAAGGGTGTGGGGAAGAAATTGCAATTTTAAATATGATGCTCAAGGCAAACCTCATTGAGAAAGTGACACTTGAGCAATGATTGAAAACAAGTGAGGGAATGATCCATGTGGCCATCTGGCAGACGAACATTCCCGGTAATGGAAAGAACCACTGGAAACTCCTGAGTATGTCCAAACCACAGTAAGAAAGGGCATTTGAAAATATGAGAGAAAAAGGTTTAGTCTTCTAGCTATCCAGGTCAAATCAGGGAGCCCTGGTCATAACTGTGGTGACAAATGCAGCTAAATCACTTTTCGTATCATATTTATTGATAAGCCAAGTACTTCTATCTCTCTTATCAGGCAAAGACTTTTCCAACCACAATCTCTCTATAAATCTATTAGCAAGGAGCTTGTCAGTGGGTTGGTTCTAGATGATGCCATTTACTGCTATGGTTTTAGACACCTAGTTACATGCGTTGCTGCTGCTGCTGCTGCTGCTGCTGCTGCTAAGTCGCTTCAGTCGTGTCCGACTCTGTGCGACCCCATAGACGGCAGCCCAACAGGCTCCCCCGTCCCTGGGATTCTCCAGGCAAGAACACTGGAGTGGGTTGCCATTTCCTTCTCCATTGTGTGAAAGCGAAAAGTGAAAGTGAAGTCGTTCACTCGCGACCGACTCCTAGCGACCCCATGGACTGCAGCCTACCAGGCTCCTCCATCCACGGGATTTTCTAGGCAAGAGTACTGGAGTGGCTTGCTATTGCCTTCTCCGGTTACATGCGTTAGCACGATTAAACTGAGAATATGAAACATCTTGGACACAATTATTATGTGCATATGAAAGTGAGAGTGAAAGTCGCTTAGGCCTGTCTGACTCTTTGCAACCCCCTTGACTATATAGTCCATGAATTTCTCCAGTCCAGAATATTGAAGTGGGTAGCCTTTCTCTTCTCCAGTGGACCTTCCCAACCCAAAGATCAAACCCAGGTCTCCTGCATGGCAGGCAGGTTCTTAACCAACTGACCTCTCAGGGAACCCCTTATGTGCATATAAGATATATTGTAGACACAGCATTGTCTAACTCAATGAAACTATGAGCCATGGCATATAGGGCCATCCAAAAGGATGGGTCATGGTGGAGATTTCTGACAAAATGTGGTCCACTGAAGAAGGGAATGGCAAAACACTCAGTATTCTTGCCTTGAGAACCCCATGAACAGTATGAAAAGGCAAAAAGATAGGACACTGAAAGAGGAACTCCCCAGGTTGGTAGGTGCCCAAAATGCTGCTGGAGACCAGCGGAGAAATAAATCCAGAAAGAATGAAAAGATGAAGCCAAAACAAAAACAACACCCGGTTGTGGATGTGACTGGTGATGGAAGCAAGGTCTGATGCTGTAAAGAGCAATACTGCATAGGAACCTGGAATGTTAGGCCCATGAATCAAGGCAAATTGGAAATGGTCAAACAGGAGATGGCAAGTGTGAGCATCAACATTTTAGGAATCAGTGAACTAAAATGGACTGGAATGGGTGAATTTAACTCAGATGACCATTATATCTACTACTGTGGGCAGGAATCCCTCAGAAGAAATGGAGTAGCCATCATAGTCAACAAAAGAGTCTGAAATACAGTACTTGGATGCAATCTCAAAAATGACAGAATGATCTCTGTTTACTTTCAAGGGAAACCATTCACTATCACAGTAATGCAAGTCTATGCCCAGACCAGTAATGCTGAAGAAGCTGATGTTGAATGGATCTATGAAGATCTACAAGACCTTATAGAACTAACACTCAAAAAAGATGTCCTTTACATAATAGGGGACTGGAATGCAAAAGTAGGAAGTCAAAAAACACCTGGAGTAACAAGAAAATTTGGCCTTGGAGTACAGAATGAAGCAAGGCAAAGGCTAATAGAGTTTTGCCAAGAGAACACAATGGTCATAGCAAATGCCCTCCTCCAACAATGCAAGAGAAGACTCTACACATGGACATCACCAGATGGTCAACACTGAAATCAGATTGATTATATTCTTTGCAGCCACAGATGGAGAAGCTCTATATAGCCAGCAAAAACAAGACCAGGAGCTGACTATGTGTCAGATCATGAACTCCTTATTGTCAAATTCAGACTTAAGTTGAAGAAAGTAGGGAAAACCACTCGAACATTAAGGTATGACCTAAATTAAATCCTTTACGATTATANTTTGCAGCCACAGATGGAGAAGCTCTATATAGCCAGCAAAAACAAGACCAGGAGCTGACTATGTGTCAGATCATGAACTCCTTATTGTCAAATTCAGACTTAAGTTGAAGAAAGTAGGGAAAACCACTCGAACATTAAGGTATGACCTAAATTAAATCCTTTACGATTATACAGGGGAAATGAGAAATAGATTTAAGGTACTAGATCTGATAGACAGATCTGATGAACTATGGACGGAGGTACATGACATTGTACAGGAGACAGGGAACAAGGCCATCCCCAAGAAAAAGAAATGGGAAAAAAGTAAAATGGTTGTCTGAGGAGGCCTTACTAATAGCTGGGAAAAGAAGAGAAGTGAAAGCAAAAGGAGAAAAGGAAAGGTATACTCATTTGAATGCAGAGTTCCAAAGAATAACAAGGAACGATAAGAAAGCCTTCTTCAGTGATTAGTGCAAAGAAATAGAGGAAAACAATAGAATGGGGAAGACTAGAGATCTCTTCAAGAAAATTAGGGCTACCAAGGGAACATTTCATGCAAAGATGGGCTCAATAAAGGACAGAAGTGGTATGGACCTAATAGAAGCAGAAGATATTCTGAAGAGTTGGTAAAAATACACAGAAGAGCTATACAAAAAAAGATCTTCATTAACCAAATAATCACGATGGTGTGATCTCTCACCAAGAACCAGACATCCTGGAATGTGAAGTGAAGTGGGTCTTAGGAAGCATCACTACGAACAAAACTAGTGGAAGTGATGGATTTTAGTTGAGCTATTTCAAATCCTGAAAGATGATGCTGTGAAAGTGCTGCACTCCATATGCCAGCAAATTTGGAAAACTCAGCAGTGGCCACAGGACTGGAAAAGGTCAGTTTTCATCCCAATCCCTAAGAAAGGCAATGGCAAAGAATGCTCAAACTAACACACAATTGCACTCATCTCACACGCTAGTAAAGTAATGCTCCAAATTCTCCAAGCCAGGCTTCAGCAATACATGAACTGTGAACTTCAAGATGTTCAATCTGGTTTTAGAAAAGGCAGAGGAACCTGAGATCAAATTACCAACATGTTTTAGATCATAGAAAAAGCAAGCAAGTTTCAGAAAAACATCTACTTCTGCTTTATTGACTATGTCAAAGCCTTTGACTATGTAGATCACCACAAACTGTGGGAAATTCTGAAACAGATGGGGATACCAGACCACCTGACATGCCTCTTGAAAAATCTGTATGCAGATCAGGAAGCAATAGTTAGAACTGGACATGGAACAACACACTGGTTCCAAATAGGAAAAGGAGATGTCAATGTTGTATATTGTCACCTTGCTTATTCAACTTATATGCAGAGTACATCATGAGAAACGCTGGGCTGGATGAAGCAAAAGCTAGAATCAAACTGCTGGGAGAAATATCAATAACCTCAGATATGCAGATGATACCACCCTTAAGACAGAAAGCAAAGAAGTTCTAAAGAGACTCTTGATGAACGTGAAAGAGGAACATTAAAAAGTTGGCTTAAAACTCAACATTCAGAAAACCAAATCATGGCATCTATAACTGCTGGGAGAAATATCAATAACCTCAGATATGCAGATGATACCACCCTTAAGACAGAAAGCAAAGAAGTTCTAAAGAGACTCTTGATGAACGTGAAAGAGGAACATTAAAAAGTTGGCTTAAAACTCAACATTCAGAAAACCAAATCATGGCATCTAGTCCCATCACTTCATGGCAAATAGATGGGAAAACAGTGGAAACAGTGGCAGACTTTATTTTGGGGGGCTCCAAAATCACTGCAGATGGTGACTGTAGCCATGAAATTAAAAGACTCTTGCTCCTTGGAGGAAAAGCTATGACCAAACTGGACAGCATATTAAAAATCAGAGACATTACTTTGCCAGCAAAGGCCCATCTCATCAAGGCTATGGTTTTCCCAGTAGTCATGTATGGATGTGAGAGTTGGAGTATAAAAAAAGCTGAGCACTGAAGAAATGAATTGATGCTTTTGAACTGTGGTGTTGGAGAAGACTCTTGATAGTCCCTTGGACTGCAAGGAGATCCAAGCAGTCCATCCAAAAGGAGATCAGTCCTGAATATTCATTGGAAAGACTGATATTGAAGCTGAAACTCCAATACTTTGGCCACCTGATGTGAAGAGTGACTCATTTGAAAAGACCCTGATGCTGGGAAAGATTGAAGGCGGGAGGAGAATGGGATGACAGAGGATGAGATAGTTGGATGCTGTCACCGACTCAGTGGACATGAGTTAGCGTAAACTCTGGGGGTTGGTGATGGACAGGGAAGCCTGGAGTGGTGCAGTCCATGGAGTCTGCACAACTCAGTCGGACACGACTGAGTGACTGAAGTGAAGTGAACTGAACAACATCTAGATATGTGGTCTTCAAAGATGCTGTCTCCACATGTATATGAATAAAATTATAATTCAAAAAGATCCATGCACCCTTATATTCATAGCAGCACTATTTGCAATAGACAAGGAAACAATCCAAATGTCCAATGACAGATAAATGAATAAAGAAAATGTGGAATATTACTCAGCCATAAAAATAAAAGAATAAAGAGGATATGATAGATAAACTAATAAGAAGATATGGAATATTACTCAGCCATGAAAAGAATGAAATAAAGCCATTTGCAACAGCATCGATATACCCAGAAATTATCATAGTGAGTCAGAAAGAGAAGGATAAATACCATAGAATATCACTTATATGTGGAATCTGAAATATAATACAAATGAACTTATCCAAGAAACAGACTCACAACATAGAGAACAGACTTATGGGTGCTAAAGCGGGGAGAAGGGGGCAGGAGAGGGTTGGACTGGGAGTTTGGGATTAGCAGATGCAAACTATTACATATAGAATAGATACACAACAAGGCCCTATTTAATAACACCAGGAACTTTATTCAATGTCTATAATAAACCATAAAGGAAAACAATAGGAAAAGAATATTATATATATACTCTTTAGTTAGTCATGTCTGACTCTGTATGACCCTATGGACCGTAGCCTGCCAGGCTCCTCTATCCATGGGATTATCTAGGCAGGAGTACTGGAGTGGGTTGCCAGGCCCTCCTCCAGGGGATCTTCCCTACCCAGGGATCGAACCTGGGTCTCCTGCATTGTAGGCAGATTCTTTACCTCTGAGCCACCAGTGAAGCATATATACATATATATATATATATATATATGCAACTAAGTGATTCAGTTATATATATATATATGCATATATATATGTGTATACTTGTATACATATAACTGAATCACTTAGTTGTATTCCAGAAACTAACACAACATTGTAAATAAATTATATTTCAATTTAAAAAATAAATATAAAATAAAGATGCTGCCTCCATAGTAGAATGAGTGGTTTTTTGGAGTCTAAGAAGCTGTGTCATGTCTTTGACCAAAGATTCAGGGAGGTCATTCCCAAGAACTGAGTTTAACCAAGATATCCAGTATTCCACAAAACACTGCCCCACTCTGAACTCCCCAGGTTCCTGGAACACACCATTCCTTTCCCCATTGGTTTTCCCTGCCCTAATTCCTTCCTCTCACCTTCTCTCCTTCATCATCCAATCCACCTGGACAACTTCTGTTCTTCCGCCAAGATCCAGTTCGTTGACCACCTCTTCCATGGCAGGCAGAGTACGGGACTCTTTTCTCCGTGCTTCTTCAAAATCTGTGCTCCTCGTCTTCGCAGAGCAGTCTGCATCCTACCATTGCTATAGAAATGGTCATGTCTTCATCTTATAGCAGATGGTGAGCTCCTTGTGGACACACGCTGCAATTGATTCATCTCTGCATCCACGGGCCAAGTTCATCTGATACACAGAAGGCTCTAAATAAATGTCTACCTAACAAATGTTTGAATGCCCCATGCTAGTTCAACCCTATTATAGAGGTCCATGCTGCAGAAACTGTTTGGACATCCATGGAGACAATTTCTGCATTGAAAATCGAAAACTGAAATCTACTGATATCGCTTGTCATTGGGATGATTAAAAAAAAAAAAAAAAAAGCAGACCTCCTTCTGTCTCACCCCATATGAAGCAGACTTGCATGGAACCAGGTCTGATTATACAGGTTATAGGTCCTGGAAACTAGAACAATTACTCTCATTCAGAAGATGAGATTTATAGTTCAGGGGAATAAAATGCCTTACCGGAGCTGCATTCATTTATTTATTTATTCCGTGCATGCTTATTGAGCTGCAGAAACTATCCTAGACACTTGAATATATCAGAGGAGGCCAAAAAAAAAAAAAAGACCAAGACTTTTGTTCTTAAAAAACTTGCATTTCATCTGTAGTTAACAGAAATAAGTCACTGACTTCTTTTTAAATAGAGTAGAATAAGGGAGATCGGTAAATGGAAGGAGTCAGGCAGCAGGTTTTAGTATTAATAGAGCAGTGAGCCTAATCAAGAAACGTGATCTTTGGATGGATAGTTAAAGGAATAGAGACCTCATGAGAAATTTCAGCTCAGCAGGGTGTTCTATGGATTAGAACCTCCTGTAGCAAGGAGCCAGGCTTCAGCAATACGTGAACCGTGAACTCCCTGATGTTCAAGCTGGCTTTAGAAAAGGCAGAGGAACCAGAGATCAAATTGCCAACATCCGCTGGATCATGGAAAAAGCAAGAGAGTTCCAGAAAAACATCTACTTCTGCTTTATTGACTATGCCAAAGCCTTTGACTGTGTGGATCACAATAAACTGTGGAAAATTCTGAAAGAGATGGGAATACCAGACCACCTAACCTGCCTCTTGAGAAATCTGTATGCAGGTCAGGAAGCAACAGTTAGGACTGGACATGGAACAACAGACTGGTTCCAAATAGGAAAAGGAGT
>SJYT01025137.1:254956-290315 GCA_006410635.1 Cephalophus harveyi | reverse complement strand
GCCTCTTGATGAAAGTGAAAGAGGAGAGTGAAAAAGTTGGCTTAAAGCTCAACATTCAGAAAACGAAGATCATGGCATCTGGTCCCATCACTTCATGGGAAATAGATGGGGAAACAGTGGAAACAGTGCCAGACTTTATTTTTTTGGGCTCCAAAATCACTGCTGATGGTGACTGCAGCCATGAAATTAGAAGACGCTTACTCCTTGGAAGAAAAGTTATGTCCAACCTAGATAGCATTTTCAAAAGCAGAGACATTACTTTGCCGACTAAGGTCCGTTTAGTCAAGGCTATGGTTTTTCCTGTGGTCATGTATGGATGTGAGAGTTGGACTGTGAAGAAGGCTGATCGCCGAAGAATTGATGCTTTTGAAGTGTGGTGTTGGAGAAGACTCTTGAGAGTCCCTTGGACTGCAAGGAGATCCAACCAGTCCATTCTAAAGGAGATCAACCCTGGGATTTCTTTGGAAGGAATGATGCTAAAGCTGAAACTCCAGTACTTTGGCCACCTCATGCGAAGAGTTGACTCATTGGAAAAGACTCTGATGCTGGGAGTGATTGGGGGCGGGAGGAGAAGGGGACGACCGAGGATGAGATGGCTGGATGGCATCACTGACTCGATGGATGTGAGTCTGAGTGATCTCCGAGAGATGGTGATGAACAGGGAGGCCTGGCGTGCTGCAATTCATGGGGTCGCAAAGAGTCGGACACGACTGAGCGACTGAACTGAACTGAACTGTAGCAAGGAGCCCAGAAAAGCAATTGAAATAGCTGAGCAAATCCAGCAAACATTCCTGGCACCATTTGCTACATTATCCAAGTACTGGTAGCCTGCAGAAATGACATCCATCAGATATTCTAATAGCATAGCCATCTTTCAAGATCAATCCGGTCTATGCATTTTAAAGATAGAAAAATGTTTCCGTCACCACAGTGCTTTGCAAATATTTTTAAAGATCAAGGAAATTGGCCAATTTGAAAATGCTTAAAATGGAACATTTTTTACATCACCTCCTATATTACCCATCCCTTAGCAATACATTTTATGAAGCCTGCACAAGGGGTACAGTTATGCTCCACCATCACTTCACGGGATGAACATGCTGAATAAATACTGTTGGTAAAAGATTCCATGATGATAGATTTATGATGAGTTCCCTGGTGGTAGCTATGCTTCAGGTAGCCTGATATCCTTTCACTTTGTGAGTTCCTATCATGTTTTGCCACATGGAGAAAATTGACTCGGACAGAGCTACCATGATTATTGCTATTCTTTTATTCTTGTCAGAAGCTGCCATTTCAAAGTTCTTTCCTCTCTGGATTGAAAAACAAAATAATGAGCTCAGGTTTTATCTCCTGGGAGGCCACATTCATTTACATTCACTCATTGTTTACATTCTGCTGGTCTGTAATTTGAATGATGCTTGTGGATTGGCCTTACTAAGATAGCTAGGGCAAAGTGAGTTCCTAAAGCCTGGATATTGCAAGATGTGTAGGTTGTGCTTATGTTAGCTCAGAGGTTCAAGTTCTTTCAGCACCATATCCATATGCATGTGCTGAGACATTTGATGGGAAGCAATTTGGGTCCTTGCTTGTTCTGGTAAATTTCTGATGGTTCCATGCCTGTCTGCTCTTAGGTCTGTCATCCTAGATCAAGCACCATAGTGCTCTTTGCCGGCTGAAACCCCTGACCTGTCAGATTTTCGTGTTGTTTTTCTTTTATGATAACTCACATTTATACAGCTTTCTCAGAGGATGAGTCTGTTTGTTCAAGACTAAACCAGATTATAGTAAGTCCCCTACATACGAACCTTCAAGTTGTGAACTTTTAAAGAAGCTGTGTTTGAAGGTCCAACCAAGTAAAGTTAGTTCACGTGTCTGGCATAAATTGCCACATGAGTGCATCCTCTGCAAATGATTGAACTTTTGTTTACTTCACTATGCAGCACTGAATAGAGGACAGTAGTACAGTATCTTTATTTCAAGGCCAGGATGTCAGGAAGCAAGTGTAAAAGCAGTGCTGATGTAGCTGGTACTATTGTACCTTTCAAGGTATTGTACTGTTAAGATTCAGTTCAGTCGCTCAGTCGTGTCCGACTCTTTGTGACCCCATGAATCGCAGCACGCCAGGCTTCCCTGTCCATCACCAACTCCTGCAGTTCACCCAAACTCATGTCTGTTGAGTCAGTGATGCCATCTAGCCATCTCATCCTCTGTCGTCCCCTTCTCCTCTTGCCCCCAATCCCTTCCAGCATCAGAGACTTTTCCAATGAGTCAGCTCTTCACAGGAGGTGGCCAAAGTACTGGAGTTTTAGCTTTAGCATCAGTCCTTCCAGTGAACACCCAGGACTGGTTTCCTTTAGGATGAACTGGTTGGATCTCCTTGCAGTCCAAGGGACTCTCAAGAGTCTTCTCCAACACCACACTTCAAAAGCATCAGTTCTTCGGTGTTCAGCTTTCTTCACAGTCCCACTCTCACATCCATACATGACCACAGGAAAAACCATAGCCTTGACTAGATGGACTTTTTTTGGCCAAGTAATGTCTCTGCTTTTCAATATGCTATCTAGGTTGGTCATAACTTTCCTTCCAAGGAGTAAGTGTCTTTTAATTTCATGGCTGCAGTCACCATCTGCAGTGATTTTGGAGCCAAGAAAAATAAAGTGTATATTTTGTGCTTTTGTTTGCTGTGTATTGTTCGTGTGAAAATTATTATAAACCTGTTACAGTACAATATTAGATAGAGGACTATGATAGGTGGGTACCTAGGCTAACTTTTTTGCAGTTAAGAACAAATTGTCCTTTTGAAGCCCTCTTGGGCTATAACTTGTTCATGTGTAAGGAACTTACTATAGCGATAAGGTGATTTAGTAACAAGATATTTCTAGTTTTTCTCTGACCCCATCTAGTCTGAGCATTCAGGCCTTCAGCTCATCACCCTCTGAGAACCCACAAGGAAATCTCAAAGATGCTTCTTGCCTACCAGCTGCTGTCTTCCTCTGCTTTATCCTGTGGGGATTTTTTATCAGCTACTCAAATCATCAGAGCATCTAAAGTAGACAAGGATGGTTTCTGTCCTGGTTACCTATTGTTTTTGTTGTTCAGTCACTAACTCATGTCTGACTCTGAGACTTCATGGACTACAGCATGCCAGATTCCTCTGGCTTCCACTATCTCCCAAAGTTTGCTCAGATTCATGTCCACTGAGTCAGTGATGCTATCTAATCATCTCATCCTCTGTCATCCCATTCTCCTTTTGCCTTCAGTCTTTCCCAGCTTCAGGGTCTTTCCAATGAGTCAGCTCTTCCCATCAGGAGGCCAAAGTATTGGAGCTTCAGCAACACTCCTTGCAGTGAATATTCAGAGTTGATTTCCTTTAGGATTGACTGGTTTGTTCTCCTTACAGTCCAAGGGACTCTGCAAGGTTACTTACTGCTTCCTAACAAACACACTGAAGCTTCAGTTCAGTCGTTCAGTTGTGTCCGACTGTTTGTCATCCCATGGACTGCAGCATGCCAGGCTTCCCTGTCCATCACCAACCCTTGAAATTTGCTCAAACTCATGTCAATCAATTCAATGATGCCATACAACCATCTCATCCTTGTCATCCCCTTCTCCTCCTGCCTTCAGTCTTTCCTAGCATCAGGGTCTTTTCCAATGAGTCAGCTCTTCGCATCAGGTGGCCAAAGTATTGGAGTTTCAGCTTCAACATCAGTCCTTCCAGTGAATATTCAGGACTGATTTCCTTTAGGATTGACTGGTTGGATCTCCTTGCAGTTCAAGGGGGTCTCAAAAGTCTTGTCCAACACCACAATTCCAAACCATCAATTCTTCAGCACTCAACTTTCTTTATAGTCCAACTCTCACACCCATACATGACTACTGGGAAAACCATAGCTTTGACTAGATGACCTTTGTTGACAAAGTAATGTCTCTGCTTTTTAATATGCTGCTTAGATTGGTCATAGCTTTTCTTCCAAGGAGCAAGTGTCTTTTAATTTCATGGCTGCAGTCACCATCTGCAGTGATTTTGGAGTCCCCCAAAATAAAGTGTCATATCAGTATGAAAAGGCAAAAAGATATGACACTGACACATTGTGGCTTAAAACAAGCACTCTTTTACTTGCCCATGATTCTATTCTGTGGGCTGGGCTCAGCTAATCTTGCCAGGGCAAGTTCCCTGTGGCCATTTCTTACTTTGAGAATATTTGTTCAAACTAGGATCTGGAAATGAGAAACAGTGTTGCTTTCCAAGTTCAGATTTAATTTCTTAAAAATTTAGATTCTGCTCCAAAACTGAACAGTTTATTCTTTAGCTTACCCACCTCTAATATAACTACCAAAAGTCATCTGGCATTTTTAGCTTTTGATATAGACATTTCCTCAGCTAGATGCACAAATTCATTGAACATACTTTTTGTATTCCAGATTACATAGGTGAGAGTGTTGCCAAATGTTTTGCTATTGATTAGCATGACTCTCTTTCCTTCCAACTTGCACTTAGAAGTTTTTCCGTTGCCTTTCTAGCCTCTGGCATGTGTATTACATATTTCTAATGGTGGCACCCCATTTAAAGTCACCAATGTCAGTTTTAGATATTTATTATTGTATAACAAGGGATTCTCTGGTGGCTAAGTGGTAAAGACTCCACCTTCAACTCAGGAGATGCAGAAGATGCCTATTTGACTGCTCGATCCCCGGGTCGGGAAGATTCCCTGGATTAGGAAATGGCAACCCACTCCAGTATTCTTGTCTGAAGAATCCTATGGACAGAGGAGCCTGGTGGGCTACAGTCCATAGGGTCGTAAAGAGTTGGACGAGACTGAAGCGGCTGAGCACACACATGTACCCAAGGCCCAGAGAACCCTGCTGGTGGTGGTTTAGTCACTAAGTTATTTCTGAGTCTTGTGACCCCATGGACTGTAGCCCACCAGGATCCTCTGTCCATGGGATTCTCAAAGCAAGAATGCTGGAATGGGTTGCCATTTCCTTCTCCAAACAAAGAACCCTGGAACATAGTGAATTCAAACAATATCATTGTGTTTGTGTGCTTAGTTGCTCAGTCCGGTCCGACTTTGTGACCCCATGGACCGTAGTCAGGCAAGCTCTTCTGTCCATAGGATTCTTCAGGCAAGAATACTGGAGTGGGTTGCCATTTCCTAATCCAGGGGATCTTCCCGCCCCAGGAACCTGGGTTTCTTTCATTACAGGGAGATACTTTACTGTCTGAGCCACCATAGATACTTGGTCTTTGCAGGTTGGCTATATGCTGGGGCACTTCTCCAGCCTTTAGGCCATTTACAACTCTTTGTTAGTTTTCACTTCCTACTTGCTATGAATCTTGAGATTAGGCAGAGGTGACAGCTTAGGAAATTCTCAGGTCTTTTTAAATGTATTTCCTGTCCTGGATATTTCCAGGACTCTCCCAATTTTCCAGTATATACAGGTGCTTTTGAGGGATCTAATTTCCCAAAGAATTTCTCTTCCAAGATTGCTTTTCCCAGACTTTGGATGCTCCATTGTTACTTCAACCACTATTCTTTGTCCCAGGTGACTGAGGTTTGTTGAATTGCTTTACACTGCTTTCGAGGAAAGCTTACTGCTTTCGAGGAAAGCTTGCTGCTTCAACCCTACTTGACATCTGAGCTGGGTAAAACAAAGGCACGTGAATTGTGTCAGGCTTTGAGGCAGCCTCCAGGCAGATTGGAACAGACAAACACAATTCTTTTGCAAATAAGATCTATTCTGCTCCCTCCCAAATCAGTGACTAGGGTCCCACAAAGAGAATCTAAACCTTGAACTGTCTTCAAGACCACTTCCAATGGTAAACAGGAGGGACAAAAATAAATAAATAATGAAACATAGCTTTTCTTTTTAACTTGCCTTTTTGTTGGTTCAACAATCAGTTGGTTGCTGTAAACATTTATTATTTTCCAGAGTTCTAACTGACTTGATTCTGACAACTTTGCTCAATTTTTCTGTGTTTCTTTTGGGAAAACAGGCTATTGTAACTGTCTACTCTACCATGTTGCTGACATCACTTCTATTTTTATTTGCTTGTTTTTTTTTTTTTTTTTCCTAAAATGTCACCAGTAGACATTGAGAAAGAAATAGAGATGTAACAGAGAAAGAAACTTCTACTGCATTGCTGTTCTACCCATGGAATTCACTTTGAAATGAAGGTCAACCCAGACTTGCAAAATTCAGCGGCGAAAGGCAGGTAGAGGTGTCCTGAAAGGACTTGTGGCCAAGCTATCATTCTCTCTGTTTCCTTCTAGACATCTCCATTCTAGCTGACATGATTCAACACTTTCACAGTCACCATACTGATCTCAGCAACGTAAAGTGAAGTTGAGTCGCTCAGTCGTGTCCAACTCTTTGCGACCCCGTGGACTGTAGCACACCAGGCTCCTCCGTCCATGGGATTCTCCAGGCAAGAGTACTGGAGTGGGTTGCCATTTCCTTCTCCAGGGGATCTTCCCAACCCAGGGATTGAACCCAGGTCTCCCACATTGCAGGCAACGCTTTAACCTCTGAGCCACCAGGGAAGCCTCAACACTTTCACAGTCACCATTCTGATCTCAGCAACGTAAAGAAGTCTAAAAAAGAATATTTCTCCTGCAATGTAGCAGGGCTCTCAATTTTTTTATTTGGGGCCTCAGGTAATTTATTTTGGCAGCATATGCTCATTATCCAACAAACATATAAGAAGTTAAGGCAATGGCACCCCACTCCAGTACTCTTGCCTGGAAACTCCCATGGACGGAGGAGCCTGGAAGGCTGCAGTCCATGGGGTCGCTGAGTCAGACACGACTGAGTGACTTCACTTTCACTTTTCACTTTCATGCATTGGAGAAGGAAATGGCAACCCACTCCAGTGTTCTTGTCTGGAGAATCCCAGGGATGGCGGAGCCCAATGGGCTGCCATCTGTGGGGTCGCACAGAGTCAGACATGACTGAAGCGACTCAGCAGCAGCAGCAGCAGCAATACATATAATACCTGGTTCAAATGCATATTAGTTTACATATTAGAGGTACAGTGGAAAAAAAAATCCCTGACCTTATGGAACTTATTTTTTTGTAATGCAACAGTAGGAAAAAATAAACATTAATGTATGCATTATGTGGTATATTAGTTAAAAAAAAGGTAGAGTAGGGTAAAGGTAGTAGTGATTGGGATAATGATTACAATGGAACAGGGTTATAATTTTAAGAGAATGGTCAGGGTAGATCTACTTCAGAGTCGTATTTCAACCAAACTGAGGACTGAATGGAAGCCAAGCCTCAGAGATACTGGAATCAGGACCTGGAAAGTCAGTGGGTACTCAGGTAATCCTCAAAAAGTGAATGGGAATGGGATTGGGCCATCTGCATATGTCATCAGATACGAAGATGACAACACCCTTACAGCAGAAAGCAAAGAAGAACTAAAGAGCCTCATGATGAAAGTGAAAGAGGAGAGTGAAAAGTTGGCTTAAAACTCAACATTCAAAAAACTAAGATCTTAGCATACGGTCCCATCACTTCATGACAAATAGATGGGGAAACAATGGAAATAGTGACAGACTTTATTTTTTGGGCTCCAAAATCACTGCACATGGTGATTTCAGCCATGAAATTGGAAGAAAAGCTATGACCAACCTAGACAGCATATTAAAAAGCAGAGACATTACTTTGCTGACAAAAGTCTATTTAATCAAAGCTATGGTTTTTCCAGTAGTCATGTATGGGTATGAGAGTTGGTCTATAAAGTTGAGCACCAAAGAATTTATACTTTTGAATTGTGGTGTTGGAGGAGACTTTTGAGAGTCCCTTGGACTGAAAGGAGATCCAACCAGTCCATCCTAATGGAGACCAGTCCTGGGTGTTCATTGGAAGGACTGATGCTGAAGCTGAAACTCCAGTACTTTGGCCACCTGATGTGAAGAACTGACTCACTGGAAAAGACCCTGATGCTGGGAAAGATTGAAGTCAGGAGGAGAAGGGAATGACAGAGGATGAGATGGTTGTATGGCATCACTGACTTGATGAACATGAGTTTGAGCAAGCTTCAGGAGCTGGTGATGGACAGGGAAGACTGTCATGCTGCAGTCAGTGGGGTCACAAAGAGTTGGACACAACTGAACTGAACTGGGTCAAATTACCAGAATCTAAACAATTATGTGCAATCAGACAGTCACATTATACAAAGGTAGCCACAAGGCCCCGTTATAGAAGGAATGAGGTATTTTCACAAAAGCAAAAGTGATTGAAGAATTTTACTATTCTTATAGTAGAGAGTATATTATGAGTAGTATGGCACAGAAACAACTTATTTCAAGTTTAACATATTATTTTCTCTGACTATATCAGTCAGTAATAGCCCCAAAGATCAGCTCAAGAAACCAGCTACATCTGTGTTGTGCAAAACAGTCCCTTAGTCATATGTGGCTATTAAACACCTTAAATGAGTCTAGTCCAAAGCGAGATGTACCATAAGCACAAAATACACAATGGATTTTGAAGACCAAGTACAAAAAAGAAATAGCTCATTGACATTTTTTATTATTACATGTTTGAAAATACTGCATTGAGTAAAATATAAGATTGAAATTAATTTTATCTTTTTTTTTTACTTTCTTTAATGTGAATATTAGAAAATTTAAGTAATTTAGCTCACATATTTCTATTGGATAGCTCTGGACTAGATTCAGAGTACATTTTGACACTCAATGAACAGCATAAAACATATGTGCAAACATTGGGAGGAGAACACATGGTTTAGCAAACACTGTCAATTCTCTTCCAAGTTGTTCTTGGATCTCTGAATTTATCTCCACCTTCTTTGCACTTTGCTATAAGTGGCATGTGTGTGTGTGTGTACATGCGCACACTCAATCATGTCCAACTCTTTGAGATTCCATAGATTATAGCCTACCAGTCTCCTTTGTCAATGGGATTCTCCAGGCAAGAATACTGGAGTGAGTTGCCATTTCCTCCTCCAGGGGATCTTCCTGACCCAGAGACCGTGTCCATGTCTCCTGAGGTTCCTGCGCTGGCAGGCAGTTTCTTTACCCCCTGAGCTATCAGGGTAGCCATAAGCGGCATGTACTTCTAGATAAATGTCTTTTGCCTACTGTAACCACCTTACCCTGTATGCCTGGGAGCTTCTATCCCTTCAGGAGAGCTTATAACTAAAGGCTGACTGTCACAGGATTAAGAAAGCCTAGCTCCAGTGCTTTGAGTTTTGATAAACTGAGATGCAAACTGCAAACACTCCAGAGCCCTCGTGGAATCAGGCTGAGATTAGACTTTGCCTGAAATCACCCGTGACTAACTTCTTCCCCTTCCCTCTTCTGTTTCTCCCAATCTTTTATCAGTTTTCCTGGGGAGCACTACCTTCATAAATCACTTGGAAGTGAGTCCTCATCTCAGGTTCTGCAGCTGGGGAGTTTAACTAAGACTCACGGTGACTTTTCTAAAGGGCAGTTGGACAGAATTTAGTAATCAGGTTATAATGCCCAATGAACCATATTATTTCCTATGCTCCAGAGAATATTTTGCTCAGAGGCATGAAGTCTACAGAAGTCTACAACTGCAGTGTCTTAATCGCTATCTCTGTTCTCCACACTGCTGTATTTAAAATGGATAACCGATAGGACCTACTATATAGTACATGGAACTCTGCTCAGTGTTATGTGGCAGCCTGATTGGAGGGGAGTTTGGGGGAGAATGGATACACATATATGTATGTCTGAGTCTCTTTACTGTTTACCTGAAACTATCACAATATTGTTAATCAGCTATACCTCAGTACACAATAAAAAGTGTTTTTTTTTTTTTAAGTATCTTGTTCTCAAATGTTAGACAAGTAGCAGTAAGTACACACAACTTTGAAGGATGATGTTTAATTGGGAACTGCCTTTTCTTTGCCTACTGAGAAAAGTAACTTTATTCTAAAGAAGCCCAAATTGATCTGAAAAATAATCCTCTGTCTTAGGAGAAAAGTGCATTTGGACTATTCTTCTTCCAATGCCATGTATAGATGTGTGCAGGGCAGGCACGGCATGCCGTGAGACATCTTTGACTAATTATATAAGTGCCCCAGGGCTTGCCAGCTCCATTTGTCAAATTAAATATGGACCCATTCACAAGTTCAACCCTGGCAAAAGCAAAAGAGAGTGACAAAACAACAACAGCAGCAACAGTAACAAATAAAATCAAAATAATGTAATAAACCATGCTGAAGTAAGTACAGAAATTAGAAGGTATTGAAAAAGAGTGGAACTTTAGTGAAAATCCTGAGAGGCAAGAAACATAGTAAATAGTAAAATCCATTTATTTTCCCATGTTAAAAAATGACGTGATTTGAAATAAAGATCTAAATTTTTACCTTCTCGTAAGACTGTTCTGTAGTCTTAGGCTAAGAGGTGAGCCATGGATCCTGGTTTGGTGCAAATGTATATTTTCTTTAAGAAATGTCTCTCTAGTCTATTAATACATCTCCTTTCTCCAATTTTCTCACTGACTAATCCCTCACTTTGTAATTATGGTTATATCAAGGCACTGTAGATATTAGCTAAAAAATATACTGAGAAGCAAATGAAGCAAAATATCAGCAATATCAGGAAGTGTTTAGAAAGTTACTTCCTTTAATACACAAAGCTGACATGTGGAATGGTAAGGGGAGGTTGAATTTTTTCTAGCTTACAGAAAGTCCAAGGTGTTTTAGTGGGAACCAAAGAAGTAGGCAAATATGTTTGCCTGGAAATGAAAAACCCCTTTTTTAACAACAGCAAATATTTGCCTTCAGTGGAGAGCAAATCAGTGTCACTCTTCTGGGAAGGAGTGCTGGTTATATAAAAAAGGCGACCCTGAGATGCCATCCTCTGCCATTCCTCATCTCTATAGTAACGCATCATGTGGGAGCAATGCTTCTAACGGTGTTTGTATACGAGTGAGAGGCTGTGGCTGCGGCCAAGCAGAATGAAAGAGGTCAAGTAAACTGACAGTAGAGAAATACATACCATGGAGGAACTGGGAGATTTTCCCAGGGAAAAAAAGGGTAAATTCTGTTTGTGAGGCCACAGCACATTGATGAATATACCCCACATAGTTAACAATGCCATTATGCAGATACACTGATTTAAAATAAGGAAAAATGAATATGTTCAAAACAGCCAGGCTCCTCTGTCCATGAGAGTCTCCAGGGAAGAATACTGGAGTGGGTTGCCATACCCTTCTCCAGGGAATGTTCTCAACCCAGGGACTGAACCCATAACTCTTGTGTCTCCGGCACTGGCAAGAAGGTTCTTTACCATTAGCACCACCTGGAAAGCCCATTACACAGACAAACTTATTTAACATAAGGAAAAATGAAGAAGCTCAAAGCAGCTTGCTGCATATCTGGAAGCTACCAGCGGAAATTTCTGCCTAACTTACTGGCAACACCATTGCTTTCTCTGCTCGTTCCTCAGGTGTTGGCCTTGAAGGCAAAAGTGTCTTTGATTATTCTTAAATGCCAAACATCAGTGATTTTGTTAGGATGTACTATATATCCATGCACAGAATTTTAAATACGATGAAGAGAAAGGAACAACTAACTTTATTACTAATTTTTGGTGAGAAATATTTCTCTGAGACTCTTCGGTGGAAATAAAAACAGTATCTGGATATTAGGTTCTTAAAACCAGTTAACTACCTGGATATTGATATTCATAGTTAAGCTTCCCAGGTGGCTCAGTGGTAAAGAATCCACCTGCCAATGCAGGAACCGCAGGAGATGCAGGTTCAATCCCTGAGTAGGGTAGATCCCCTGGAGGAGGAAATAGCAATCCACTCCAGTATTCTTGCCTGGAGAATCCCATGGGTAGAGGAGCCTGGTGGGCTGCAGTCCATGGGGTCGCTGAGTCGGACACGACTGAGTGACTTCACTTTCACTTCTCACTTTCATGCATTGGAGAAGGAAATGGCAACCCACTCCAGTGTTCTTGCCTGGAGAATCCCAGGGACGGGGGAGGCTGGTGGGCTACTGTCTATGGGGTCGCACAGAGTCGGACACGACTGAAGCGACTTAGCAGCAGCAGCAGCAGCAGCAGCAGAGGAGCCTGGGAGGCTATGGTACATAAGGTCCCTTAAGAGTTGGACATGACTGAAGTGACTTAGCACAGCACATACAGATACAGCCATCATAATCATACTTTACTTTATAGAGTTTGGGAGAAAATGAAATAAGGAGTATATGAGTAAGTGAAGTCGCTCAGTCGTTTCTGATTCTTTGCAACCCCATGGACTGTAGCCCACCAGGCTTCTCTGTCCATGGTGTTCTCCAGGCAAGAATACTGGAGTGGGTTGCCATTTCCTTTTCCAGGGGATCTTCCCAACCCAGGGACTGAACCTCAGTCTCCTGCATTGCAGAAAGATGCTTTAACCTCTGAGCCACCAGGGAAGCAGATATGAGTATATACTCCCAAAGGGGTAGCTCTCCTCACTGTTCCTGTTTTTGTTGCAATTATTGTTGTTATTTTTGTTGCTATTGTACAGCTCCTTTAAGGGAGGATCAAAGAACAATACAAAAAGTATTAGCCAGTCAGATCATGCAAGAACTCAACACTTCTCTTTTTGCCACTCAGATTGACTTTATTCTGGATTCTTCACTTCTGTCTATGTTTCAGTTAGTGGATGCTCCAGGAAAATGATCTCCAGATACTTGAGTTGTTTCTGTACCCTGTAAAGGACATTTGGTCCTAATGTTAGGGAAATGACTCATGGCCCTTTGATACAAGAAAACAGTTTCATACTGGATGAAGCCTTAGAAAGAGAGCTTTTCTTTTTTTTTTAATTCATGAGTAGAAAATAGCCTGTGCATTGTGTAGCTTCTGGTTTTTCTTACAAGTGTGACAAAATGAGTACCCTAATCAAGATATGAAATCCCTTTCACTCATCTATGAATTATAGATAATTATAACTGAATTTAGTTTAGAAATGGAATGATCTCTCCATTCTTCCATCAGAACATAAGCCTATGAGGGCATGAATTTTTGTGTTTTGTTGACTGCTCCATTCCCAGTGCCAAGAATAGTGATTTACAACTAGAAAATATTCAATAGATATTTGTTGAATGAGTGGGTGATCTAAAAATATGAAGTGGCTAGGCATATTCCAAATATTTACATTTTTGATATTATAATTATTATAATTAAAATATTATTTTACATATGAAACTAACCTTTAACAGGTCTACCTGAAAGTGAACACTTGAATACAATTAACTCAATTCAGCTATATAATAAGCACTTTTGAGTGCAAACGGACCAGGTAATTTGAAAGATAATATGGATACAAAAGTGAACAAGAAAGATAACCTTTACCTGCTTGACAGTTGGCGCTAGTTGTAAAGAACCCACCTGTCAATGCAGAAGACCTAAGAGATGCAAGTTCAAACCCTTGGTTTGGAAGATCCCCTGGAGAAGGGAATGGCAACCCACTCCAGTATTCTTGCCTGGAAAATCCCATGGGCAGAGAAGCCTGGCAGGCTATAGTCCATAGTGTCACAAAGAGACAGACTTGACTGAAGTGATTTAGCAAGCATGTAAGGTAGTTATATTATAATAGAGCTTATGAAATATTTTCACTTTTTCCAGTAGAGAGAAGTTCTCACAAAGAAAATCTGACAAGTTACTACATTGAACTTTTTGAGGTGAATTGAGAAGCAAATAACATTGAAATTGCCCAGTTTCCAAAGTTATCACTGAGACAGAAGGCATCAGATGAGAAGGCATGCTTTTTAGTGTCTTCATTTCATAGATGAGGCAACATCTTGAAGATATGGATTTTGTTAAGATACAGTTTTCTGAGACCCTTTGCCCACCTTTGTTCAGACTAGTAAGTCCCCATTCATTATTCAAGGCACAGATCAAATGTTCCTGCAAGAAACCATTCCTAACTCCTTCAGGCTGAGTTGGTTTCTAAGCCTGCACTTAATTCTTGCTTCTATTACAGCAACTACAACAATCATCTGAAATTTGCCTGAACATAAGAATCATTTGATACACTTATTAAAAACTCAGATCCATGGGACCCATCTCGGTACAAATAGATCAGAGATTCTGATTCTTTGTATGTATTACCTGACAGTCCCTCTGTGTTTTGTTTTGTTTTGTTTTAATTTTTATTTTATATGGGAATATAGGTGGCTCAGATGGTAAAATAATCTTCCTGCAATGTGGGAAACTGGGTTTGATCCCCGGGTTGAGAAGATCCCCTGGAGAATGGGATAGCTACCCACTCCAGTATTCTTGCCTGGAGATTCCCATTAAGAGAGGAGCCTGGAGGGCTACAGTCTTCGGGGTCACAAAGATTCGGACACGACTGAGCACACACACACACACACATACACACACACAAATCACATAAATAGGTGGGGGCTGAGCTGGTAGACTCAAGTGGTTTGACTCATATCACAGTGCTCACCTGTATACCGCAATAGAGGGAAGTTCCTTTAAGCAGACTCCTTATATGTGATACAAGGGAAATGGGAAGGTGGAAATGATATTCAGGGCAGGTCTCCTTGTTCAGCTATTCCCCCGGTGAGTCTGGCAATGCCAGTGATAAAATAACTTCTCTGTGCGAAACGTTCAGGACTGAGACACACTGAAATATCAGGGTGCTTTTCTGTACCTCTTCCTGATTCTGCCTTTGTAATGGACTTTATAATCACATATCCATTAATCTGAACACTTCTTAAGAGGTAATCATAATAACTCGCCTAGATCTAATGTTGTAGAGAAACATTTTATGGCCCTAGGATACATTTTCATCCAAGTTATTAAAGTCCAATTACATCATGTTTTCTTCCAAGGAATGCCAAGTACTTGAGGGACAATACTGCAGTCACTCTTGTTCGCATATTGGAAATAATTTACACAGAGATAGCCTTGATATTGCAGATAAAGCCCTCTGCTCTTCCTCCCCAAAGAGATGGAAAAATGCACTTGCTTGACTAAGATCACACAATAGAATTAGACAGGGAATATTGGAAGGAGAATGCAAATTCTCTCTTTTTCATTAGTTATTACATGTAGCCTTCCTTTATGAAAATATCAGATCTGTATATTGTGCTTTTGCTGAACAAGAATCTACCACATTGAGTGGTCTAGTAAATTTCCAGTAAAAGGAATAAAACTTAAGCTTTTCTAAATATATTTTCTGTACTATGACTATATTATGACTCATCGCACAAGTGCCAGCCTTAAACCAAGCAGCCCACTGGAAATATAATGAGAGAAATACTGATAAGACTATTTGCTATTTACTACTGTGTCTCATATTTGCAGTAGATTAAAGGCATTTTTAAAGACTGACAATAACCTCTGTAAGGTACACTTTATTTTTCTATCTAGGGCTGTGAGGCTCAGATGCTATTTTTATATGGAAGTTCATACAGCTAGTAAGGGGTGGTTACCAGAATTTAAATCGTGTCTCTATGTCTAGAAATCAAGATAGTGTGCTACTCTATGCTGTTCTAGTATACATGACCTGGGAATTAAGGAGAACTCTATTTTGCTGAATTTGAACAAGTAGCCTCATATCTCATTTAGTGATTTTTTAACTAAATATAATATCTTCCCCTCCAAATTCTACAGGAAACTTCATGCAACTCTTCTAGAATAGAAATACTCCTAGAATGTGGAGCAAGCCCTTGTTATCCACTAGAACCAGATAAAGTATACAGTTATCACCACAAGATAATGCATATGCCTTGGGACTTTGCTTACCTAGTTCTTCAATCAAAATAAACCCTCAGAAAACTTGTGGGAAATTCCTCCAACACAAAAGAAAAATCAGCTTAAAGTGAAAGTGTTAGTCACTCAGCCATGTCCAACTCTTTACAACCCCTAGACTGTAGCCCACCAAGCTCCTCTGTCCATGGAATTCTCCAGGCAAGAATACTGGAGTGGGTACTCATTCCCTTCTCCAGGGGATCTTCCTGGCCAAGGGATCAAACCCAAGTCTCTGGCATTGCCTGCAGATTCTTTTATCATCTGAGCCATCAGGGAAGCATTTCTTTACTATAACTAGGTTGCAGCACTTTCAATGTTGTTGAAAGGTTCAAGCCACCTTTCAGTTCAGTTCAGTTCAGTCACTCAGTCGTGTTCGACTCTTTGCAACCCCATGAATCACAGCACGCCAGGCCTCCCTGTCCATCATCAACTCCCGGAGTTCGCTCAGACTCACGTCCATCGAGTCCGTGATGCCATCCAGCGATCTCATCCTTTGTTGTCCCCTTCTCCTCCTGCCCCCAATCCCTCCCAACATCAGAGTCTTTTCCAATGAGTCAACTCTCTGCATGAGGTGGCCAAGGTACTGGAGCTTCAGCTTTAGCATCATTCCTTCCAAAGAAATCCCAGGGATAATCTCCTTCAGAATGGACTGGTTGGATCTCCTTGCAGTCCAAGGGACTCTCAAGAGTCTTCTCCAACACCACAATGCAAAAGCATCAATTCTTTGGCACTCAGCCTTCTTCACAGTCCAACTCTCACATCCATACATGACCACAGGAAAAACTATAGTCTTCCTTTAAATAGTAGCAGTTTCTGCTATAGTTGTTTGCAGTTAAAGCAGGATCCTAGCAGGCACATCTCTGTTGGTTCAGATGGTAAGGAATCTGTCTGATTCCTTAGGATGGATCTAACAATCGTAAGGATGCAGGAGACCAGGGTTCTATCACTGAATCAGGTAGATCCCCTGGAGGAGGAAATGGCAACCCATTCCAGTGTTCTTGCCTGGGAAATCCCATGGACAGAGGAGTCTGGTGGGCTACTGTCCATGGAGTCGCAAAGAGTTGGACACCACAGAGCGACTTTCACTCCCTCACTCCAGTAGGGACAGAACAGAATCTTATAGCAAATTAGAATACACTGAACACCAATGGAAAATTCATGGAGAAAGCATGAAGAGAGCATGGGGTTGGCTCAGTTTGACCCAGACTCTCCAACATGCCAAACCTTTCAGATAATAGAGCACACAATGTTGTTCAGTCATTAAGTTGCATCCAACTCTTAGTGATTCCAGAAAAGACTCGCATCCATCTCTTTTCAAGCTCCAGGAGTTGGTGATGGACAGGGAAGCCTGGCATGCTGCAGTCAATGGGGTCTCAAAGAGTTGGACATGACTGAGCGACTGAACTGTACTGGAACTCTTTGCGACCCCATGAACAGCAGCACGCTAAGCTTCCCTGTCCTTCACTGTGTCCCAATTGGCTCAAATTCATGTCCATTGAGTCAGTGATGCCATCCAACCATCTGATCCTCTGTCACCCCTTTCTCCTCCTGCCTTCAAACTTTCCCAGCATCAGAGTGTTTTCCAGTGAGTCAACTCTTTGCATCAGGTAGCCAAAGTATTGGAGCTTCAAATTCAACCTCAGTCCCTCCAATGAATATTCAGGGTTGATTTCCTTTAGAATTGACAGGTTTGATCTCCTTGGGGCATGGATATTTCAATTTGAAAGGATTTTTTAAAAATGATTATTTAATAAAATGAGGATGAAGTCAGCAAATAACTGGTGAGAATTAACATTTAATTTCCAAGTGTGCCCTGGGACAGAGATCAGGACTGAAGCCATTGCAATTACTTGGGAATTCATTGTCAGAAACATTAAATTGATTCAGGCTACAGAGAAGTACCCATCAGTAATATGAAGAAGGTCTAAGTGGCCTGGTCAGAAAATAAACACTGTAGCAACACTATACAGGACCAAGGTTGAAGATTAGAAATTTCAAAATCAAAGGCAAAATATTCAGCCAATTACCTTCCAGCTCAGCATCTTATAGCATCAAAGTGCAGGGCCGGAAAGAGATTTGAGACGTTCTCAAGGGTAATCAACTCCCTCTAGGTAAGACTATTTTTCAGCCCACACTGAACTGATGGATTTTGACGTGTTTTTAATTTCAGGCTTCACTTTTTATTTAGATTCTAGCTTTCCATCTGGTCTTGTCCTGCTCCCAATGCCAAAAATAATAATTTTTTTTTTTCATTGACCACACTGGACATGTTTGGGTTGGGATTTTAACGTGGCTCCTCCCATTTCAACGCTAATATTGTAAAAGAGGAAATGGCAGGATACAGCCCCAGCTCACATTCAGCGTTGCCCCTGCCCTTGCTTCTTAACCCCTCATCCTTCCCTTGTGCATCATTTGTACATAAATCCTTCTTACTTGCAGACTGTAAAACAAATTTCCTTCAAGCTAAGCCACTATGTCTTATTCAACCTCTACCCCACTAAGCATACATTCAGTATTGAAGTTACACACATTTTACTAAACAATTTTAACACATACAATCACTTTTTCTTCCCACCTGCCATGGGAAGAAAGTACTCCAGAAAAACAATTGTTATGGAAATGAGAAAAATCAGGAAATTGGTTTTATGTTACCACATTCTTGTTAGATTTTTTTTTAACCTTGCTTGGGTTGAATACTAAGGCAGTCATACAAGTATCTATACATATATATGTGTACAACACACACACACAATGTAAGAAACTAATTTAAAGGGTCACCTTGATTTAAAACAGCATTTCTGAGCCTGTTCTCTTTCTCAGCATTTATATTTCAAAATAGAGTTATCTCTATAAAAATTAGAGATAGTAGCCTCTATTGGGTCTTTTATAAACCTCAACAGAAGAAAATTAAATTGGCCATTGTTTTTTTTTTTTTTTTCAAGTTTCATGGTGAGATAGTTCTATGGAAAATAAATGGAATATGTACCAGCTTGTTCTCATCTCGAAAACTTTGATGACTCTTTTATAGATTTTCTGCAAAGTAATTAAAGTCAAATTAATTGGGAAAATGTACACAATGGGTATTCCAAATATATCTCCAACAAAAGCAACTTTTATTACCTTAAACGAAGTGGCTAAGCCCATGTTGCAAGTTTAAATTCTGAGCTGCTAAGCAAATATCTCAGATATTTGCACTCTTGCACAGTGCTGGCTCCAAAATAAATGCCTCTGCAGTAGGCAGGTGTCTCACCTCCTCTGGGAGTTGATTACAGTTCAAGCAGCATACTGATACCTCTTTCGTAGCCAATGGCTATACACACAAAATTATGCCATATACACAATCACGATGGTCAGGAGAATGTGGCCACTGATAGGAATCTAAAGGGAATATTTCTTTGATGCGAAGACTGACCAAGTCATTTGTCTGTTCTCTAAATCTCAACTTTCGCTCTCTAAACATACATAAAGTCAGCTACATAATGTCCTCTTTTGCTTCTGTTTAGGCTCTATCTGTAAATAATACTAGCTACAGTCCCAGTTCAGTATTCTCATTGGAATAACACAGGAAAAGGTTTTTAAGTGCATATTTTCTCTTTTTTTATTGAAATATAATTCATATACTATAATACTGACCCTTTAAAGTGTACAATTCAGTGGTTTTTCTGATATTCACAAAATTGTACAACTCTCACCATTATATAATTACAGAAAATTTTCACTAACGCAGAAAGAAACCTTTTCCCATTAGCACTCTTTCCTCATCTACCACTTACCACTCCCCTAGAGGCAGCCACTGGTGGTAAAGAACCTGCCTCCAACGCAAGAGACATTAAGAGATAGAGTTTCCACCCTTGGGTGGAGAAGATCCCAAAGATCCCCTGGAGAAGGGAATGGCAACCCACTCCAGTATTCTTGCCTGGAGAATCCCAGGGACGGGGGAGCCTGAGGGCTACATTCCAGAGGGTTGCTATCATTTGGACATGACTGAGTGACTTGGCTGGCACGCAGGCAATCTATCAATATTTCTGCTGCTGCTGCTGCTAAGTCACTTCAGTCGTGTCCGACTCTGTGCGACCCCACAGATGGCAGCCCATCGGGCTCCGCCATCCCTGGGATTCTCCAGGCAAGAACACTGAAGTGGGTTACCATTTCCTTCTCCAATGCATGAAAGTGAAAAGTGAAAGTGAAGTCGCTCAGTTGTGTCTGACTCAGCAACCCCATGGACTGCAGCCTACCAGGCTCCTCCGTCCATGGGAGTTTCCAGGCAAGAGGACTGGAGTGGGATGCCATTTCTACCTCTATGTATTTTCCTTCCTTGGACATTTCACATCAGTGGAATCATTATATGTAGATTTGTTTTCTGGTTTTACTTAGCATAATAGTTTCAGGATTCATTCACCTTGTAGCTTGAATCACTACTTCATTCCTTTTCACAGCTGAATAATACTTCATTGCTTAGGTATACCACATTTTTTTTTACTGGATTACTCCAAAATCACTGCAGATGGTGACTGCAGCCATGAAATTAAAAGACGCTTACTCCTTGGAAGAAAAGTTATGTCCAACCTAGATAGCATTTTCAAAAGCAGAGACATTACTTTGCTGACTAAGGTCCGTTTAGTCAAGGCTATGGTTTTTCCTGTGGTCATGTATGGATGTGAGAGTTGGACTGTGAAGAAGGCTGAGCACCGAAGAATTGATGCTTTTGAACTGTGGTGTTGGAGAAGACTCTTGAGAGTCCCCTGGACTGCAAGGAGATCCAACCAGTCCATTCTGAAGGAGATCAACCCTGAGATTTCTTTGGAAGGAATGATGCTAAAGCTGAAACTCCAGTACTTTGGCCACCTCATGCGAAGAGTTGACTCATTGGAAAAGACTCTGATGCTGGGAGGGATTGTGGGCAGGAGGAGAAGGGGACGACCGAGGATGAGATGGCTGGATGGTATCACGGACTCGATGGATGTGAGTCTGAGTGAACTCCGGGAGATGGTGATGGACAGGGAGGCCTGGCGTGCTGAGATTCATGGGGTCGTAAAGAGTCGGACACGACTGAGCGACTGAACTGAACTGAACAGTTGCTTTACACTGCTGTATCAGTTTCTGCCCTTCAGCAAAGTGAATCAGCCGTCTGCATACACATATCACCTGTTTTGGCTGTTCTTCCCATTTAGGTCACCACAGAGCTGCCAGTAGAGCTCCTTGGGCTCTACAGCAGGTTTTCATTAGTTATCTATTTTATACATAGGAGAAGGAAATGGCACCCCACTCCAGTACGCTTGCCTGGAAAATCCCATGGACAGAGAAGCCTGGTAGGCCACAGTCCATGGGGTCGTAAAGAGTCGGACACGACTACCTTCACTTCACTTAATGTACATATGAGATTGTTCAATCTCTCAATTCACTCCACCCCTTCTCCTCTCATCTTGGTGTCCATATGTTTGTTCTCTATGTCTTTTTTGCAAATAAGATCATCTGTACCATTTTTCTAGATTCCAAATATATGAATTAATATGATATTTGTTTTTCTCTTTCTGAGTTACTTCACTTTGTATGACAGTCTCTAGGTCTGTTCATTCATTTCCAGTTCAACATAAGCAATATGGGGGTGAACCTCTGTGTTATTCAATTGCTCAGGGATTCAGGTCCTACTATGTGATGGCTTTTCTTCAGTATACAGTTCAGGGCTGCCCTGGCATAATCCAGCTAGCAGGCAGGAGGGAGGGAAAGGGGAAAGTGCATTTATTTATGTATAACTTCTGTTACTTAACTATAAACAGGTTACTTCCTCTCTCTATCCATCAGCAAGAACTTTCCACACGTCTCTCATGTGCAAAGGGGTCAGAGAACCCTCTTACAGGAAGAGAAAAGGAGTTTGGTAGGCATCTAGCCAGCCTTTAAACGTTTTTCTAGGCTTTGCCTCCTGTTTGACCTTTTCTTCCTCCCTTCCTGCCTCTCCTTCTTTTGCCAAACTCATCTATCCTGGGGATGTGATATTCTAAATGTTCTTCTTTATGACTTTCATTCTTTCCCCCTAGGAAGGTAACACATTCAGTTTCAGATTCCACAAACATCATTCAGCATCTACTACATGGCAGGCGTGATGCAAGGAATTGCCATCTGTGTTAGGCCATTTGATAAAGAAAGAAGCATTATCATTTGTTTTAAGACAAGAAATCTAAGACCCGGGAATTGACTAAGCATACATAAGAAGTAATTTGTCGTGTCAGCATTTCTATTTGCTCCTGGGATGCATTTACTTATATATCTAACTGAGCTGATTCTGTTACCAGTAAACATTTTACATACTTTTTTTTGTATCCAGTAATTTCTTAATTCCTTTGTTGTTTGTACTCACCTTTCCAACTTCTTTGGTTATTTCTAAACAAATCACCTCACTCTCTCTGTTTCCCTATTCATGCCTATTATGAACAACACTTGTGATGACAATAATTGTATATCAAGAAAAAGCATGATGTTTTGTGAAGAAATCAGAAACAACAATACAGAGCTAGTAGTATCAATTTTTAAAGCTCTTACAAAAGCTTGGAGTCCTCAAAAATTTTCCATTAAAACTGATTTTCTTGCAGAAATACTTCAGCTAAGTAATTTATTTTTCTACTTTATTGGGGTTCATTTGGCTGTTGCTGTTGAATGCATTATTTCCAGAGTCTGGCATCCTGTGCTTTCATTACAAATGTATAGTGTTTCAGCTGCATTATGATTATAGATATTTCTAGCTAGGCTTAGAACCTGGTAGCAATGTAAAACATGACTTTCCTGGAAAAATTTGGTACATGTTTCAGATGACTACAAAAATCATTTTTCACATTAAATGTTTTTGTTTCTCTATTTTTAAATGGGCATCATCTTCATGGCTCTTTTTTGAAATATTCTTTCTGTAATTTCATTTGTCACCTGATTCTTATCCAATTCAAGAAAATTTAAACTAATTTTCTACCCTCCCTAGGGTTTTATGTATCTAGATCATGACTCAGCTCTGCCTTACCTTGTGTCATATTTTCTGGTACTTTGGGGCCTCCCACATACACTCTAGCTAAAGCTCAGTTCCCTGTCTCATTCTGGACCCATGAAACCAAGATTCGTATCTAGCCCTTTCTTTTTTTTTTTTTTCTTCCCATTCTCATTCTTCACAAGATCTAGTCTGGGTTTTGGAACCTTGGCTCTGTGTGATCTTTGATAGGTTGGAATAAATCATCTGAACCTTTCTTGACCCCTAACCTTGCAGTTTAAAGTTACTGCTGTGTGTGTGTGTGCTTAGTTGCTTCAGTCATGTCTGACTCTGCAACCCTATGGATTGCAGCCCGCCTAGCTCCTCTGTCCATGGGATTCTCCAGGCAAGAATACTGAAGTGGGTTGCTATGCCCTTCTCCAGATCTTCTCCACCCAGAGATCGAACCCAGGTCTGCTGCACTGCAGGCAGATTCTTTACCACTGAGCCACCAGGGAAACCCAAAAGTCATCTCTATGTACCAGCTAATGACATACTTTGCAAAAAGTTGCTAAGACCCAATGAGGTTCTTTGCTTCAGGTCCCTCTCTTCCAATGTCTAGTACAGAGTTGGTACTCTTAACTCCATAGATATGATCTTCCTATGTATATTGTCTATTGCTACATGATAAACTATAGTAAACAGTGACTTAACACAGATTTATTAATTTACAGTTTCTGTGAATCAGAGTCTGGGTGTGGCTTAATTGCACTGGTCCTTTATCAGGGTCTCTAGAAGGCCATACTTAAAGTGCCAGTCAGGACTGGAATCTCATCGGAAGGTAGAACTGTGCTTAGATGCTCAGTTGTGTCTGACTCTTTGCAACTCCATGGACTGTAGCCCACGAGGCTCCTCTGTCCATGGGGATTCTACAGGCAACAATACTAGTGTAGGTTGCCATGCCCTTCTCCAGGGGATCTTCCCAACTGAGGGATTAAACCCAGGTCTCCCTTATTGTGGGCAGATTCTTTACCATCCGAGCCACCAGGGAAGCCCAAAGGTACAACTGAGGAGGATCTATTTCCAAGTTGATGTAGTTACTGGCAGAATTCAGTTCTCCAAAGCCTGTTGGTATGATTGCCTCAGTTCCTAGCTGGCTTTAGAGGCTGCCCTTGATTCCTTCCCTCCTCAAGAAGACAACATTTTGTCAAAGCCAGCATAGGTCAAAGAGAATCTGCTAGAAATATGGAGGTTGGGAGAGAGGCATTTGATCCCTCGGTTGGGAAGATCCCCTGGAGAAAGAAATGGCAAACCACTTCAGTATTCTTGCTTGAAAAATCCCATGGACAGAGGAGCTTGGTGGGCTACAGTCCATAGATAGAGGTGCACAGAGATGACTGCGCATTCACACACTCTCTCTAATCTCTCATAACCAATCACTAAGGCAGCATCTCATCATCTTTGCTATATTATGTTACTTAAAAGCAAGTCACTAGACTAGCCCATCCTCAAAGACAGGAGATTATACTTAGTATGGATATCAGGAAGTAGAGATCATTGAGGATCATGAAAGATGCTGCTTGACATACTTCCCAATCACATTTCCCCCTAAATCACAGTAAGAGAGCTCTATATTGATATTATACTATGCCTTAACCAATATACTGAGAATTTAGTACATAAAGAGATATGAAGCACATTTCCTTGTCACTAAAGAACTCATAGTCCAGGAGTTTAGTTTTTTTTTTTTTTTTTCATTAAAACCCTTTTACAAAAGGAATAGAGATATTAAGTGTGTGGGATTTACAAACATGGTTGGTGGCTCTCTCTGTGTAATTTAATAATCAGGTTTCGAGAACCCATCAGGAAAAAAAAAATCCATCAAGTCCATCAATCATAAAATTATAGACTCCAGGCTTGAAGGAGACAGTCTATTAACTGATCAATCAATATTTACTGTGTGCTTTCTGTTTTCAAAGCTTTTCCTAGTTGCCAAAGTCCAGATTCTGAAGGGGGTCGAAAAAGTTATAGCAATTGAAAAGAAGCTTGAGAAACTGAAGCTGAGAATTAATTTAGTTTTCAATTATTTTGATATATAAACAAATGTTGAAGCAGGCTCCTTAGGGATCAGGGAAATAGAAGGAGAGGATACTTCAGGGAGAGAGAGAGAAAATAAATAAATAAATAAAAGAATGAAAGGAAGAGAAGGCGCTGCTGGGAGGTCTCCAGGACAGAACGAATCTAATTAGGGAAGTTGGCCATGCATTTGGTTATCTCTGAGATACAATGTATGGAAATCAGAGATAGGTATGCACAGCAAGACTCTAGAGTGCCAAGGGACCAGGAAATATGATTAGATCACATACCCATCATTTACGTTCAGAAGAAGGTTAGTGGATAAGGGACTAGTTCATTCAGAGATGTGTAATTGAACAAGTAAGAATAAGGACAGCAAGTAAAAAGAAATGGCTATGGAATTCTTTTATTCTTCTTTTTATTTTTGTTTTCAATTGCAGCCTTATACAGGTGATAAGATTGGGATTTTAGAAAAGCATATTTAACAATGAATATTTTATATACTTGACTCTTTTTTTAATTAAAGGATTATTGCTTTACAGATTTTTTGAGTTGTTTTGAGTTGTCGTGTTCTCATTGTCATTTGTTTCTAGAAATTTTTTGAATTCCCTTTTGATTTCTTCAGTAACCTGTTGGTTATTTAGAAACATGATGTTTAACACAAACGTGTTTGTGTTTCTTGCAGTTTTTTTCTTCTAATTGGTATCTAGTCTCATAGCGTTATGGTTGGAGAAGACACTTGATATGATTTCAATTTTCTTAAATTTACTGAGATTTGATTTGTGACCCAAGATGTGGTCTATCCTGGAGAATTTTCCATGTGCACTTGAGAAGGTGTATTCTTCTGCATTTGGATGGAATGTCCTGAAGATATCCATGAGATCCATCCCATCTAACATATCATTTAAGACTGTGTTTCCTTTTAATTTACTGTTTTGGTGATGTGTCCATTGGTGTGAGTGGGGTGTTAAAGTCTCCTACTATTATTGTGTTACTGTCAATTTCTCCTTTTATGTCTGTTAGTGTTTGTCTTATGTATTGAGGTGCTCCTATGTTGGGTGCATAGACATTTATAATTGTCATATCTTCCTCTTGGATTGATCCGTTGATCATTATGTAGTGTCCTTCCTTGTTTCTTGTAATCTTTATTTTAAGGTCTATTTTGTCTGATATAAGGATTGCTACTGCAGCTTTCTTTTGCTTTCCATTTGCATGGAATGTGTTTTTCCATCCTCTAACTTTCAGTCTACATGTGTCTCGAGGTCTAAAGTGGGTTTCTTGTAGACAGCATATATACGGGTCTTGTTTTTGTATGCATTCAGCCAGTCTGTGTCTTTTGTTGGAGCATTTAATCCACTTACATTTAAAGTAATTATTGATATATATGTTCCTATTGCCATTTTCTTAATTGTTTGGGGTTGATTTTGTAGATCTTTTTCCTTCTCTTGTATTTCTTGACTATACAAATCCCTTGAACATTTGTTGTAAAACTTGTTTGGTAGTACTGAATTCTCTTAACTTTTGCTTATCTGAAAACCTTTTTATTTATTTACTTGAATGAGATTTTTGCCAGGTACAGTAATTTTTTTTGTAGATTTTTCCATTTCAGTACTTTAGATATATCCTGCCATTCCCTTCTGGCCTGCAGAATTTCTGCTGAAAGATCAGCTGTTAAGGATATGGGGTTTCCCTTGTATGTTACTTGTTGCTCCTCCCTTGCTGTTTTTAATATTTTCTTTGTGTTTAGTCTTTGCTAGTTTGATTAGTATGTGTCTTGGCATGTTTCTCCTGAGTTTATCCTGTGTGGGACTCTTTGTGCCTCTTGGACTTGATTGACTATTTTCTTTTCCATGTTGGGGAAATTTTCAACTATAATCTCTTCAAAAATTTTCTCATAGGCTTTCTTTTTCTCTTCTTCTGGGACCCCTATAATTTGAATGTTGGTGTGTTTGATATTGTCCCAGAGGTCTCTGAGATTATCCTCGGTTCTTTTCATTTCTTTTACTTAATTCTGCTCTTCAGAAGTTATTTCCACCATTTTATCTTCCGCTCACTGATTCATTCTTCTGCCTCAGATATTCTGCTATTGATTCCTTCTAGAGTATTTTTAATTCAATAATTGTGTAATTTTATCCCTGCATGTTTGTTCTTTAATTCTTCTAGGTCTTTGTTAATTGATTCTTGCATTTTCTCCATTTTGTTTGCAAGATTTTTGATCATCTTTACTATCATGATTCTGAATTCTTTTTCAGGTAGTTTGCCTATTTCCTCTTCATTTATTTGGACTTCTGTGTTTCTAGTTTGTTCCTTCATTTATGCAGTGTTTCTCTGCCTTTTCATTATTTTTCTTTTTAAACTTACTGTGTTTGAGGTCTCCTTTTCCCAGGCTTCAAGGTTGAATTCTTTCTTCCTTTTGGTTTCTGCCCTCCTAGGGTTGTTCCAATGGTTTGTGTAAGTTTTGTACAGGGTGAGATTTGTGCTGAGTTCTGTTTGTTTGCTTTCCTTTTTAGGCTGAGTGAAGTGGTAATCGTGTCTGTTCATGATTGATTTTGTATTTTTGTTTTGTTTCTTGCTGAGATGAGGTGTCCTGCACAAGGTGCTACTGGTGGTTGGGTGATACTGGGTCTTTTATTCAAGTGGTTGCCTTTGTGTGGGTTCTCACTATTTGATACTCCCTAGGGTTAGTTCTTTGGTAGTCTCGGGTCTTGGAGTCAGTGTTCCCACTCCAAAGGCTCAGGGCTTGATCTCTGGAAGGAACATGAATATTACCCAGTTCATTGGTTCTCATCTGGAGGTGTTGCTTGACTGCTGTGGGGACAATGCTACTGGTGTTTTGTTGGGCCAGAAATGCCCAATCAGGCACGATAGTAGCCATTTGCCTCAAGTCTCTCACCAGGCGGTCCCAATAAGGAACACAGTGCAGACAAGTTGTTGCCAGACCAGTGAACCCGATTTTCTTAAATAATGTTAAAAGGTAAATGTACATTGAAGTCTTGGGAAAGAATAAACAAGATTTTCAATGTTCACAAGTTTTTGCACCCTTTTTTTTTTTTTTTTTTTAGTATTCAACTCATTCTGGTTTATATAAATTCAAAAAAAGTTTGAACAAATATATCTAATTGTGGATTATAAATGAGTCTATCAGTCAAAACCTTGCATTCATTTTTCAAGTAAAAGATGGAAGACTGATCCAATGAATTTATTTTCATTTGTTTTAAAATCTATCTCTACGACAACATATAAAGAAATAAAAACCAACAATTTGATTCCTAAGTATATACCTAACAAAAATGTATATGTATACATGTATATGTATATATATATAATTTTTTTCACAGTAATGAGGAGGAAATAGAAACCCACTTCAGTATTCTTGCCTGGAAAATTCCATGGATAAAGAAACCTGGTGGGCTACAGTTCATGGGCTACAAAGAGTCAGAGATGACTGAAGCGACTTAGCACTCACACACACGTTTGCAGTAAGTTCATACCAGCCCTATTTATAATAGTTAAACTGTTACTATCCAACTGTCCGGTAGCAATACAAAATATAGATGAATTGGCTAACAGTTGAATCTTGATGTTATATACAAAAATGAGAACAAATAAAGCACAAGTGCTTGCAAAAAATAGGTGAATTTCCAAACACAATTGAATAAAAGTCAGACCCCAAACTAGAAATCTGCTTATATAAAGCACAGAAACAGACAAAACATATGATGTAAGAGGTCAGTATAGCAGATTGTTTTGGGGAGGGGGTTTAATGATGGGAAAGGTACAGAAGGTGGGTTTCTGAGATACTTAATATTATCTACTTTTTGGCTCAGATGGTAAAGCATCTGCCTACAATCCCGGAGACCAGCTTAAATTCCTGGGTCGGGGAGATCTCCTGGAGAAGGGAATGGCAGCCCACTCCAGTATTCTTGCCTCCTGCTACTGCTGCTGCTAAATCGCTTCAGTCGTGTCCGACTCTGTGCGACCCCATAGACGGCAGCCCATCAGGCTCCCCCGTCCCTGGGATTTTCCAGGCAAGAACACTGGAGTGGGTTGCTATTTCCTTCTCCAATGCATGAAAGTGAAAGGAGAAAGTGAAGTTGCTCAGTCGGTAAAGCGTCTGTCTACAATGCGGGAGACCCGGGTTCGATCCCTGGGTCGGGAAGATCCCCTGAGAAGGAAATGGTAATCCACTCCAGTACTCTTCCCTGGAAAATCCCATGGACAGAGGAGCCTGGTAGGCTACAGTCCATGGGGTCGCAAACAGTGGGACACGACTGAGCGATTTCACTTTCATTTTCACTTTTTGCTCCGGGTGCTGATTATACAAGTACACTCCATGAATGCATATATACAGAATCTAGAAAAATGGCACAGATGAACCTATTTGCAGGGCAGGGAAAGAGATGCAGACATGGAGAGCAGGCATGCGGACGCAGTGGGGTGGGGCTGGGAGGGGCGGAGAGCAGCAGTGACGCATGCATGCACGCAAGCCAAGCCGCTTCAGTCCTGGTCGACTCTGCGACTCGGAGGACTGTCGCCTTCCAGGCCACCAAGTGTAAAATAGATGGCTAATGGGAAGCTGTTGTATAGCACAGGGACCTCAGTTTGGTGCTCTGTGATGACCTGGAAGACTGGGATTGGAGGTGGGGGTAGCGGGGCGGTGGGAGGGAGGTTCAAGTGGGAGGGGATATATGTATATATACAACTGATTCACTTAGTTCTGCAGCAGAAACTTACACCACATTGTAAAGTAATTACACTCCAATAATAAACTTTAAAAAATAAAAAAGGGAATGCATTTGAGTCAGTTCTAATGAGGTACATAAACCTAGAGCTTATTATACAGAGTGAAGTAAGTCAGAAAGAGAAAACCAAATATCGTATATTAAGGCATATATATGGAATCTAGGAAAATGGTACTGATGAACCTGTATGCAGGGCAACAATGGAGACACTTTAAATTAAAGACGCTTGCTCCTTGGAAGAAAAGCTGAGTCTAGACAGCATATTAAAAAGTAGAGGTATCACTTTGCCAACAAGGGTCTGTATCGTCAAAGCTATGGTTTTTTCACTAGTCATGTATGTATGTGAGAGTTGAGCCATAAAGAAATGTCGAAAGCTGAAGAATTGATGCTTTCAAACTGTGGTGTTGGAAAAGACTCTTGAGAGTCCCTTGGACTGCAAGAAGATCAAACCAGTCAATTACAAAGGAAACTTTTAGATTCAGAAAACTCTGTGTCTCCCCTCTCCACACATACACCCAAGGTTTCACTGAAAAATAACATACATAGAATAAAGTGTGGATAGCACATATCATAATTGTAAAGCTTCCCAAAGTTTCACAAATTGAACATACCCATGTAATGAGCACATAGATAAAAAACAGAACGCCACCTCTGTCTTTTGACCTTCCCCTGCCAGGCTTCCTTTAAATGACTGCAACGCCTCCACTACAACAGCTCTCCTGCTTGCTGCAGCATAAATAACAGGTTGATTTGCTTTGAGACTTCGTTTCGTCATGTCCCAATAATTAGGCTTAGGAATATTTAGCTAACATGTTGGTTTCCTTATCTGCTGTGGGTAAGGGGGTAATGCATATTTTATTGCCTAGCATAGTGCCTGGTGCTAGTTGGTGCTCAGTAACAATCTGGAATAAAGATTTAAAAGGAAAACAAGACTTGATAAACAAAACATCTTAGGAATAAACAGTGCTTTGGAGAAGAGAAAACCAGGCTACTGAAGACAGTTTGCATTCAGGGAACTGTGTCTGACCATTAACACTGCTAATTAATATCAGTTTAATATACTTCTGCTTGATATTACAGTTAGGGTTATAATGTTGATATTTTGAAACTAACTGTGTGGGATGTTGCATCACCTTTGCTTTTCATTTCAGGATAATAAAGAAAATGTTACAAATAATTATCATTAAAATGGTTGCTTTTTCTCAGTGAGTTGAGGGCCTCTGCTCTATGCAAATTTCTTCACCCACTCACTTTTCCTGGAACACTTTTGGAATGTTCATGCCTCTTTGCATCCTTTAAGCCATTACTTCCTTTTGGAAGGGCCAGAAAGGAAAAACTATGACTCAAAAATAACATATTTGAAAAACCAAGGCAGAAGAGGGGTGGTTCTGAAATGTGTGTTGCTGCTGCTGCTGCAAAGTCTCATCAGTCGTGTCTGATTCTATGTGACCCCATAGACGGCAGCCCACCAGGCTCCCCCGTCCCTGGGATTCTCCAGGCAAGAACACTGGAGCGGGTTGCCATTTTCTTCTACAATGCATGAAAGTGAAAAGTGAAAGTGAAGTCCTCAGTCGTGTCCAACTCTTAGCGACCCCATGGACTGCAGCCCACCAGGCTCCTCCGCCCATGGGATTTTCCAGGCAAGAGCACTGGAGTGGGGTGCCATTGTTAGGCAGGCATTTTACAACATCTAGCAATCTAGGCATGGTTCAAGCTGTCATTTACAACAGACAGGCTTAGAATTAGGGATGGCAATGAAAATCACTACACAGAGCACAAAAGAAGGCAAGAATGGTTAGCAAGGAATATTCAGACTGAGACAGGCAGCAACCTTGTCCCCATGGTTATTTGGCCATGCGCTGAAGACTCTGGATGAGGGAGATGAACTTAAGCTCAGTGTACTACCCATACCTGCCCAAAAGGCAGGAGTTTAGTAAAAGACTATTTCCAGCAGGTTGTTTGTTGGTCAATGGGAAATAAATATATTTAGTACTGCGTTTAACATAATGGATCAAACATTGCTTTTCTGGGAAATGGGGAGTGGAATTCAAAAGATTTAAAGTAAAACAGGAAACTATTTTTACATTAATCAAACAGTTGCTGAGTGTCTAATACAGGCCTGGTGTAGTAAAATGCAGAGAAAACAAAGTTGATAGTCTTAAGCCTTTGTATACTCAGCTCACAAGAATTTTTTCAGTTGATTCTAAGTCCCTGGAGCAAGTAAAACTGAGATTTGGATTCTGGATCTCCTTGATAATTGCTGTGGGACTGCTAGGGACCAGGATATGTGGGGGAATTATAAGCAGATAAGTTGTGAGCTAACGGTAAAGAACTGTGTGCATGTGTGAGGGCTAAGTTGTTCCAGTCATGTCCAACTCTTTGGGACCCCATGGACTGTAGCCCACCAGGCTCCTCTGTCCATGGGATTCTCCAGACAAGAATACTGGAGTGGGTTGTCATGCCCTCCTCCAGAAGATCTTCCCCACCCAGGAATCAAACCCACGTTTCTTATGTCTCCTGCATTGGCAAGCAGGTTCTTTACTGCTGAGCCACTGGGGAAGCCCTAAGGATAAAGAACTGATACAGATCTAAACAGCTATGCACCTTCATCCCTGTCCATAAATACTGTATAAAACATATACCAAATAAAGTTAGACAAAGAAAAATATCACATGATATCACTGATATCTGGAATCTAAAACATGACACAAAGGAACTTATCTACAAAACAGAAACAGACTCATAAACATAGAGAACAGACTTATGGCTACCAAAGAGAAGAGGTGCAGGAAGGAGTAAATGAGGACTTTGAGATTAGCAGATGCACACTGCTGTATATAAACCAGACAAACAGCAAGGTCCTACTGTATGGGACAAGGAACTAGATTCAATATCTTGCAATAAAGGACAATGGGGAAAATATGAAATATTCTGAATATTTTAGAATAAATCAGTCATTTTGCTGTACACCAGAAACTAACCCAACATTATAAACTAACTGTGTGTGTGTGTATGCAGTAGCTCAGTTGTCACTAGTTCTTTGAAACCCCATGGACTGTAGCCCGCCAGGCTCCTATGTCCATGGAATATCCCAGGCAAGAATACTGGAGTCAGTTGCCATTTCCTTCTCCAGGGAATCTCCCTGGCCCAGGGACTGACTCTGTGTCTCCTATGTCTTCTGGATTGGCAGGTGGATTCTTTACCACTGAACTACCAGGGAAGCCCCACTTACATGTATGCGCACATACATATATGAAAATACTAGTGTATATATATGTTTTGTGTACATATGCATTATTTTTATACACATGTAATTTCATATATATGCAATGTTTTCTTCTCTACTTCTGTTCTGTCTTTTCTTCTCATAAACTTTAGTTTCCTAAGCATGTGGAAAACCAATTTTCAAAAAACTAACAAAAGATATGTCTGAGATGAACAAAAAGTACCTAAGGGGCTTGAAGGATTTCACCCTTAGCAAAAGATGGAAATGACCAAGCATGTGTAAGCAGCTGGGATGCTGAGGGATTCTCAGGTGTATGATTGACAGTTTTCTGCAAGGATAATAGCTTGGTCTCCTGTGCCATCACACTAACAATGCAGGGAGCTTTATTTAGGAAAAAGAAAAAAAAAAAAAAAGACAAGAAGAAAAGGACTTTTCTATCTTTCAGCCAAGAAAATTCCAATTTAGCTCTTGAGTATTAAGGAATGGACATTCAGGGTAAGCAGGATAGGCAACGAAGCAAGGATCTCAGACCCTCTTCTTCTTTGTCCTTTTGTCTGTTAACACTAGAGTTCCCTGAGGCTCTCAGATTTAAGGAAACTAAGTATCCTTTGGGGAGTTTGGGGGAGAATGAATACATGCTTATGTATGACTGAGTCCCATCACTGTTCATCTAAAGCAATCACAATATTGTTTGTTAATCAGCTACACCCCAATAAAATGTTTTAAAAAATAAAGCTAAAATAAAAATAAAGTAGCAACAGTAACAGAAAAGTTATGCAAGTCTTCTCCTCCTGCACTAGTTAGTAAGGGGATCCTCTTATATCTTTCCTCAGAATTGAGATTTCTGGCTTAAGCAACAAACACACCCTAGAATCACAGATGATTATTAAAGTGTCTCTGGAATTCTCTAGTGGGCTCTCAGGCAGCCTGTAAACCTGCCTCTACTGACTTAACATATGTCAAGGAACTCCCTTGCCCTTGCTCTTGGGCACTTTGGATACCTACTCAGTGCCATCTTTAGAGGCAGATTTCATTGTACCAGGGCTCCCAGTCAATCCTCTGACCCTTTTAAAACAACCTCAGGGACAGGGAAGCCTAACGTGCTGCAGTTCATGGGGCCACAAAGGGTTGGACATTACTTAGTGACAGAACAACAAACAGAGATATTTCACCTCTTGGCACCTCAGTTTCTTTGTGTGAAATGGAAGTAAGAATAGTATTTATCTTCTGAGGGTCTTATGAGTGAATGAAACAAGTACATATTGACACATCCCTTGGAGTGCCTGGCAAATTATGCTATAAATAATAGTATTTGTTATCATGGATATTCAGTATATGCACTGAATCATAATCTTTTTCACTCCCTCAAGCCACCATTTTCTCTAATCTGGAGTTTTGCCTCAGCCTTCTAATCACCTACTTGCCTACATGACAATAAATTGCGGTGGCAATATCTTTTTCTCTTTTACTTTCTCACTGTCTTCCCCAAAGGAGCTGGAGTATTCTATTTAAAAGGAAGTCACACTCAAAGTTTCCAGGATCTTATCCACTTCAGAACAGAAGTCAGGTTCTGACCATGTTCATCAAGACCCCATAATAAATTTGATTATTTGGAACCAGCACAATCCAACATGCAGCTGCCTCTTCGTCTGTTTATTATGGAACGCTGCCACTTGCTCCTCCCCAGTCACACCTCCCAACTACTTTTCTGTGGTTCTGCCACAGGACCTTTGCACATGTCATTTACTTCACCTGGAAAGCTCTTCCTTCATGTAGCCACATAGTTCCTTTTCTCCCTTCCTTGTAGTCTCTGCTTACAGGTCATTTTTTAATCACTTTTTTAATCAGATAGAACATTCTTAAACATTTTCTTAAAGATGGAGAGTCAGGTCCTATGGTCTGAATTCCTCAGAATTCGTATGTTGAAATCCCAACTGGCAAAGATGATGGTATTAGTAGGTGGGATCTTTGGGAGGTGCTTAAGTTATGAGGGTGAGGCATTCATGATGCCCCATGAATGGATTCATGAATGGATTAATGCCCTTAGAAATGTGATCCCCCAGAGTGTGTTAGTCCCTACCACCATTTGAGGACATAGCAAGAAGGTCCCAGCTATGAACCAACAAGAAGGCCGGCACCATGCTGGCACCTTGAGCTTGAACTGCTGATCTGTGAGAATTAAAAAGCTGCTGTTCATAAGCTAACAGGCTCGTACTTTGTTATACCTGAATGAAGAAAAGCACCATGCAATCTCTATCTCATTTTATTTGTGTATAAAACACTATTGCTATGCCATATTATACATTTGTTTTTTAAAAATATAATTAAGGTTTTAATTATTATTCTGTCTTTCTTCATTGTTATAAACTTATCTCTAAATCCTAGCAAAATACCAGACACAAAGTAAGACTTAATGAATATCTGTGAGTGGAGAAGCAAATTCAACACTTTTGCCTAATTTTAGAAAATATTTTAATAGTTTTCCTATGTGGACAGATTAAAAGGGAAAGCCTTTACAGTCTCTTCAATAGAAGGGGGGAATTGATAAAATTTAGCTTCTATATAAAATAATAGTTAAAACTCTCTTCATACTTAAAGCAAAAGGAAA